>OX393562.1:22623062-22675562 GCA_947652115.1 Blastomussa wellsi | reverse complement strand
AGGAAAGACATTTTCTATTTTTCTCATTCCAGGAGAGTCAATGCTCTATAACAATCATTACCCACATCAAACTATGTTAATGTTTGTTTGTTTGTTCCCCAATTTCCTTTAAGTAAAACCATGTCTTTTTCTGTTTCTCAGGACTTCGCTTTGACCCACACGTTTAACCAGGGTTAAAGGTGGTGAAGGCCGTTTTTGCCAAACCTTTACACTACGATCAAAGGTGACAGAGGCCGTCTTTGACTTGAGTCAAAGATAGTGCGCTTTTGACGTTTATCAAAGGTATGTCAAAGCTAAGTGAAATGTGACTTTGGCTTTTGCAAAGGTGAATTTGTTAAGTGTCAAATCTGTTATAACTTTGACGCACGTCAAATCTCAGGCAAAGGCGATGTCAAAGGACATTTTTACTATCTGTGTCAAAGATAGTCATGTGTCACACTTTTGACTCGAATCAAAAGTTGGACAAAGCCAATTTTTCGTGCCGTCTCGCATGGGTAGCGTGCACGTGCTGTGGCGGTATTAAAGATTAAGGTTTCGGCAGACTACGATTGGAGGAGTATTTTCCATGTCGTCAGCTTGCGACGTGGGATGGATGGTATCGTTCTGCCCGTAGTCTGTAATTTGTAGCTGCCTAACGCCTCATTCCCTCCCTCATATGCAAGTAAATATTGCTTTCAAATCATATTAGCGATTTATACTCGTTTTTGGCTAGCCGGAGTGAAATAGGAACCGCAGGCCTCATTTTCTACTCATTTGCTATATATAAAAATATACCCTTGACCTAGAGTTTGTCAATTAAGATGAAAATATGGAAAGCCTACAAGTAAAGAGGGGCTTATAAGTTAAAGCGTTCATTGAAGATTATATGAAAAAAATGATACATCTTACAAATTAGTATGATTTTACTGTACTTACCCAAGGTATTTACCGAATTTCTTCCCAAACGAGGACTGCGTTCTTGATTTTTGATCACTGCTTGCTTGTGGCTCAGATATTACTTCAACATCGCCAGCGGCCATTGGCTCTTTGGTGGACGGGATTACGGGAACTTCGTGTTGCTGCAAATCCTTAATGCCACTGAACTGCTTACTTTCCATGACTATTCGTCCCATGTAGAAAACCCAAACGGCCCACTCTAGTCTGCTGAACGGAAGACTTGACGGCGCAAGACAAATGGCAAAATGAAGACCCAGGTGGAGCAGGTAGCTTATCGTATCACGAACAAAGATGAAATAAGGAGTAGTAAAGTACTTCAGATAGCTCCCTGCCAGGAAATGGTCAGAAAAGAAAATTAGTCAGATAAAAGTGCTTTAATTTGGTACAGTAATTTTCCGTTTTTTATATAAATTCACTTACCACACATGCCGCTTTTGTTGATATAAACGCCTTTTTTGGATGAAACAAAAAGGAAGAGAAAAATTAAAACATATAAACCAAAGAAAAATTATCATATGATCCAGAAGGCTCTAAAAACGTTATCCTACAGAAAGCTTTCACGTGTTAAATTGGGCACAAATGCAAAAAGGCATCGGACATAGCTGTTGCGTTTTCGCGCCTGCATTCCTATTTCTCCTAGGAACAGAAGTTAACCGTTCTGAAAAAGAAAAATGTCCCAATGTCGACGACAGACAACATGATTTGCTCGGGGATCGGATATGAATTTATCACCAGGAACTGTTATTATTGCGTTTTTAAATAGTGGACGTACTACAAGATATATAGGAAATAAGTAAGCACGAAATTACCTTTCCTATTCCTTATCTTCTTCGCTACAAAATGAAAGGCGCCAAATACAATGAAGAGTAATGGGAAGAGCACAAAGTCAAACAGACACCAGATGTTCAGAAAAACCCACGTCCAACGCCCTGTGCTTAACCAAGAGTATTTCTTCAATCTTCCTAATTCTCCATGCCATTTTTCTGTTATCAGGTTATTTATAACGGGGTGACCGAAGAACTGAAAGAAAAATCCAAGAACTGACGGTCAATCTTACAATGGCCATTTGAACAGAACACTTTAAATTTTGATCAATTTTTTTCTGAGGATCATAATACTTCTGAATAATTAATTTTACAAGCATGGATAAAATTTAGGGCAAATGGAAAGTTGATGTCGTCGTTATCATTATCATCATTGGATAATGGTAAAAGGTAATGGAAAGGGTAATCACGGTGGCAATGGTAATGAAAATGTCAATGTCAATAGCAATGGCAACGATAATGGCAGTGATAATGATAATGACGATAACATCTTGAAAAAGTTACATGGTGATATAAACGCTAAAAATTGAAAAATCATAGATTCATTGAGAATAAAGTCTTGAAAACAAGAAACCACTGCAAGGCTGCTAAACAAATTAAGACGAGAAATATTCTCTAACAAAACGTGTTTCAGTGTAGTTGAAAATCCAGCGAAGCTACAATTGGGCTGAATTAATCGGATAACTCCACTTACTTTCTTTTGCTCAAACTCTATCGCAGCATCCATGACGTCATCGATCGACGCCTTTAAGAATACGTCACGAATTCGTCCACCTGACTTTAAAGGATCCAAAAGGCAAAAAATGAACTCATCTAACGAAGCAGCCAATTTAGTGAAGTCTTCTTCGTCTGGTCCTTTCTTGTTTGCTAGACGGCGAAGTTTGAAACTCATCTGCAAGTAGGTTATAGGATACGATTTAGTAAACAACAGGAATACATTCTCTAACAACCATATCTACTTGAAGAAGCAAAGGCAATTAGTTTCTGTGGCCGAAAAATGCGTTTTGTTAAATGGTACACGCTGCAACAGACAATATGCACACTATAATGACGCGGCAACCAAATTCTGAGGTCAACGGCACATGGTTGCCACAGCCACAGGATCAGAATTCTCTGACTTTTCTCTGACAAATGTAATATTTCCCTGACCAACTAAATTTAAAAAATCACAAATTAGTCCTGATGATGGTCTCCAACCTCCCCTCACGGCCATTTATTATACCAAAACATCGCTGAATTGGCAAAAAATAAATCATTACTCTTAAAATTTCCCTTTTCCCTGACTTCGCTGAAAGACATCAACTTCCCCTGACTCAAAATGAAATTCCCTGACTTTTCCCTGTGATAGCCATGCGGCAGCCGGTACTTAGTAGCCAAGTAAAATAAACTGGTTGTGTTTGGATTATTAGAGCTAAGGGATTCAATAGCAGGTGAGAAATGGTCCGATAGTAGTTCCGCACAACTCCAAGCATGGCTGCACCAGTAGAGCGAGATTCTTTGATTGAAAATTTGAAAGATTGCTTCTTAATTTTAATTTCCTTCTGAATTTTAAAATCTCACCAGGAAAAGATATCAGTTATGCTTTTTTTATTATAAAGAAAGACATTAATTGACCTTAGTTATTGACTAAAAACTAGCATGACCGTTTCTTGACGTTGGAAGCTGGCAAAAGTTGATATACTCAGTTTTGGCCCTTTTTGGACTTACCTCCATGGCTATTAACAAAGCGTTGGTATTACACTTCGTCAGAGCTCTTGGTGTAAGTTGAGCACTTATCTTGTCAAAGTCACCTTCCTTTATCGTCTTCCTTAAGGAATCTTCAAAGGCTAGTCAAACAGCAAAATAAAGAAAATAGAGGCGTAGTCAGTATATTAGACACTATACTCTTCTGAAATATGGTCAGTTCCATGAACAATGATGTTTATTTTACATAAGCATTTAAACTCCATTAGATTCTGTAATAATAATTACTCAATTGACCACTCCCCATTGGGGATTTTCAGGGCCAATGTACACAAACAAACAAACAAATATTGTAAATAAACTTGACAGGAATAAATCCGAACTGGCTGGAGATAGACCAGTTGGCTGTTTTCTAGCGTAGCGGAGGAGTTGAACTCGGGGCTACCTAGAATAACACCAGTTAGTGGTCAGAACGGGACTTGAACCCGCGGCTTGCGGATTCTCTCTAACCACTCGGCCACACTGCCTCCTGCCCGCACTGACTGTTGTTGTAGTTTGTTTGTTTGTTGCTGCTGCTATTTGGTGTGTTCTGTGCTTTTTTTTCTGAGTGTTTTGCCGTTGTGTTGGGAATTCTTTTCCTACTGACCTTTTCTTTGATTTAGCTCTTCGCTGGATATTGCCTGTAGTTCTAACCAGGCTGTATATTCCTCCATCACGTGCTCTGATTTAATTTATTTCATGGAATCACTCTGTAAAATGTTGAATGCATTAGTCATTCAGATATGGATATGCAAATGTAATTTGTTTAAATTTGGCAGTAGCCTCGCAGCTGCTGGTCCTCTTGTAGACAAGAGTCGTGCATTTAAAGCTTGGTGCAAAAGCGGGACCGTAAATCCGTGAGATGTTCAGTATCCAACAAATTACCCCTTTTCAACCACTTTTATACCGGGAATACTCGAAATCCAAGGGTTACAGAACCGAACGGTTAACCCGCACATATATCGAAATGTGGTCAAAGACGAAAGCGAAGCAAAGACGAAACTCTTGGAACAATGTGTATTAACCTTACAACTTTTTATGTTATGTTATGACATGTGAGTCCTTAGAGTGTATTTGTTGAACTGGGAGCTGCGCTCTCAGTGGCACCATGCAAAATCCAACAAAATTGCATAAGCTGTCTGTTGTTCTGCTCTGGACGACTGAGTTTATATTCAACAATCAGACTATGAGCTCGAGATTTCTATGAGGTGATAGTTGATGAGGCCGAAGGCAGGAATCAGCTATCACCTCATAGAAATCGAGAGCGAAAAATCTAATTGTTTTAGTAAAAATCATAATAAACGAATCATGCGTCGGTGAAAAAGTCCTAAATCTTCCTGCGAAACTTCGCTAAAGCGCGAAGACGTCGCCATTTTGAAGACGACCTTCAACAACTGCACTCTATTGTTTAATTAGTGTGCAGTAGCTCAGCAAATCAGATTGCGGCATTTGCGTTAGTATACTAGTAGACTTTTACTAATATTTGTTATATTACTGTTGTTTGTTTGTGACTTGAAACGAGGTTTACTTGTAACAATTAACAGTTATTGGATGAGGTTGAGCATGATAACGAGAATTACTGATTATAATTCGATCATTTCACTGCAGTTGAACCTACCAGATATTTGGGTTACACGCCTATAACTTAGCAGTGTGCACCGATACTTGAGAAACGTTCTTCTCAGTACCCCTACTGAATTTTCGAACTACTGGGAGATCTGTTGTTAACCAATTCAAAACTTTATCTCTCATGATCTCATGGATACGTCTGATATTAGAATGTCAAAGTTAATAATACCACAGTACTTGTCATTACCAAAGGTAGACTATTAATGTACTAAAATCACCCGCAGTTGAAATGGTGCTTGTTCCGTGACTTCCAGTGTCCTCTTAGTGTTTCCACAGATGGCCACAAGGTAAACTATTCATTTTGTAAAAGAGCAGTGAAGCGCTGGACAAAGGCAGTGGTATATAGTTCAAGGAGCTAATTAGAAAATGCTACTCGATGCTACACTACTGATTTGTACCTTTGCCTGTTCAGCACGCAGTGATGCTCAAACGCCGTTTGTAAGCCACCGAGCCTCATTGTTTGTGTGCGAAACATTTAGGTCATTACTCGACTAAGAGATGTTTGTATACTTGCTCTAATAAAACATATCTGCCTTGAGTAATAATAAATAATTGCTGCAGTGGAATAATTAATTAGAGACAGTCAATTAAAGCACACAGAGCGGGCTCAATTTCTGTATCATACCCATAGCTCAGAGGATTCTCGCACTCCGATTGGCTATCGTTGTGAGGGTATTTTGTGGAATTGCGACTTGAAAGCGAGTGGTATTTATCTCTAGGTGTCACGAACTTGCGTCTCTCAGAGTTAGACATCATGTTCGGAATTGTTCGTTGTCAGAGTAACTGTTTGGCCCTCAACCATTCGATCATTAGATTATTTTTTTCGCAAAACAGATAATACTGAAAAATGAGTGCTCAAGATCCACGATTACATCAAAAAAGTATTTATATTCTGCATATTACACACAAATATTTCTCTGTCCACTTAAAACAAGGAAATTTCACAAAGTAATGCTATACCAACGAATTACCAACACAAGAATCGAGCACAGAGAGTGTACCTCGGTGTAAAAACCTGTGACTTTTTTCTTTGTTTTTGATCCATTGTTTTTCTGTTCTGTATTGTTTTGAGGTTCTTTGTGGTCTTGTTCGTTCTTTGTTTTACGTCACTCGTGAGTTTCACAGGTTTTTACACCGAAGATGAGCCAAATTAAGCCATTGTTTCGCCCAAGTCCATTCCTAAACTAGAGCATATGCTATCATCCACTCCGAAAAGCTTAGCTACCAATTATGGCCATTTTCATGGCATCGACCGTTAACTATTAATTAAGTAATAGAGGACGTTTTCCGTTGTTATATGGAATATAGCTTCATCTAAACACGATGACGATTGGTAAAATTCGAGACAGTTAAGTTGGTCTCGGGTTTGCATAACGTTCAAGAATTCTCGAATTTTCGAGAATTCTCCCATTCTCTGAAAGACTCTAATAACTACTTATCGACTAACGAGAGGGTGCGGAGATTCAACAACGCCGACGCAGTGAAGGACAGGTTTCACGCAGATCTCAATCCGCAAAAAACCTCTGGCAACCAGGGAAAGGTTAGAAGAAACTGACGATGAATCTCTTTGTCGTGTGCTTAAAACTCTCACGTAACCACATCAATTAACACTGTTTTAATACAAAGGTTTGCAAGTACTGCGCTGTAATGCCCGAAATTTCTTCTGGGAATTAAAAAAAAACAAATTCAGCTTGAAACGTACACCCAGATGAAAACTTATAACCGCCAAACATAAAGTAGAATTAATAAACGACTCATATGAATCAATAATGAGCAACATCAATGCGTTGCTTGGAAATTCACATTGACAAGAGTAGAATATTACTGAAAATAGTGCATTCATGTGACGTCATAAAATTCAGAAATCAAAATTCGCTAGGCCTGCTAAATTTTCGTTGCCACTAGGTGTAAGGCTAACTAAAAATATATCTTTTCGCAAATTTTCAGCTCGATAGTACCCTTCGTTTTCAAAACAGAGCATCTTGAATATTTGAGTTCTCGGCCGTATGTGACATCAAGCTGAGAACCGTGACAAAACTGTTTTGTTTAGAAAAAGCCTATCCCTTCGATTTTCAGATGTTTGAACATTTCAGATATAATAAGTGGTGTTTATGTTTAAGTATAATAGCTTATGAGCCAAAAGTAGTCGCTATTATAGCACAACTGAATTCCAGATGGTTTTGTCTGCATCACGGCGGCCATATTTGTGTCCCTCGGAAGGACACAAATATGGCGTCTCAATACTAAGCTTTGTAAATTTGCGTGGAATGTTTCGGCAAATAACTCACGAACGGGACACCGCACAGGCCTGAGAGTTGGAGAAGGTTTTTTATTTATTTATCATCTACACTCTCTGAAATTCTAAGCTTCTGTAGTTGAATTGTTTTGGATTTAGTTTTTGATAGCGTGACAGTGAAAACCACCAATGGTAGTAGTAAACTCGTTTTTTACGAATTAGAGTAAAACAATGTATAACAGTCGGTGCGTAATAGTCAAACATAAACAAAAGAAACCAACATAATTATTTTTTAATAGTATCCGATACCGTAGTAACTATTTCACGGGTTTGGTTCAATTGCTCAAAAAACACTTTTCAATTCGTGACCGCTTTTAAATTCTTGTGAAAGCTATCCCTGTTGCTAGAAATGTCCCCAGGCTAAAAGGTACCTAAGTCACTGTCTCAGTGCAACCAATCACCAAAGTCGAAGTTCCGATCCATCGAAAGCCTCAATTGGGTTGATATATAGCGACGTCCCCGTTTTAGTTGGATCAGTAGGGCTTTATGCTTGCCAGAGAAAGTCGGGTAGGATATGTTTGATCGAGAATTGTTAAAATTTCAAGTCCGTTTTGTTGTACTAAACAGATAACTGCAACAACGGACACCAGCCGTTACTCCGGCGTTAATACAATAACACAGGTAGGTAAGAAGTCAATAATGCACAAACTGCGGTTAGATACGGCACGCAAAAAGCGCCTATTTTGTAATGCGAAGTTGACGGCCATGGAGTGGCGCGGCAGTAACCTTGCGATCAGTGCGCGCTCTTTTATAAAACAGCTCTTTGAACCTTGAGAGAACAAGCCAGATTGTGCAGCCCGGGCAACTTAATACAAAATTATGTACGCCAGTTAGCGGGGTGTTGGAATAAAAAAATTGCGTTTCCATTTATATTCCTTTGAGTCACGCGACCGCATCTTCGCCTTCTTTATTAAACACCGAATGACCACATGAATTAACACTGTTTTAACACAAAGGTTTTGCAAGTACTGCGCTGTAATGCCCCAAATTTCTTCTGGGAATTAAAAAAAAAAAACAAATTCAGCTTGA
Source organism: Blastomussa wellsi (assembly GCA_947652115.1). NCBI lineage: Eukaryota > Metazoa > Cnidaria > Anthozoa > Scleractinia > Plerogyridae > Blastomussa > Blastomussa wellsi. Next base: position 22,667,126 of record OX393562.1, on the reverse strand, counting down.
AACGTACACCCAGATGAAAACTTATAACCGCCAAACACAAAGTAGAATTAATAAACGACTCATATGAATCAATAATCAGCAACATCAATGCGTTGCTTGGAAATTTGCATTGACAAGAGTAGAATATTACCGAAAATAGTGAATAGTATAGTAGCAGTAAACTCGTTTTTTTTTTACGAATTAGAGTGAAACAATGTATAACAGTAGGCGCGTGATAGTCAAACATAAACAAAATAAACCAATATAATTAGTTTTTAATAGTATCTAATACTGTAGTCACTATTTCACGGGTTTGGTTCAATTACTCAAAAAACACTTTTCAATTCGTGACCGCTCTTAAATTCTTGTGAAAGCTATCCCTGTTGCTAGAAATGTCCCCAGGTTAAAAGGTAGAACAAGTCACTGTCTCAGTGCAACCAATCACCAAAGTCGAAGTTCCATCGAACAGCCAATAGATTGACCACATTTTTCAGCGTATCTCTCACGCTCAATTGGGTTGATATATTGCCACGTCCCCGTTTTAGTTGGATAGCGCTTTATGCTTGCCAGAGAAAGTCGGGTAGGATAAGTTTGATCGAGAATTGTTAAATTTTCAAGTCCGTTTTGTTGTACTAAACAGATAACTGCAACAAAGACACCAGCCGTTAATCCAGCGCTAATACAATAACACAGGTAGGTAAGAAGTCAGTAATGCACAAACTGCGGTTAGATAAGGCATCCAAAAAGCGCTTATTTTGTAATGCGAAGTTGACGACCATGGTGTGGCGCGGCAGTAATCTTGCGATCAGTGCGCGCTTTTTTTATAAAACAGCTCTTCGAACCTTGAGAGAACAAGCCAGATTGTGCAGCCCGTTAGCGGGGTGTTGGAATAAAAAACTTGCGTCGCCATTTATATTCATTCGAGACACGCGACAGCATCTTCGCCTTCTTTATTAAACACCGAGTGACTAAGGTCGATTAGCGTTTTTAAGTGTTGGCGTGTCATGTTATTATAACATCATGCTAGCTTATGTTCAGACTTTTGTGAACTTTATACTACATTTATAGTTATTATTCAGTTATACTATTAGTTTGTTATTTGCGCATGTAAGACATAATAAAGAGGGTCGTACACGACTCGTGTTGACACACCCCTAAAGTGGTTGCTTGTTACATGGTAAATGTTTTACATTCGGTTGAACAGGGAGCGAATTAGAATATAACTTGGCTTTTCAGCCACTAAAATGCATAGTTTAGCTTAATGACACATAATTTAACTTGACTGATGAATTCGCATTAAACAAAATACATTATAAAAACCGTATATACTATGATTGACGCTGTATTTATACGGCTGTTGCAATTATCGTTGCCGGTTGCATGAACGATTTACAAGCCTACGCAATAATCCGGCAGACAGAATCATGGTCTGGATATTAAAGGAATTGTGCATATCAATGTAGAAGAAATCTACAGGTTGTATTTTTTGCTTTCACGAGACATGCTTCGGTAACATTTGTTACACTTTCACATAGCTTTGAGTTTGGAAAATTCTTCTAAACTTCGTACTTGTGGGTAAAAGCCTAGCTTGTTTCTCCGTTGGGAGAGAGAAAAAACACGTGTGCCACGTCGTTATATTTCATTATGCATTCAGCGCGTGCAGGAGCCCCATTCTGCCTTTCGGTCTTGTCGCGTATAAAATAGCTTTGACCCGCAACGTTAATTGAAATAGATGTATATATTTTAACAATAATTAATATTGGTGGCTGCAATTTTTCGGTCTTACAAGACAATAAAATGATTTTATTTTACCACATATAATCAATATGTAGGCGTGAACCATAGCCTTGGTCGTGGTTTTACGTGCTTTTCAAAGCATCACCGTTGCCAAAGATGCCAAAACTTGTGCTCTGCTATCCGTTTTCAGAATAATTTATCACGCATTTTCTAATTTCACTAGGGGCTCCAATTTACAACTGCTCTTTTAAAGTCTGCAAATAGCCCGCAATGCCTTGCTGTAACCAAATATATTTAAGGTGGCTCGCAACAAAAAAATTCTAGGAGTGGATTTCGGATTTCCCAATATAACAACATCCAAAAGAGTTTTGGATACACCCTAATGCATACATTTTCAACTGACTTTTGGTGTAGCTAGCTGTTCATTTTAGCAATTTCTTTTTCACTAAAGCTTTATGAAGAATTTAAAAGATGTTTAACATCTTGAAACTTCTGTTTTTTTTTTCTTTAGGTAAAACGTACAAGCAAGAAACAATGTATCTGAAGACGTATTTGCTGATTGTACTCGCTGTTGGCTTTGTACAAGCCCAAGGTAAGTTCTGCAAGTTTTCGCAAAACAGATAATACTGAAAAATGAGTGCTCAAGATCCACGATTACATCAAAAAAGTATTTATATTCTGCATATTACACACAAATATTTCTCTGTCCACTTAAAACAAGGAAATTTCACAAAGTACTGCTATACTAACGAATTACCAACACAAGAATCGTTTTAAGACTTTATTGACCACGAGGATGAAACCACAATGTTTGAATCAAGCAAGTTTAAGTCACACTGAACACTGTCACGTTTTACAAACCGACGTCAGCAGATTCGCAGGTCCACCGCCCAAGAGCCAGGTGTGCTTGCACTGGGTATATCTTACTCGTTAGAAATACAAAGTCGTAATTTTCAAAAGCGAAGAACCAACACTTTCCTTGTTTCTCAGGAGAACTGGAAAAGGAACTTCAAGTGAGAGATAAATAGAGTTCATAGCCTTGTGTTCTCAAACACGGCAGCTAGTAGATCTTAGTAGTAAGGTTTGACTTAACATTTGTGTTGGCAAAATCGTTCCTGTATTGGCACTACTCGGAGTCGATCGAGATCTATTAAGGTCTCGTGTGATTTCTTTGAGTGCGTTTTGGGTAAGTGACCGTACGTGCAAGCGAATAATTTGCTGGATATTGGAGCCGTGGTGGCCTGTTTAGTGCGCTAGACTATGACTGAAGGGGACTTGACTCAAACCTTACCCGGGCCCACTGCCTTGGGTCTTTTACTGTCACAGTGAAGCTCTCTCCCCATCGACGTCTATGTTAAAGGTGGGGAGGGAGGGGTGAGTGGTAACCCTGGTAACTCCTAGTTAATGCTTTATAGACCGGGGTAAGTTTTGGCATGAGATGCTTTGGCCAGACGATACGATAGAAGGAAGCAAGGTGTAATTGTTTACAGAACATTATCGCTTCATATGGAACTGTGATCGACTTTTCCCATTTTTGTTTTGTACTACACAGAGAATTTCAAGTGCTACTTTTGCATGGGTTATACCAAGGAGACCTGTCGAAAAAAGGCGGAAATTTGCCAGCAAAAGAAACCTATTTGTTTGACGGTAGATTATAAACAACTGGGATATGTACTTCAGTGCGCCGACATGGACTACTATCTTAAAGCGAAGGAAGACTGTGAACGATTTGACTGTGGCGTGTCTTACTGCACTGGGTCATTGTGCAATGCTTGAAATCAATTAAGGGCACTGGCAGGCTGTTTAACTAAATTCGATTTTTGAAGTTTGGGCTTCTCTTTGTCAATGTTTGCTTCACTGTCTCGTCGGCACCGCCATGCAGTATTTGAATCATTTGGTGTACTGCTTTAGGACTTGTAACATTCTTGTTACCAGCGTGCAGCATTTGTAACAATAGGTTGTGGGAACTCGATATTAAAAGTTAAAGTCAGTATAAGCTACTTTGGTTACTGTGCACATTGTCCTTGCTATAATTACTAAAGCGTTCCTTTTTTGGCAAAAGCAGCACAACTAACATACGCTTACAATTCCGAGTCCTTCCCCTCACGAACTTCGCTTGTTTGTCTTGTTTTCTTTTTCTGATATTGCCGGTTTGCAGCCAATCCCAAGAGACTCAAATGACAATGAGAGTGGCGGCCATGTCGTATGACCAAACAAAAGAGGCTAATCAGAAATCTTTTGTTTCTGTCATCCAACATGGCGTCGATTACGTCACTTGCAAACCAAGAATAACTGCATTACATCCTGCCATTACATCCAGTCTCTTACGCAGCCGTTATTAGGGGATTCCGTTACACTTGTCCCCACTAACGTCTGCTTAACCGAGGCCAACATTCCTTTCCGCCGCTTCGCCAATCAGATTTTACCTACTAAAATCCGGAAAGCCGACCTTCACTTTGACCGCCGCTTAGCCAATCAGATTTTACCAACTAAAATCCCCACGACGCCTCTCCCGCCGCGAGACACGCGATGAAATGAAACCTGCCAGGGACGATTGATTTTGCTCCAAGTCAGAGATTTCTCTGGTCAATTCATTTTAGATGAAAGCAAGTTCTGAATTTGCGAAGGGAAACTTATTTACTGAAGGGAAGAGAGATACACTCCTTAATTTATCAACTGGCTACGGTAAGTCGTTTGTTATCAAGCTTTGCCTTCAGTGTGTTCGACAGTCTCACTGATTTTCAGTTTTCATATTTTCCCCACAGCTCCGCAAAAAGACGTACAATCCAGCAACGAATTACTGAAGTTCAGCCAAATGAAAAGCTAGCCTATGGGTCAACGTCTACACATTTCAGACTCTAAACGACTGCGTAGCGATTTTGGTGTTCGGAAAAATATTATTTCAAGTGTGCGCGCCGTTCATAATCGTCGGTTATTCAAACCCAAAAATTGGAAAGAGCCAGTCAAGGCGAATACAACTTCACCGCGCTGAATCATTCATTCGACAAACTTGCCACAGAACGATTTAAAACGTCCAGCGCTGCTGGGTTAAAAGGCTGGCTTGAAACCACGGATGTGGACCTCTTTGATGATTTCTAAATTAACTCCGCTTTGCGTTTTCGAGTTGGCGACGTCTTTTGTAGCATTTTATAGCGTTGAAATAAATATTTCTGATCCACTGTTGTGTTCATGGGAGAGAGATCATCTTTCCCAAAATATTAACCCTTTCAACTTATGATAGAATCAGACTCGCACGCTTACCTCTTGTATATTCAAAATAAATAATATTTTGGTGTTTCAACCATCGAAATACACCAGAGTATTGTATCCAACAGCGCCGCGAAGAACGGATTCGCGGGAAATTTTATAACGATCGTTTTGAATGCCAACAGACAATGCTGATTGGTTAGTTTGTCTGGCGAGAGACAATGGGAAAGGAATGTTGGTCGCGGTTAAGCAGGCGTTAGTGGGGACGAAGGGTAACGCAATCCCCTAATAACGCCTGCGTAGGAGGCTACATTACATCGAGCGTACCTCTCACCTTGTCAAAACGCGTGTACTGTTATATACCGCTATTGAATTTCTATTGAAATGAGTCGCAATCTACCACCCAGCACGAGGTGCCATGTAAACGAATGCCAGTCATAAAAAGGGCAAATGGGTTGGGGTTTTTCGTATCGGAATATCATGAAGCGCGAAGTTATAACTGAAAGCCGTCGAAACTTCTTTAAAATTTAAAAAATATTGAAAACGAAGGTATTATCACGTTATCTCTCTTCTGGAGGGGAATCGCAAAAACGTGAAAAGAGAAAGAGAGAGGTTACATACACCTTATTTGAAAAAAGAAGAAAAAACACATCTTCCCACTTCTTGCATTGGGAATGAGCTGGTCTTCAGTGTCTTCGCTTGCTGCCGCCTTCTGGTTACACCTACAAAGTTCGAATACACTCCACTGTCACATGAACAGGGCCGTAAGTCAGTAAATTTTCTCTAAGTGTACGAGACTAAAGAATGATAAAGATAACATTTCAACAACGTTTAATAACACTTACATTTGACAATTATCTTTTAATTTACAACTGGCTGTTTAGATTCTTAAATTTCTCGAGCTGATCACTCCATTACAATTATTCCTTTCAAGTTTCCCTTTTACACCCTCAGATTTTTACAACGTTTGGATAAATAACCTAACAACAACAAATCGAGAATTCTCCACAACACTGTATCCTTTCTGCGTGCTGTTAATATTCCTCCGGGACCTTCAACGTTTTTCGTCACGGAAAGACCTGAACGTCGAGACCTTTCTTACACTAAATGAGCTCTGAGGAAGTCGTTGTAAGAAATCTTCCCCGTCATGTTTTTATCGTAAAACGAAAAGAGGTGGAAAAACTCTTCCTCGTTGAAGTCGATCTTGAACTTTCTCATCATCTGCCTGAACTCGAGAAGCGAGCAAGAACCGGTGCCACTTTTGTCCAGAGCCCTAAACGCTCTTCTCATTTCCTTCCAGTCGCGCTGGACTGGTGCCCGGATGGTAGCCATGAGTTCAATTAGCCGCTCACTCATGAATCCTGGGCTCGTCTGAAACAAAAGTAAAGGACCAGTTCAATACTGGAAATAGGAGCAATATCAACGTGAATATTGGACACGGTATCAAATAACGAATTTACTTCATTTCCATACGGCAGCACAAGGTAAGGGAAGGACCATTTTATTTTTGAGGGGGGGGGGGGGGGAGGGGTTGGCCAATTACCAAAAAAATCCTGCACTAGATAAAGCGCTCAAAAAACATCGAGCAAACGGAGCCATGCGAAAAAATCTAGCAAGGACTTTGTACTGTCCAGGTCCTGTAATGATGTAAAAAAAATCTTGTACAAGCACCCAGTCCAAGAAAAAATCTTGCTCAACCGTTGGTGAAAAAACGTCTTGCCCAGAGTAATTGCCCAATACCCCGCTCCCCCTCAAAACTAAAAATGGTCCGTCCCTAAGCAGTTTCATTAGGGGAAGAAATAAACACTCTATATAGTACTGCATGCACAGAACTCTCGCATTAATAAGCACAAAAACCACTTACTGGCATTCTAGTGGGTTGCAGTTTGGGCCTGGTGAGTGCAGTGCCATCTTGAGACTTCATATTTAACACAAAGTGCCGCATAAAATCTTTGTACACGATTCTGAATATCAAGAAGAAATAGGTAGTTAATTGTACTTGCAACAGCGTCAAAGACTAACGTTCTTGAATGAAAGGTTAAAATATTACAAAGGTTTAAAAAATTCCTACCCTCCCTTCTCTTCACTGCCGTGTTTCTTCCACAATGACAACAGTTCGCTTGGGCCGAGATGAATATCATGCTCCCATAAAACATCTGATGAAAAACAACAAACGAACTTTTAAACTGTGGGACGCACGAAATAAAACGATAATCTTCGCATCATAAAGAGAACTACTTTAAAACTAATGGGGAGCGAGGAAGACGCAGTGGTGAAATGTAGCCCATGTTTGCTTCCGGCCCGGTGCTTTATGTGGGTTGAGTTAGTTTTTGGTTCTCGCCTCGCTAAGCCAGATTCTCAGACGTCCGAGGTCGATCGCGTCCTCTTCGCTACGAGGATTTTTCTTCCGGTTTTCCGGTTTTCCGGTTTTCCCCCTCCTGAAAAACCAACATTTCTACAGATATGTCCGCTAATGAGGCACAAGCTCTTTATGAAAAGCATCACAGTGTCCTCATTGATAAAAGTTCACTGAAACACACACAATGCTGTCATATATGAAGTAGTAATTGAACAATACCTGCGTTCAATCCCGGACATAAGTGCATTTGTAAATTCCAATTCGACCTGGCTAGAGGACCCGTATGAAAACCAGATTGGACTGATGTGGTCTCCTCTCTAGATATCTAATTGTCTATTGTTATTATTACAAGGGATAAATTTTGAAAGAAAGATAGCCTAAGTGAGTGTGGTTAAACGTAGGTTACCATGTGAGTTGTTCTGTGGTAGCGTCTGCAACTTCGCACCTACCTTTGAGTTGCTCAAAGTTCACGGTTCCTTTGTTTCCACTGTCAATGTTTCTAAAGGATTTCTGAATGTGCTGCCAGCGACGACAAATCTGGAAATAAAAGAGAAATAATAAATTCTCCTACTTGCAGTTAAGTACAGTGTGTTCCATCGAGCAACAAACGCCTTGAGTAGAAAAAACATGAATACAACTTCTTAATGAAATCGGCCCTTACTGTCAACTGATGAAAGGAATCAGATTCATATTGGAACACGAAGTGTTCAAATCCGATTCACTGATTAGTCGAGTAAAATTTTGGAGGGATTATTATTGGAGCACAGCACGTGAACGGCACATGAAAACCACATGATTGCAATGGTTTTCCAGCAGATCTACACGACCACAACTAAGCATAGATTACCGCTGCCCCGTTTACACACGAGTATTATAATTACTACTTTGTTGTAAAGCAAGAGTAGTACTCACTGCGTCTTTTATATTTCTCTCCACTTCACTGGCTGAGAGGGGCGGAGTCACGGTCTCAGGTGATGGGATCCTGACAGGTGAACGTACAGGGGACACTGCCGGCTCATAGGACGCCTGAAACAGAAACATAATGCAATGAACAGCTACTGTGGCCAAATTAACAAAACCACCCTACATTCAATGATTAAATAATCACTTTGAACCTCCAGAAATCTAGTAGTCTAGAAACCTGTCTCAGTTCAATCGACGAATATTGAATCGCTGTTCTAATGCGAACAATGCCTATTTTTGGAATGCACGTTCCCAGGGTCTCTCTCTTCCCGCCCCCTGGACGGGAAGAGAGAGACCCTGGGAACGAGGTTGTGCACGAACGAGAAGCGAAAAACAGCCACTCGATGTTCGTTCCAATACTAGAAGAACAAAAGGAACTGCTCACGCTCTGGTAAAGAATCTGCATTTTCTTACCCTTCTATCACGTGATTGTGGCGGTGTTGCAGACGCCGCACGCGTAACGTCAGGCCGTGTGGAAAATATCTTAAGGAAATCCTTGTAATCTACAGATCCATCCGGGTTCTTTGGAAGCTTATTCCAAATATGGTTAAATTGATCGCTGGTCATACGGAACGCATGCTCGTTGAGTATTTCGTGGAGGGAACTGGCGCTGATTGCACCGCTGTGATGGGAGTCTGCATCCGTGAGTGCCTAAAGAATACAATAATAATTAAATAATAAATAAACAAATAAATAAAAAAGCGGACAACTTTTGAAAATTTTTAAATCGAACTCTTAGTAAAAAGACAGAGCTGAACCTATAAACTATGAAATGTACCATGTAAACAGTTTAACCTGTTTCGTTTCATTTCTTTATTTCATTTTACCGAAAGTGTTCGTTAACATCGTAACGAAACGATTGGCCAATAAGAATAAATAAATTTTTAGATATCAAAACGTTTTTTTTTTCAAACGTTACAATGAGTTTAAAACTATGAAAGAAAATCTATATAAACAATAGCTCTCTAAATAGTAAATAAGAGCTAAAACTTCCGAGGCTGCTGGTGCGTCTTTTGTTAGTTCAGTTACCAGTAATTAAATCGAATATCAGCACGTTCAGTTGTATTATCTGAAGTTATCTGGAAATCCACTGGCTGGGATATTTTTAATTACCTTAGCAAGGCTGTAAAATCTCGCCACTACAATTTCTCGGACTCTCTTTTCAACCTCCGCTTCAGTCATTCCACGTGGTCGCTTTGTGCCGTTGTCGGCAGTTCTTTGGCGTTTATCAGCTGAGGGGTACAAATTCTCCAACCACTTGCGACTGGCCTGTGAAGAGAAAAGAACAGTTGGTGCGGCATTGTAATCAGAGGACCTCAATAAACGTTTTGATGCAATACTAGGAACTCGGAAAAGAAGTGGAATTTATGAAAGTACACATATCCTTTAAGCGAAAGAAAAAGAAAGAACTTGATCTAGGATGACTTTACAAAATCTAGCTTTAATCAGATATAAACCATGGTCTTTGCGATATAGAGTGCAAACGCTCAACAACCGAGCCATGAGCGACTGTGTGAGGATGACTTACGCATAACAACTGTAAGTACTATGATTTATGAAGAATTCGTTACTCTTACAACTTTAAACGCTGGGATGTTCAGACAAATAAAGTTTTAGAAATTATTTTATAACATCTAACAGAAACGTTTAACTTCTTCTACGATCCAAAATGTTTTTAAGCGTAACCAGGATGTAAGTAAACAAAACATACACAAAAAGATTTCATAAATCTAGTCATTACTTTGCAGTTTATATACTTTGAAATGATAATAATAATATCAGTCGCCGCTATTCTCACCTCGGCGTCGGATTTTTGAAAGCTGTTCAGAAAATCATCATAGGAAATTAAGCCTTCTTCACCAACATTTACTTTCTTCAGCAACGCCTGTAAAGGCAAGAGCAGATGTATTATACAATACTAAAAACAATCAACAGTCTGGCTCCTAAGCAAACATGACAACCGCTTAAATACACCAGGATTAAAGGTATAAATTGGACTGCCAAGCGCCTGTCAGCAGTAGATTCAACACATGAAAAAGATCTGCCATAAAACCGTTTAAACATGGAGATTTATACGACTACACGATGAAAACAAAAACGCTTGGATTCCCATGTTTATCCACGCAGCTTCGTGCGCTTGTCCCTTTGTTCATTCGTTAAATGCAGTGTTCTCAACGATGTCATTTCAAAGTTAAACAATTGTCAACTACTTGAAATTCTTGCAATGCATTCAGAATGAAAATGGGCCTTTAGAAACGAAAGCTAAATTTGATACTTGTTACAAGAAGATGGCGTTTGCTTGTTTTGAAACAATCATGACAAGCTTGGAAACTTTTTTTAAAGCCATAATGTAAATAATGTGCGCTGATTGGCTGAAACCCAAATTTAATAAATGTACTAAAAACACAAGAGAACAATGAAAGAAATAAATCAACATTGAAATGACATCAACTGAAACTGAAATCCGAGTCCCAGATGGGATTTGAAACCACGACCATGCGCGATCTAGTCGGATGCTCCAACCACTGAGCTACTGGACACTATATGGTGAGCAAGGGTCAAATGTGGGACTTGAGTGGAACTGCATCGCACGGTTACTCAGTCAAATGATGAAGGGAACACATAGCCATATAGCTCTTAACTACATCGCGCAGTCACATTAAAGCATATCGAACATGCGACCAACCAACCTCCAAGAGAGCAATGAAAGAAATAAATCAACATTGAAATGGCATCAACGGAAACTCGGAAAAAATCTGAGTCCCAGATGGGATTTGAACCCACGACCCTCCCTGATCTAGTGCTGATATTCTCCTGTTAGCTCGCTGGAATTTACAGTTCCGAAATATTGTAAAACAGTAATGCACGCAAGGAAGAGTTGTTCTACCTGAAATTGTTTGTCAGACATCACAAAACAGAACGCATTGATGATTTGATGTAAGTCGTCTTTGGAGATAAGTCCCACTCCTTCTCTGTCAAACGCGGCAAAGGCCTGGAGATGAAAGCAATTTCATGAATGTGAGGTCCATGCATCCTAAGCGCAAAATAAAATTTAGATTCTAAGCGGTTCAATTGCTTACCCTTTGAATAGTTTCAGGATTTTCGCTGATCTTGTTTCTCAGTCTGTTAATGGCGGCATCTGGGGAGAGAGACTCGCGTCTCTCAAACACAACTGGCGTGACAACTTTGCCTGGCGTGTCCAGTGTCACGCGACCGTAACCAGCATGTCTGTTGTCCTGGAACGCGCTGAGAAATCTCTCATATGACAGCTTGTGCTTATGGGACAGCCCGCACCTGTACACGACATGAGTGACAGTTCCAAGTCAGAAACCCTTAATTAATATTTTGTCATTTTTGCAGCGAACCAAATTCCCCTTACAATGAAGAAAACCAGAAATATTGTACTGGTTTTGATGTGATTTCATTTCTGTTTTAATTTCTTCTCTTCGCCGTGGGGATCAGTCTACCGTTTTTTACAATATATTGTACTTGTTTTAATGTGCTTTTATTTTGTTTTAATTTCTTCACTTCGCCGTGGGGATCAGTCTACCGTTTTTTGCACAGTATCTTTTGATTTTAACTGATCCAGGTCTACAAAGATCCGGCACCATTCATTGGTTTGTCGTTGTGGTCTTGCCGATATTAGAAGATTTGTTTGCTCTAAATAATAGTTTACCAAGAAAGAAAAACCCCAACGATGTAATACTTAACCAAAAAGGAACAAGGAGGGTTGAGAATTGAGAAGATTGAGACGGATTGCAAATAATGAATTTGCAAAATTTAGGCTAAATTTTTCAAAATGCACAAACCGCGACATAGCTCCGTTAAAAGAGAACTTCAAGTTTAAACGATGTGCGAGTTACTTGTTTGATTTAGATATCGATACAGACCTGTCCAGTAGAATATTGAGTTGCACGTCATCTAGGAAGTAGTGGAAGTCAAAGAGGACTGTCTGCAGTTCGTTTCTTGATATGTAGCCGTCCTTGTTGGTGTCCACTGTCTCAAATGCTTTCCTCAAGCTTTCATATCCATCCCGGAAACGATCCCTAGAATAAAACAAGAAAATTTTGACTCGCTGGTATTTCCTAGGAAACGAATCTTCATATCTCTTCCCTTCGGAAATGACTTACAAGTAGGCATTCATCTGGCAATTTTTGGTTTGAAGGCCTGTAATTGCTTTACTGCGTAGTTTGCTAACCAATCAACGCGGATATGATTTTTTCCTCGACCAACCACATTAAAAACTCAACCCAACCCAACCCATGACCTTGGCTCACGTTACATGGTGCTGCTTTTAGGTTCTGATGAGTTGCTAAAAACCTTTCCTGTGTTTATGCATACTTCACCATCGGGGCAGCAATCTGCTGTCAACAGTGGGAGCTATGTTCTCAGTAAGTCTTCTATAATGTTGGCAGCGACTTCAGCTTATGCAAGTATGTTATAATGAGATGCTCACAATGCAGAAGGTGACCTAATAGTTCTGAACTATTAAACAATATCTGACTTAAAGAAAATCTCACCTCAACCGCTGCTCAACTTCAAGAGCTGATAAAAAGGAGGCGGCCTGGGCTTGATTCCACGTTGCAGCGAGGTGCATGTCCTAACGAAACAGCGAAAAGAATCTTCCACCTTAGAAAAGTATTATGTTAAGACTCCTTCTCATTGCAAAAACTGATCAAATAGATTGTAAACTGCTCACCTGTTGTTTTAAGGGGCATTGTCACGCCATTTTAGCAACATTTTAAATAGCTAAAACTTGTCTTCATTCAAATAAGGAAAACGAAAAAATAATGGTTTAGTTTTGTTACCGAAGACTATATTACTGCATTGTACCATTTACTGACGCCTGTTGTTACAGATGGCGAGGATGGACGTGGATTGAAAATTGAAAAAAATTGCTAATTTTTTCAAATTCTCAAACCATCTCCTGACAAAATAGGAAACCGACTATAATGGTTTGCTCTTCCTGCTAAATTTTCATTTGATATCTTCTTCGCAATTCTACAGGAGCATGTTTTGCACGAGTAAATGTATCAAGCAATGAATGTAGCACAGAATTTACCTAAACAGCTCCAAAATCACCTTGACAATGCCCCTTTAAGAATCCTTTTCATTTAAAGGTCTTAAGTCGCAAACACTGATGGAATAGGTTGTAAACTTCTCACTGACCTGCTGTTTTCTGTACATGCTCTCCATAACCTGCTGGCTCTGTTCAGCTATCTGTGTACTGGGGCCGTGAGTATCGCCAGGAGCCAGCTCGCCGCCTAACCTGGCTAAAAACTCGCGGTGATCCACATAGCCATTCCTATCAGTGTCATACCTTACAGATTGAACAACACACATAATGAACAACCGGCGGTAATGTGTAAGCTGCTTCTGTTATGCATAGGTACGCAGTCCATCGTGAGGGTAGTCGTCTTTTGTTTTGTCACGCAAAATATTGCTGCGGAGGAGACTATCGTGTGAGGGTGACGGAGAGTGATAGAAATGGGAAGGGGTAGATGGAAGCGGAGGAGAGGGGACAGGGGCGAGGAAGAGCGAGAGAGGGAAAGAGGGAGGGATGGGCTTTTTTAGGTGTATAGTATCAGTGGTGAAATAGATGTTGAGAAAAAGACAAAAATCCGACTTACTTGTTTGGGGCCAATAAATGGAATAAGCCACTTCAGAAAATACCATAATATTCTTCGCTTGTCGCCAAAAATTTTGCATAAGCATTGTTGTTGTTTTCTCTTGGGACCATTTTAAGCCCAAGAGAAACTGGAAACAATGCTTATACAAAATTTTAGGGGATAAACAAAGAGTACTATGGTATTTTCTGAAATGGCCTATTAGCTAACAATCTAGAGTTACCAGTGGAGTGGGAGGAAGGTTACTTTGCCGGTTAACGATTAGAAATATTAGACAATAGTAATCTGAAAGTTGATGGGTAAACATTCCAGGCCATAATTTGGACGGTTCAATAAAATGACGTTTGACAGTCAACCCAATTGGCGTACGGGCCGGAAAGGGGTGGGGGTGGGGGGGGGGGGGGGCGTTTCATGAATGCCGTGTATCTAAAAATACGTGGGACACTAGAAAGGATAGTTTGCGTTGAGCAGATGACAGAAGTCAGTTAGTGATTCCGCCTGCCGTAAATCAGAAGGTAAGCTGTTACAACGGACCGCACCACTATAGCTAAAGCTGTTCTTCAAAAAGTTAGTGTGAGGCATTGGAACAGCTAGTTTGTTCACGGAGTCCTTCAATATATAATCAGTAATTTTCAGAACGGTTGACAAATAGCTCACTCAGAAGGTGGTGTAAGGCCATTTAACGATTTATAGATTTATAGCTTTCTTGATTTGACGCTGAGTACTTCGTTTTCTCCACCCAACCAAACGTTTTTTACCCTGTATGAGAACTTGTCACTTACTTATCCCACAGTTTTTTGAACTCTACTTTGTTGAGTGGAATCTGGAAGTGGTAAAGCACTTTCCTAAGTTCTTTCTTGGTAACAATTCCATTCCCATCGCGGTCGAAAGCCAAAAAAGCTTTTGACAAATCCTCATTCTGTTCCCACGCTTTTCGTTTGATGATCTGGTCAGCTTGCTCAGCACTCAGGTAGTTCATATCCTGTGTTTCATTAAACCTGAAGAAGGAAACCAATATCGTTCAGGTTACAAAATGAAATGGTAACTTTGCAAAGGAAAACATGTTTTTAGCCTTTAGGAGACAAGCGTGGCCTGTTGGTTAGGGCACACGACTTGTAATCCAGAGGTCCCGGATTCGAGTCTTCCTCTCTGCCACTAAAACTGATTTGCCTTCTGTGGTCCCGAATGCAACTCCTCCACACTGCAAATAGCCAACTGGTTTGCCTCCGATTAATTTACAATATTTGTTTCCTTATTTGCAATTTGCTCAATAAGCACAGCAGTGCTAAACACATTGAAACTTTAAAAATAAGGATTTTTATCAGAGCATTTGGTGAAAGGACAAACAAAGGACAAGGGCAGACTGTCAAAATGCGAACAATTATTTTTAGAAGTAGGTCACCTTAGACCAACGTTAAAAATCTTTTCAGAAAAATTCCCGTTAAAACACAAATGCTTTTACTCCACTCCACAGACAGCATAAACCAATCAAAGTTTGGCTAATCCAATTGGCTACAAAACAAATCACATCAAATACCAACAGGCCTCCAAAGACACTAGTATTTCTAGCGTATAAAAGGCCGAAAATGAGCCATATATTCTTTATTTTTAGTACGATTTTCACGCAATATGAATTGTCTTTAGATTGCTCTGATTACCAGTGAGTGGAATACAGCCAAGGATGTCCTTCTTCAACAGTTTCCACATGCTCAAACCGTTTCAGGAATTCTCTGTAGTTCAGTTTCGCTCCTTTCTGAATACCGAGGTTTAACATGAGCTTGTCAAACTCCTCATCCGACAGCAAGAACATGAACGAGTCCAGGATTCGCCTGAATTCTGGTCTGGTTATCAGGCCATTGCGGTCATAATCGATCTTCTGGAACGCTGCACGTAAATCCTGCATGAAAAAAAAGAAAGAAAAGTAAACATTCGTTCGCGCAAAAAGCAACCTTCGAAGGACAAACGAATATGCAGTTTCTAAATGTTGAGCGTCAAAGTGACTGTATGCATGGTGAATTGCGTTGCTCATTTTCCTCGCGCTTTTGACTGGCTATATACTCTATGCCAAATTCTTATTGACTCACTGGATTTGTTACAATTGACCAGATGATAACTTTAATTCTGGATATATAGTTATTAAGAGACCGTTCGAAAACGCAATGCACAAAACAAAACTGGCAGCTACAGCAAAACTTATAAACCCATTCACACCAGCAAAACATGCTTAGTAAAACCAGGTTCACCAAAAAACGCTTGACAACCGAAAATCTTTCATTGTGCTAAATTTTAGTAAGAAAACCTCAGTAAGAATGCAACTTCTATGAAGAATGAAACGGTTTTAAACCATATTTAACTAAACAAGTTTTAAATACGCGTTTTTGATTTGATACTTGTTCGCTTAAAAGAAACTAGCCTGTGAGAGTTTGCTTGTACGAGAGGAAGAGATATTTCTTAGACTTTTGTTTTCTTAAGTGCCACATTCATGGCTATTTATAGGGGCTATACCTCATGACTTCAGTAGAAGAACATTTTAACTAAACAATCATTTGTTACGTGCATGTATGTTACCTGAAAGCTTTCCCTGAGTTTCGTTCTCAGTCTCGCTTCGACGTCCCTTGCTTTCATTGACTCTTCCTGCGGCACAGGCAAGTTGTACCTGAGAAACAAAGAATACAGTGCGTACGGTTAACAATTACAATACTGTGAGCAAAATAAATGACGTAACATACAAGAAAACGCGATGAAAATCTTTTATACCTAAGGCTTGGGTATTCGGTCACTTTCTCTCCGACACCAAATGAACGACGATCTTGAAAGTTGTCCAGGAATTCCATGTAGGAGAGTTTTCCTTTGTGAAATCCCAGCCTGAAATCAAACAATAAATACAATCACTATAATGTAGACTGTACCTTTCGTTTTCTCCGTCAAAAGCGTGTTTTCACCAAAATAACAAGATCGTTTTGCTTGCTTCAAAAACATCAACAAACTTAGAGATTATGGAGTGCATGGACAGGAATAAATTCCCCAAATTTTAACTTGGCAGTGTTCTTTGCAGCGAAGTTATCGGAGAAACAAAATTCCAAAAATTAGAGAGGTTTGCATGGGACTGCCATAACTGATTGTCAGAAAAAAGAACGATTTTGCTACCAAAGTCATGTTTTACTTGTTTTGAGATATGGAAATTTGACTGGGATTATAAAACCGTAATTCAGTGGCAGGCCACAGATGAAAAGTTTGGTGGTCCTCGTGTACCAAATAAATCTGAGCTGTGTTTGTTGTAAACTGGCATAAACTTAAAGTTTTATCGTGAATGAACACACCCATTGTCGGCAGAAGAAATTTCCCATCAAGAGATTTGAATCTCACTTTCCACATAAATGCTATGTTTACGATAATTATTCACTTCAAGTTACGAACACTCACCTGGCACTCAGAATGCGAAATTGATCATCCGTCATGTATAAACCAAGACTGTCTAAAACCTGTGAAAGGAATTTCACCACTCTTATTTATAAACAACCAAGCTATACACCAGTGCTAGCCATTAAATAAACCAGGAAAAAAGTAAACAGGATTCCTCAACTATTCCTTAACTAAGAATAAGCATGGATAAAATTAGAAAGCAAGGAAAGCAGTTGATTTTTGACATACCATTCTGAACTCTTTTCTTGAAATTTTCCCATCTCCATCGCTGTCAAATTTGACAAACGTCTTCCTGAAGTCAGGAGACCTCTGAGCGATGTATTCCTAAATAGGAGAATTCACTATAAATTATGTACACTGTGTGAGGCTTAACATGTTTCGTTTATCTGTATCAGTTTTCAATTGTCGTAAAGACTACTAGCCATTACATGTACGATTACCCTGCGATTTTGTGGGGTTTTTTATGATAAAAGATGCTTGATGACAGGTTAATGTAAGATAATGTGAACTGAAATTAGCTTGTATTACCTTAAGGATTTCCATGCATTCATTGGCTGTTTTTTGACCTGTAAGACTCAGCGCTCTTTCATCTGCCAACTCCAGTCTATAAATCCAACAATAAAACTAACTGAAGAGGAATTACAGTAGCAACGAGTATACTTCTCGTCTTTCTGAAAATAGCTTGCACGTGTGCTTTGCTTCAAACTGTTCAGTTTCTTTCTTTGGTTAACCACACCTGACCTTCATTTCCAGGGTTTTTGGTATTCCGACTATTAATTTTAAAGTATTCACATTGATGGACAATGCTTCCCGTTGCCTCCTCCCCCACCCCCAACCAACCCCATCCATTTCCCCCCTCAGCACCCCAAACAAATCCCTTGGAAACCGTGAAGGAAATGCAATACATATTGTAATACCTGCCTCGATAACTAAGACAAACACTTTACATTAAAGACAAACAAGGAAGGGAACATTACCTGGTAGACTGGTCCTGCTTCATAAACTGTGCCTTTGCTTCACTTTCTTCATGAATTCTTGTGCTCAAACCATCAATATCTCCTCCAACAATGTCAACACCCTAGACAGTTATCAAGACAATCAGTTAAAAATGAAAGTACATGTGCATCACTTACTATAAAATGCCAGCCTACTTACAAGTTTACGAAGAAATTCTTGAAAGTCAATAGTTCCATCTGCATTTTCATCAACACGACTCCACATCCTGAAAATTAGTGAAAATGGTTAGTAAGGTCTCATGCAAATACTGTTTCATGATTCAGTCTTTGTTCAATTTTAAAAGGCTGTTCAGTGATCAAATGTATGGGATAAAAGGAAGCATAACTACATGTATATGGATGTTTCGCACTGGCAAGCTTTCGAAAATCTGGTGAATTAGCTTTTCGCACAATTCTGAACCAGATGTA
The DNA here is from genome assembly GCA_947652115.1 of Blastomussa wellsi. Lineage (NCBI taxonomy): Eukaryota > Metazoa > Cnidaria > Anthozoa > Scleractinia > Plerogyridae > Blastomussa > Blastomussa wellsi. The sequence goes on along the minus strand of OX393562.1, from coordinate 22,648,407 downwards.
AGAGAACAGGGCTGCAAGTAATGGTCGGACATCAGTCAATGGCCGACCAAAATTTGCCGGACAGAATCTCTGGACAATTTTTTATCTCTTCTAGTGGAAACACAAATGTTTTGCATTGACAATGCTTTATCGAGGAGTTCTGTAATACGACGTCCGGCCTCACTTCGGTTCGTCTGATCAAAATGGTGACTTAGTCAGAGAGAACCTTTCACAGGAAAAATATTTGCAGCCCTGCAAGACTAATGAAAAGGTCTCTCATGTTTGTTTATTGTATTTATTTATTATTTAATAAGCATGTGCAGCTTACAAATCAAAATGATCCTCAGAAACTGGAAGGCAGTATTTCTCGAGAAGATGTTTTAACTCATCACGTGATATGGAACCATCTCTGTCGCCATCAATACCAAGGTATGCTGAGGCAATTGCCTTCCAATTATCTGTTATCTTTGCCCGTAAGATGTCTTCCACCTAAAGATAAAACGATTCAGATTAATTTGCAGAAACCAAGTTGAGAGTGAAAGTGTGGCAAAAGCAATCTTGAACATCAATCTCTGGTTACTCTCGTCTTCTCGTCTTAGAAGTGAGCTTGGAAAACACTAAATTTAAGTACAATTGTCCCTAGTCCATGACTCATTTTCACCACTTTATGACTCAAATTTAATTGAGAAATAGAAAGGGGAAAACTTTGGAACAAGTAAGGGTGTTAATTACTTTTCTGTAAAGTTTTTAATTATTTTTTATTTCCAACCATTCAACTTGTTCAAAACTCATGATCAAAATAGTCGCATACAATGTACACATCCAGAATTGCATCATTTGTATGCTTTGGGTCTTAATAATGATCACGTCTATGATTAATAGGAATTTCAAATCCAGCAAAACTTGACTGTTTTCATTTATATTTAAACAGCTTTAAACCATTATTTTACTCTTCACAGTTATTGGAGGTCAATTATACTTAAGAAACTTACAGTTGACCAAGCCATGACAGCAGGAGGGGAAACACTTTTTGGTGAGTGATCTGACATCAGCCAAGGATGTGCACCCTGAAAAGAACAGGTTACAATGCTTAAGTGAAATAACCTGACAGATCAGTTGTTTGCACAAACTTAAATGGATTCAAAATCAGGAGTGTGCATATCTGCAAGACCAATCACTCACACAACTTGCAGATACTACAAGCTGTACCTCCAAGTAAGAGTTAAGTAACATCATTTTGATATTAAAAATTATTGTAACATATAATGTTAACATGCTTATTAATAACATATTATTTGGCTGATGCTAAGAACCTGTAAACTCACCAGTGAAATAAAACAATGAATGATCAAGACAACAACCTCAAAGCAATATCTGAACAGGAAAACAAAACCTCCAACACAAAGAGAACTTTCACAAGTCCTTACACAGTGATAACCCTACCCTACAATAATATATATTGTGGACACCACACCAGAGGCAAAGGAAACTTCTTAGATGTGCATGCAGTTGGAAACTAAGATGTTGATCTATACCAACCTCAGTCTCTCTTTGCTCAAATCTGTCCAGGAAATCTAAGTAAGACACATATCCTTTGTTATACGGATCAATCTTGGCCATCAGTTCACGGAACTGCTCTTGGCTCATGCAGAAGCAGAAGCTTTCCAGCACACGTCTGAAGTCACGTTTGGTGACTCGGCCATCTTTGTTCTGCAAAACAAAACATAAATTGAAAGTGTTATGTCAAGCACTATTTAAGAAGCAGAAATGTGAACTATCACCACATGTTTCTAAAACAAAAGTAATAAAACTGAACATTTGTTGCTCTGTCTTTTTTCTTAGATTGTACTGTTTTGTGAAAGTCTCTCAAGCTTTAAATTCATATTGACAGCTGCAAAGCTTTTTCCCTGTATCTGGTCATTCAATTTACTATTATGTCAATAATCACTTACATCATCAAAAACAAGAAATGCTTGTTTGACAGATGAAAAACTGTTCATAATCTTGGAATGGAGCAGTTTCCATATGTCATCTGTGGATGGCATTTGTTCTGCTTCACGTACAGGATTGTATCTGCAAATGCAAAGTTGAAAGAGTCTAAAACACATTCACTTCTTCATTCGTTTCACTTTATCTAAGTTATCTAAGATTGTATCTGCAAATGCAAAGTTGAAAGAGTCTAAAACACATTCACTTCTTCATTCATTTCACTTTATCCAAGTTACCATTCCATTTATCATTTGTCCCCATTATTTTATCATTTCAACACGTTGAGCCTGGCCAAGCCACTCTCGAGAACCTTGTTATGACATAACTTACCAAGAGGTGACCATAGCACAGTGGTTAGTGTCCAACTGGTATTTCGAAGGTTGAACGAGTTCAGCTCCCACTGGGAGCTCAAAAATTATTTTTGGCATCAGTGAGTAATTTGACTTGAGAATACTTCTTCATACATTGTGCTTTCTTTATAAATAATAAATAAATAAATAATTACTTAATTGACCACTCCCTACTAGGGCTTTTCGGGGCCAATGTAAACAAACATACATTGTAAATAAACATAACACGGTAAGAATCCCAACTGGGAAACCAGTTGGCTATTTGCAAGCGTAGCTGAGGAGTTGAACTTGGGGCTACCGAGTACAGCACCAGCTAGTGGTGAGAACGGGACTTGAACCTGCGACTTACGAATTTCAAGTCCAATGCTCTAACCACTCGGCCACGCTGCCTCCAACCTCCAACTAGGGCTCCCCCAAAGAAAAGCCTGATTTTAAAAGGCATCTATTTTGGAATGAGTTGGAGAAAACTCTTTTGAGTGAATCTTTTATCACATAAAAAGTGAAAAAGTGGGAGGCACGGTGGCCTAATGGTTAGTGCGCTCGTCTCTGGATTGAGTGGTCTGGGTTTGAGCCCTGGCTGGGGACATTGTGTTGTGCTCTTGGACAAGCATCCCATCCAGGGGGGAGTAGAAATACTCCTAGTCGCTTAATACTAAGGAAACCGGAGATAAGCGCTGGCCGGGTGAGCCACTTAGGCTCGAATGCAGACTTTTACCTTTATCGAAAAAAGGTATTTAGTAAGCTTAATCTATGGAGTTTGAAATGCTTAGAGAATCATCTATAACTGCCGAACCTTTGTGTTGAACACTTAATAAACATTTATAAATGACAAGACAACTGAAATTTCACAAGAGAAGTTTCCACAAGGAAAGCTGAAGTACATGCAGTTGCATATCTAGTTTTAATAAATAAATGTTAAACAAGTACAATTATAATTTGTAGACATATCAACATACTTATGACTGGGTTTGATTGGAATAGTTTGTCCATTTCCTTTCGTCACTGGCATCTGGAACTTTTCAAGGAACTGCTCGTAAGATATCTTGTGGTTGGCTCGAATTCCACACCTGAAAAATCAATGCATAGAACATTTATAACATTTCAAGTATTTTTGTGAGCTTCAGAAAATTTTAACTAATGATAATATGTGGGCATAAATTAATTTTAATTAATTTTCTTTAAATGAACACACTCAGTTGCTGACAAAATGCTGGAAAAAAAATTGCAGGACTACCTGGGACACATACGAATTCCATCTTCAAAGGAAAAGGGGGAGTGGAGTCAAAGGCAAAAATACCCACCCATCTTCTTTTCAATATTAAGCTAAAAAAGGACACTCGCGACCAGGTTAAGATGACCCATTTCTAAAAGTTTCATACCTATCCATTAGTTCCACAAACAGCTTATCTGACATGGGAAAGGCAAAGTTGAATAGTACTCTTTTAAGCTCATCCAAGGTAACAAAACCATCTCCACGTCTGTCAAAAGCCACAAAGGCACGACTAATATTGCCATGATTTTCAATCATCTGAAATAGAAATGAGAAACTTGCCATTTTTAGCAGTGGGCCAGCTATAACCACGGAAGGTAGAACATGAATCATAACAAGAATCAGCTAACTTTAATTTAAGATCAATCAAATGCATTTACGACAATCACTACATGTAACAACAAAAATTATCTGAAAGTTTGAAATATTGAGTATTTCACAAGCACCAAGAGCCCGAGTTTTCTATGAACAAATAGTCAACAATATGCAGCTGAATTGTCTATCGCTCATAGAAAACAAGGGTTTCCTGGAAAAACAGGATCAATGATCACCGGATCAAGGATCAAGGATAAATTAATAAAAAAATAAATTAAATAAATAACAATAATTAAATAAATTAATATACATTATTGACTGCACCCCTACGTGACTCAGAGAAGATCTCTCGTATGCTCAAGCGAAAATAGTCATCAGGTACTTTCTTTTAAAAAAATCACACTACAACATATACTCCAGGGGACTTGCAGCAACAACTCAGTGGGGCGATTCAATTCTATCACTTTCCAAATTGATCAATTGTCAAATAACGCTGAATAACGTCTCTTGTCAAATCCCATGGGAAAAACGACTAATACTAATACTTCTAAGCAAGTGATTCTTCAGATGTATTCCATAGGATATGAAGTCAGTAAAAAAAATGGAGATGAAGTTAAAGCAGCTGAAAACTAACTGTTAACTCCGGCAGTCACCAGAAACAGCTTCGTGTTTTGAAATTGCACTGGAAGTCAGATATGCAATCACATACTGACGCAAGGGTTAATTTGGAAATGAAATGTGAAATGAACCATTTGTAATATATATATATATGCACAAGTGAACCCGCCCTGTGGCTGTCAGTCTCAATAGCTGTCCTAGTAGTTCAGAGCTAGTCAGTAGGCACAAATTGGCACTTCCACAAAGTGGTATGGCTTTGAGAGTATTTAATATATTTGTATTTATTATCTTTGGGCTGATTTTGAATTATTTTCTCTTATTATCTCTTGAGCATATGAGAGATCTTGTCTGTGTCATGTAGGGGTGCAGTCAATAATGTATATTAATTTATTTAATTATTATTATTTATTTAATTTATCTTTTTATTAATTTATCCTTGATCATTGATCCCTGATGCTTTAAGCCAAATAATAAAGGAAAATCATGCCTTCAAAGAGCAACACGTGATTGTTGTTAGGGAATAGAAAACAGCTGAGAACCAATCAGATTCATGGATTTCAAATAGAACATAGCTGATTAGACAATTTTAATTTATGATTGGTACATTAAACTTTTTAGATACAGGTAATATAATTATATGTTATGGTTCAATAATTCTTAAACTTGGTTCAAATTTTATTTCCTTTGTTTCATCATTACCATACCCAAAATCAAAGGAAAATAAAACTGCACCAAGTTTAAGAATTACTAAACCACAACATATATATGTATTATTTACCTTCTTCCTCAGTTTATGCTCTAGTTCTGTTATTGAAAGAACTGGAGGACTTTGTTTCTTTTCTTGACTTGATCTTGGTCTGCTGTTGACTGCAGCAAGTTTCACGATTTGTTGACCTTCACCTTCAGAACAAGTGAGTGATAAGTAAGACGTACTGGCCTGTACATGTGTGGTTTTGGTTGTTTACCATTCACCAAAGAAAGGAAATTTTAGTTGCGAATGATTAACACTATTAATTTTAGAGCTGTACTGAGGAATATTGTCTGAGGTCGTGGCAGTACGGACTGAGTGCAGCGAGGTCTGTACAAGAACGACCGAGGGCCAATATTCCTCAGTACGACAAGCTAGGTTAGTAAGTAGTTTATTATATGGAACTCAGGTCATGCATGCTTGTTAAAAACTGACGAACTTTCGGTGACCTGAATTCAGAGATTTTCTGCCGTAACGTGTTTCGATACTACGAACAACTCCGAAAGAACAAGCTACCATGATTTTTAAAGAACCAATCAGAATGCTCGGATTTCCCTTGCCATATAATAAAGTAAGAATATTTAGTTACTACATGATGTAGTAATTAAAAAAAATTAAAAACTAAAGTTACAAATTGAATAACAATTTTAAAAAAATTGTGTGGAACAAGCTACACGCTAGATAGTTATTAACAAATATAGCATCATCATTATCGTCATCATTACCATCTGTCCCTTGAGCAGGCGATGCATAAGGACATACATCATATATTAACTGGGACAGTATTACACTAGTCAGGGCAACATTTTCAAGTTTTCCCATTTCATCTCATATGAAATCAGTACATATTTTATTTATTTTGCCTTGGCCTTCTGTTCTGAATTCACTTGATGTTATAAAATTAGTGATTTAGAAACAATTTCTGTCAGTATTGACGAGCTGTTAGGAGTTTAAATTTATCTAATTCTGACCAAAAATCGTGATAAACACTGTGATACCCCTTTAAGTGACATGAACTAATTAAACTCTGGCACTGAACAAATACACAAGTCAGTTAAACATACTCATAGCTGTATTGTGGAAGCTAAGACGTTTTTCTGAAGTTCTGTTCATTTCACAAGTAATTTTCTTTCCTTTTAATGAGTAGACAAATGGCATTTCCCCATTGTAGTGGTCTTTTAGTAAAATTTGCTGAAGAGGAGCACTTCTCTTGATACTTGGGAAAGTACACAACCTTTTGTGAGTCTTAATAGTTTGAGAAGTAGGACGTATTGTGGCCATATAGAATGTAAAATGGTTTTTTAAATTGTCAACTGCATAGCCTTGATTTGGTCTTCTTAGTTGTACTCCCAGTCTAAAAGGAGTTTCCATAGCCAAGTACATTATGAAAATATTGTGAAAAGATTCCACTGACAAATATATTGATCAAGTTAGACGTTGCTACTTGAAGATGATCCACACACAGTTGAAAACTGTCAGGTAGCGACTGATAGGTTTATTTAAAATCAGTGTTGCTAAGGAAGATTAGGTTTCTGTTATGACTTGCAACAAATCTAAGGAAGTTAATATTTAATATCAGCTAGTCAGCCTTAATAGGCAGAGAAGTTATTTAGTTACCAAAAGCAATTTGCAATTAAAATTCATAATGAACTGCCGAAGCAGTTACATTTAGTTAAAATGTTTCTCTTAGAAGTACACATATTTGGTGAAAAATCCATTTCATTATGTGGTTTATTAAATTGCCTTTACTGACCAGTGATTCACAAAATCTAGGTGTGCAGTTTTCATTGTCTTAAAATTATTTTCCGGTATGTTTTACAACACTGTCCAATTTAACAGTTACCTATTCATGTTACAATCTTGATTACATTATATCCACCAGCATGTGTTTAAGGCTACGAATATTTAATCACGATCACTGCTGTCACTGAACAAAACATGGCTGAACTAGGACTACTGTAGTTGGTGTTGCATATGTTGTGGTTTAAATTTATCCTTGGTTTAAATTTTTTAAACCAGTTTGATTTTGATTTCCCTTTGTTTCAGATTATGCTAATCAACATAAGGCAATGAGAAATGAAAATCAAACTGGGTTAAAACTTTTAAAACCAAAGATAAAATTAAACCATAACACATACATGTACATAAGATGTTTAAACATTGTTTTATTGAAACTACATGGCAATGCACAAAATGGAAGGACAGATACGATGATGATATATTATCATATTGATGTTGTTTAAATTTATCTTCGGTATAAAGTAAATATAAATTAAGCTAAGTTTGAATTTTATTACTCAGTGTTTTGTACTCTTGTTATTTGAAACTTACAATGGAAAATAAAAATGTTCTAAGTGGCTTGAAAATTTTAAACCATAAGATAAAACAATTTAAACCACAACATACATAATGATGGCAATGTATATGAAAAGGATACATATACTGAAACATTTTTTAATTTGCACTTTTGTTTATACTTAGTCTGGTAAGCAACTTCAACAGATCAGACTGTGTACTGGCAATAAAAAAAATAATTCATTACCTGGTTTATTCATCTGATTCTTAGGCTTTGCATTTACCCCAAGTCGTTTGAGAAAGTCCATGTACTCTAGAGTGTGACCATTGCGTGTCATGTCATATTTACACCATAACCTAGAACAAAATGGATGGCAAAAAAAATTAAATAACAGGACTTCAGATACAGGCTAAAAATGGAATATAATATATACTGAACTCTGAGTTTTAAAGTTGCAACTAACGTGAGGTACAGTATGACATATTATTCTTTCTTTGATTATTTAATTCATAATTTATAACAAGAAAATTCACAGCACAGTTGTAACATCTCTGTACAATAAGAATACAAGTATATAGGTAAAAATATCACTAGTTCCACCTAAACGATATAAATAATGTGGCTGAAGAGCACTTGTTTTTCAATTTACACAAGCCTTCTTTTGTCATGATTGAATTTCTTCTTGCATTCTTCAAGCAACTCGTACACACACCTTATTTGATAGTTTAAGTAATATACAATAAGAAGCGATGTACGCTTCAAGCACATGATCAGAGGTGAGCCCACGGAGATGACCACTGACTGTTGCCAATGAACCCTGACACCCGAGCAAGCATTGAAGCCTGTTATCACCAAACACACGCTAAAACGCACCAGTATTACCAGCGCTAACAAGGCCAATGCACCTTTGGTTATATGCACAAAATATCAAAGTGAGATTAGCCATACACATACAAAACGCTTGCTCCTCGTAGTTAACTAAGTTATCTTGCATTAACTAAATTAAATAGTGGAATAGTGGAATAACATGAGTACTGGAATAATACCAGCAAATTGAACTTATCAACAGTCCACAGAAATGGATGGTCTATTAAAATAAATATTACATCACATGTGTACCCACCTCCTAATTCTTAGAAAATGCTGACATAACCTATTTACATGTACCTAAGACTACTAAAACAGATGTGGGTGGCCAATAGCCTAATGGTTAGTGTGCTGGACTCTGGATCGAATGGTCATGGTTCAAGCCTTGGCCGGGGCACTGCATTGTGTCCTTAGGCAAAACACTTTATTCTCACAGTGCCTCTCTTCAGATCACCCAGGTGTATAAATGAGTACCAGGGATATAATGCTGGGGGAAACCCTGTGATGGACTAACATCCCATCCAGGGGGGGAGTAGAAATACTCTCAATTAACTCCCACCTGCCTACTGATGTTAACCTTTAACTTACTTATTAAACTGCTCATCTGTTAGCCTAAAGCAGAAGTTTTCAATGACTCGTCGCAACTCGTGCTTCTGTATCTGGCCATCTCTGTTGTAATCAAAGAGCCTTAAAGCCTTCATCACATTTTGCAGTTGACCTCCCATCTAAAATAAACAGCACAATACAGTCGTGTTATATCTATAAAACACAACAATGTTCTTTGCAGGCCCATGGGATTTGAACATTTGTGGTTACAAGGGTATGTTCAAGAGCAAACATTTTAGCTTTTGGTTAATGCACCAGATAATTTGCATGTACCTTTCTTCTTAATTGGCTCTCAATCTCATCTATGCCAAGTACATCTCTTGGAGATTTTGTCTGGTTAAATCTGCACAGCAATAACAATAAAACACATAAGTAAACTTTAATAGCATCTGGTACTGTTCAGTTGGAAAATTGTTCTATCAGGGTATTCAGGGATCACTCAGGACTGCTACTGAATTATATGCCTGTATACTTTGGGACATAATTATAGACTAGTATCAAAGAGTGAGATGGGGAAGTGTGAAAAGGGTTGCACCTGAAGAATCCCCTGCACACTATGCATACCTAACATTCTAAATAATTCTAAGCTTTTTGTGGTCCTCCCAATCCCTTCATGAAATGGGCAATAAACACAGTAACAATAAAAAGCAGCTTCAAACCTACTTGTGCAAACCACCAAGCAACCGCAGACCATCTGGGGTGCCTCCTCTCTGGTGATACTTTTCCAAGAAGCCCAAATAAGATACAGTTCCATCTCTATTTGTACCAACCTAGTACAGGTACAAGCCAAAAAACCAGGATCAGATCACTAATTTAGGACAATAAAAATAATCCATGATGAAGTTCAACTTGTAGAACTGCAGTTAAACATCTTGAAAGCCTTGAAAATCACCTAGCAGGTCAGCATTTGAGCTAGCTAAGGATTTAGCATGCAGGCATTGCCAACTAGGGGAAGCGTGGTGGCCTATAGCTAATGATTAGTGAGCTGGACTCTGGTTTGAGTGGCCTGTGTTGGAGCCTCGGCCAGGGTTACTGCAGTATGTTCTCAGGCAAGACACTTTACTCTCGCAGTACTGTACCTCCATCAACCAACGAGTAACGGGTAACAGCGAATTGTTCAGGAAACCTGGCAGAATGCTGGGGAGTAACCTGCGATGGACTAAAATCTCATCCAGGGGGAGTAGACATATTCCCACAGCCACTTCATGCTACAGAAATCGCAGCAGCTATGAACCAGATTGGCTTGAAAGGCTTACCCGCAATTGCCAACTGGATATCACATGATCCACATGTAACTTAAGGTAAAAGTTGTGGATTTTATTTATCTTAAGAAATGTACAAGTGTCTGCATCTACGTACTAATTATATATACAATCCCAGCTTTTCTTTTGACCAGTACCAAGACATGAACTCTAGCTAGCCTTTACTCTGATGAAAACGATGATGATTCATAGCCTTGCCTGCATTATTTTATACTCAAATCTGCTTGGAAGACAAGGTGTGGTTCCAGGACATATCCATACCCTCATCAAGTAAGATATACAGGTATCACTTTCGTGTAGTATTGAAATTGTAACAATTTTTTGCTCTCCAATAAACTTTACTTGTGTCCAAAAAACCCAACCCATGTCAAGGAAGGGCTGGGCTGAGTGGGAAGGCAGCGGGCGTAAAGAAAGCACGAAGCTACAATAAACTTTGCACTGACTAAAGGAAAAAAAGGCTAAGGGGATGAGATTTGTGTATTTAGGGAGGACAGTTAATTTTCACCTTTTTGATAAGTTGTTCAAACTGGTCATCTGTGAGAGGAATGCAGAAGGACTCAAGGGCTCGTTTAAATTCACTTTGAGTAATGGTTCGAGTCTTTTCTGCATCAAATGTTTGGAATGCCTGGAAAATTGAACAAGACTATCAGTAATGATCAATTTAAATGTCTACATCAACATGACTTGTACAGTTTTAGAATGTGTGTGGTTAGTGCGCTGGACTCCGGATGGGACGGTCCGGGTTCGAGCCTAGGCCAGGGCACTGCATTGTGTTCTTGGGCAAAAAAACTGAACTCTCACAGTGCCTCTCTACATACAGGTGTATAAATGGGTGCCGGCAAATTTACTGCTGGGGCTAACCCTGCGATGGACTAGCATCCCATCCCGGGAGGAGTAGAAATACTCCCAGTTGCTTCATACCAAGGAAGCCGGGATAAGCTACGGCGGTATGGGCCACTGTGCTCGAGCAGACTTTGCTACTCCTTATTCACATGTCAATAAAGTGAACCAAAGTTGCAGGGTATTCTGAAGTTGCTCTACAGAGCCCACGGTGGTCTGGCCTCCACCCTCCTTCATCTCAGAGACTTCCATTTGGCCTTTTTGTATTTTACATATTTCAATATTACAATATTACACTGATTAATGATAAAATTAAATAATTTAATCAAAAGAACACGATACATAACAATGCCGATGTCAATGCTATTTAACTTACCTGGCGCAATTCCCCAGCGTTCACTCGAATCTTCTCCCTCAGACGTGATTCGATCTCGATGAAACTCAGATTTGCGTCTGGAGACTTAGGTGAGCCTACGAAACACGGGACAAGTGCTAAACGATCATTGTGGTTCACCAACGCAAATGTCATCGTTAAACTATCCATACTCGTAAATACAACTGTAAGCAATGTAACAAACCTAACAAGCTCGCGCTTGTTGCAAAATGACGTTTCGCTAAAAGAGCAAATCAGCGTTCTAATGGAATACTCATTTGGTGATTGTTTTCTGAGTGAGCTCGTTGAAATTGTAATTTGCCAGGAAAATCGGAAGACAAGTTGAAAAAAAAAAGCTTTTAGTTATCTTTAATGGAACATATTACAACTTGTTAAAAGTAAAAGAGCAGCAAAGAAAAACACACTGAAGTTCATTTAATACTTCCACTTACCTACACTCAAACCCGAGTCTCGCCTGCCAGGAGTTATGATCAAAACACTCGATGAAACCCCTTTTGATGCACGCGGTGAAACATCAAAGTCCCTTTCTCCACGAGAAACGTTTCGAGATGACGGTCGATCAGGTGTTCCGAACCCAGTTGACTTTCTAGAAGCTGGTCGAGGTGTTATGGTTAGCGCACGCGAAGACGGCCGAAGATCCGAAAAACTATGGACGGCAGGGGCTACAGCAACCTTGGCCATCTTATTAGGACAAAATCTGTAAATGCAACTCGGAATATAGAAGAACTACTGCGTAACTTGGTCAGAATATTGCATATGTTCGATCGGCCATTTTGGCAGTCGTGTTGTGTTGTTGCTATGTCGGACCGACTCCCTGCAGCGTGGCGCCGTTGCTAGGCACTAACAACTTATTGTTCTTTTCCCGGGAAAAATGGCGATATAAATACACTACATTTTCCTGTGCCCCCCAGCTCAGCGAGCAACCTGTTCTTGTTATTCTCAACCCATCTCCTAGTAAACCACGGAAATGTGTCCTTTGAACTGAGAAATCGAAATGCTGTATCAATACTGGCCTCCGACACAGGCGATCTTTTGGTCGTAAGTTGGGAGGATCATCTCCACTTTAATACATTCGGTACTGCATTTAAAATTTCCCAACAAAAACATTTTCGGGAATCATCTGTGGCAGATTATATGCGTTTCGTATTTCAAATTACAGACCTTGAAAGTTGATGAAAGAAGAAAAAAAAAAAAACAAAATCAGGACATGCCGCCTACTTTCAGAGCTCAGTTAGTCTACCAAGAGTGTTTACCAAGGGGACCGACTAATTTAATAAATTTGTAATTTTTAGTTACTTGGAAATCATAGTCGATATACTACTTTTTGTATAAGACTCCAAATAAACATGTCTGTCTGTCTGTCCGTCTGCCAGCCCCTAAGTTGGTTCCGTCCAATAAAACTGTGAGCAACTTCAAATTCGGGCCTGCATAATTTTTGAAGTTGTCATGGTTCTCCTATTGCACCAAATGTATTTATGTTTATAATTATCAGTGAGTAGACTTGCCACAAGTAGACCTCATGAATTTCAGGGCGGAAGTCGCAAGACTGCGGGTACTGAATAAACAAGACAAAGGACTTTTCAGAAAGTCCAATCAGTGAGTTCTTGGATTTTTTCTTAATTTCTTCACAGTGTTCAGTGGGAATTGCAGTCAAATGACTATACCTCAAACAGGGCTCAAGACTGTTTAGTTGTTAGCCAACTAGCAGCAGACTAGTAAAATGTTAGGTTTTGGCTACCAGGTTTTGCATTCAGAGAGATATGTTCTATTCTTATTCAAAATTTTTCTGTTGTTTAGGATGTTTTTTCTGTTGTTTAGAACGCTCCGACGAAGGGCTAACGCTCGAAACGTCAGCTCTTGAATCTCTTTACGGTGGCCAATTGACATTATCAACCCAGTTGATAAAACCAAATTATATTGTTATACTTCCCACCGACGCAGCACCACAGTTTCTTTAGAAACGTACCCCCTCAATATCACAATGGCCACTGTAAAAACTAATACTTTCAATCTATGTTATTGCTGGCTGTATTAGGCTTCATAAAATACAATTAGGTAACAGAATACTTTTATAATATTTTATTTAGATCATCTCTAAATAAGGCTGGTTAACAGAGTTTCATTGTGAAACTCGGAATGTCCATTGGTTTTGTAAAAATATACATGTAATACTATTTTTTTCATTAATGCTTTGCAGCGAAAAACTGTGCATTTTTCTACTTCGCTGTAGACAGATTTTTACCTACCACAGCCACTGTGTCATTCTCTCTGTCTCAAGGTTTTACTCTTTTTTTGAACAAAGCAAGTCTATATAGGCTCCTTTTATGAGATCTGTTTCTTTAATTCCTAACTTTGACATCAAGTCTCTTGCAATTTGCTCTCCTTCTGTTGCACTTTGGTTTTCTTTCATCACAACCTACAATGTCACCGCTAAGTGTCAGTGAGTGGTAGGGCTTAAAAAAACTGAATTCCAACTTGCCTTTCAGACAAAAAGATCTCAACTTTTTCTTGCTTGAGCAGTTGTATACTAGCCTGGATGCAGATGAAAATTTACTCTGCACTACTTTACAGGGTAAATCTCTGTCTGCACTTAGCCTGCAAACACAGACGGATATCCGTCTTTGTTCACAGGCTAGTCTGCACGCAAGCTATTGCATACTTATCTAAATTTTCTGGATCATGTTTACTGTAGGTGGTCTTGACCGATATGTCGGTCAATATCGGGCAACGTATCGGTTGAGAGACGGTCAATACTTGGTGGACACTCGGTTGATAGTTTATCGATATATCGAGATGTATGTCAGCCAAAATAGCTTTTAGTTCACAGATACTTCACCGATACCTTGCAGACACCTTGCCGATACTTTGCCAATACAATGCATTTACTTGCAAATCAACTGGTCCAATATGCCATCTCTGCTATCTACACCAGTGAGACTGGCTGCACACTAATGCAACGCTTTGGTGAACAATCGATCTCCGCAGCGTCAAGAAGAACCTGCCAGGCTTTCCTGTTGCAGAGCATTTCAATACAAATGGCCACTCTCTGCTGGATGCACAAGTTCGAGGGATTATGCTCTGCGACAGAAGCAAACAACAAAACACCAAGAAATGTGGCTCATTTTCAAACTAGGCACCAGTCAGCCATGTGAAATGATTCAGACTTCAAACACATTAAGGTAGACACATGACCGATACACGACTGACAGTTGGCCGATATATCACTGACAATTTACCGATATATCACCAACACTTGACCGATATACCACCGACATATGACCAATACTTGATCAAGAAGCACCAACAAAATAATGACAAATAGTTGGTCGCTATATTGGTTGACAGTCGGTAGACTCTCGACTGAGTATCGGTCGAGACTACCTGCAGTAAACATGATCCAATTTTCTTTTGCATAACTTAGTCAGCAGAGGCGTACTTGGAAGGCGTAAAACATTGGCCAAACATTCTGTCCGTTTTCAGTTGGAATTTCATAGGACATTGGCGAATTTTGGTTGGTTATTGTCCAATGTCCGACTGTAATTTACAGCCATGGCTACACCTGTGCATCATCAGAATGGGCTTTGTTGGATTGAATTTCAATCATTTTGAATTTCAAGTCCGGGCATGCATGCAGTTTGATTCTTCTGGTCTGGTGTAAATGTTTGAAACAAACCTCTAACTCCATAAAGCATCCCAAACCCTCAACATCATCACAGTGTACCCTGGTCTGTCCCACGAGATGGAGAAGGCGTGTTTTCTTCACTACACCTAAATAAAAAGGGCCACTCATGAATAAGAAGCAGTGATGGTAGAGCTGTGTCTTGATTGCAGTAAGGTGATGTACTCAAAGTTTTAAATCCAGCCCTTACGTCTCATGAATCCCTGGCTCTAAGGCTTTGTGATATACTCAAAATTCTCGTAATGCAAATTTAACAACTTGGTTTGTTAATAATTTGCAAGTAAATGCAATTATAGTATGCCCAATTAAGAAGATGCACAGTTGGCAGTTTTGAGCGAATGATATTAATGATATTAAATTACAGACTTAAGTTTCAGGTGTAAATTGGGTGCAAATAAGTTGCTTAACTTGGAGGTTTAAAACTAGTCAAGTGATCTACAAAAGATGTTTTGGTATCAAAAAACCATCTTCTTTAACAACTGCATCGCTACAAAATGGAGGTTGGGTGCCTGAGACATCCAGGAGCTTCCACTATTGGCAGCCAGCTCCTAGATGAAGACTGCTCCCATGGCTGGCAAATCCTGGCAACCCAGCCATGAGCCCCCACGCAGTAAGGGGAACAGGCACCCGTCACACTGATGGAACAGTGGAAAGAGGGAGGGAAGGGGTGGGAGAAGAACTGCCAGGGCATCGAGCTGCCACGCTACGCCCAGATGGAACGCTAAACGGAACGCCTCCTGGAATGCTACGCTACAAGCTGAAAGCACATGGCATTGACGCATGTGCATACGTGCTGACACCGCTGACTCCAAGGGAACGCAAGCGCTCTTTGTTGTTAACTCCATTAAATTGCATTTAATTACATTTAATAATTAAAGTTAAAAATCTACATAGGACACATCTGATCTTAATAAATAAACATATACAGGATTTTCAAAACATTTAAAGTCATTTACTTCTTTGGAGTTTTAATTCATTTTCAACTGATTTTTACCTTTCTCACCGAGTGCATGTGAAAGAACTTTTGCCAATTCTTCAGGTTTGTCTGTTGTAGCAATGTGGTACTCGGACATCTTCGGGCCTGCCTTGTCAACTCTTTCATAAGAAATGAGCTGAGATGGCTGATTTTGAAGAAATCGTAGCTGGAAGATGATATGTGTGAATGTGATTGATATAATAGATGTTAAATTTTTTGAAGTTTTAAAAATAAATGAGATTCAACAAATTTCACTCTATAAAAGATGTAGCTAAATGGTCGGCTAAATTTAATTTAAGTTAGACTTGGGCCAATGCTGGTCAGTGGTCCCTCTCTTGGGATCATGTGCATCCAGGGGATTTGCAGAGACAGTGTTAGTGGGGCCTTGTGTGTTTTAGGTTCCAGCACTTTGTGGACATGCAGTTTGCTTGTGGCTTTGTATGTGTTTGCAACCTCCCTTTGTATGTGTCTCCACCCCACCACTTTTGTTGGGGGTTTGGTTAGTATCTTCAGTTGGTACATGTACGTTTTATCAGCGTCTGGTGGTTGTTGCTCTCATGGTTGCCATGGATACATTCATGCTTTGCTTGTCTCGGGTATAAGACCCAACAAAGGCACCATCCCAAGCTCATTTATTGTTTAAATAGAGAACCGTATTTGAAATTATTCATGGGTCAAACACCAACAAAAGGTAAACTCCATTCAAGTGAACAATGAACCAGGAGTGCCTCCCTAAGCCCAGTTAATGAAATTGATCATCAGTATGAATTTTCAACAACAACATTTTGGTTAAATCAATACAAGAAAAATATCCATGTGCAGATAGCCTGTTCTTGGTCAATATGGCACCACTGTCGTGGGCACTGACAGCAAGTCTGAAACTGGAATGTTCAATATGCTACACTATGTCTTTAGACAAGGTGAATCACTGTAACTTCACTTCACATCACAGATTAAAAAAATAAGAAAATAAGAACCCATATGTACCTTGGCCTAAATAACACAGTTTGTTATCAATCATGCTCAACAAGAGAGCAAAAAGTCTCCAATAAAATTAAGTTGAGTTTTAATGGATGTCAATCATTTCTACCTCTTTGAGCAAATAGCTAGTTAGTTAATTATCTCTAAACTTGAGAACTTCTCCAAATTTTCTGTGTTTGATAAATCCTAGGAAGAATTGAAGAATTTGAAGAATTCAGTGAAATCTTGTTCTCAACAGTCTTAACGGCATTCCTCCGACAGGTAAACCTCGGGGATAATTCAGATCAGGAGTATCATTCAATAATCCAAGATCACTTAATAGATCAAAATGTATCAAAGCAAGTTTCAATGCATGGGTTTTAAATATTCTTGTGATTCGAGACATGCAAGCTCCAGGATGGGAGGCTGAGATGATTGACATCCACTAAAAACCTAAACTGTTTTTTTTTCTGATGGTGACATGTGATTGATAACTGAAGTGAAGAACACCCCCCAACCACCCTACCCTCCCCAACCCCAGGTGTTGGAACTCAGCAGCTATACAATCACCATATAAATCAGTAGAGGCAATTCACAGTACCTTGAGCCTTCCATGGGGGACATTAAAAAATATGTCTTTCTGTTTGATGACTTCCCCTACAAAAAATAATTTACACTTTTGCTTAATTAATTGTAGTAAGCCTAATTTTTTATTTCTTGGAATAAGCAACTGCAAGGATTTTATTCGCTTACTTGAAAAAAAAATGATGCAAAAACTTGTTTATATAGCTACCCCACTGGATATATAGATAGCGGCGCAAACAAAATAAAATACGATCCCTGCTACAGCTGGGACACACCCAGGCAACAAGTCGAAGCGATATAGAGACGTCAAGTCGGTCCGAGTGTACTGCGTTCAACACAAGGGCTGATTTTTTGGGTCTCGGCCTTTAGGCATCAAAGGTTTTAGCTTCAAACCCTGCCGGGCGTCCAAACAGCAAAAAATGCAATGTTTATTTTCTGCAATCCTGCACTTGATGATTTAGAAGTTATGTTTGTTTCCAGACATGAGATTAAAGATTACCTTCAGAACCACTGACTTCTCTTGCTTTTTCCTTGAATGCTTCCAAATCTTTTAGTCTTGCTTTGATTTCCACGTTCGAAGGCATTTCTACCTGAAATGAAATCGACCTGAACCGGAAAGCAGGATTTGGCGAATTTGGCGTTTTTGTTTGGCGCCAACGCGCGAGACTGCAACAAATACGTCATGTTGACTATCTGAAATATCTTATTAGTTCTGTTCGGTTTACAAAACAAAATTTTCCTTGCAGAATGAAAAATAGATGACAAAACGTGAAAGGGCGAAAAATAAATCGCCTTCAGATAAGCAAACTTTTGTCTTGCTAATTATTTTACTCACCGAATTATAAAAACCGTGTCTTACATGACGTTATTTTTTGCCGCTGCATTCATTTACCGCGAAACACATTAGTCCCCAGTCTTTAGAATGCTGATATCGAACTTCAGAAGATGGCGGCGACGTGAGGCAGGAACTCGTGAATTTTTGTTACACTCGATGAGACCACGATGAACCGACCATCAGTTGATCAAGTCAGAGATATAATTAGCGCCTTGTACAACGACTCAGATCCAAGTGGAAAAGAGAAGGCTTCGGAATGGCTTCACGAACTTCAGCGTTCGGTAAGTGCAAAGCCATGTTGATTTTTGCGGCCGGCTCAATGTGTAAAAGTTCACGAAAAGTTTTACGTGGACTTCTTCAAGGCTTTTCTGCTTTAATATTGGCTTTTTCTGTTGATCACGACGCTAATTTTTTTGTTAATGAGCCGATAAACTAATTTTTTGAAATCAATGATCAAAAATGTGATGCGAATCGAATGTACAGTAACTCTCAAAATCAACGGAAGTCAAGCAGCCAAGAACTTTTATTTCGCAACTCAACCACGGTGGTCTCTTGGCAAGGGCTCACTTAGAACTAATTTGATGTCAATGAACGTTACCTTAATGAGTTCGAATTATTGCTAATGGCTAGAAATATGCGAACATTCAACGCTCTCAGTTTGCACACCCAACAGGATACGAAATTAACTTTTTGGCGTTGGCACCAGCTGGCGACTTCATAAAAAGTTAACTTTTGGTCGCCAGCTAGCAATTTGTGGTCGCCAAACTTTTTCCTCCTTCTGAAAAGGAAAATCCCTTTCAATTCTATTTCAGAATTAGCAGCAAGATAAAAAGTCAATTGATGGCAAGGGGTCTAAATTTGATGTCTGCGATCAGGCGTCTTTTTGGATGATAAGTAGGGAGGGCATGATTGCAGGCTCCATACATGTCGGTATAATCACCTAAATTTGACTACGAGACACTTGCATATCACTCGTATCAAGGTGAAGTAGTCCCAGAAATAGTAAGTTGCCCACTGGTGGACATTTGTAAAATTGTGGTTGCCAGTGCCTTTTTAAGTTGCATTGGCGACCAGGAAAGTGCCTGGTATGGCTCTAACCTGCAGGTCCCTTATGAAACCTAACTGAGGTTTCAGAGCTTTCTGTGAGCTACAACACTCCCAAGATGGGTTGTTAAAATAGTCTGTTTAGCAAATCAACCACATTTTTCCATGGTCTATAGTCTTATGGACCATAGAAATTATGTCATAAAATGTTCATGTAACTCCAATGGAACCACAAGCCATTAAGCAAGTGGCTTCACTGCAAAGTTTTAAACACTTTATAGCATCATTTCTATGGTCTATAAGATTGTAGACCATGGGAAAACCAGATGTGGTCATTTCGTTTTATACCATAACATGGAAAATTTACTAGCAAAGTAAATGGAAAATCCCAGCTGTATTGTGGTCAGGCAGAATGTCCGGATAATTTTTTACACCTTCCAATGCAGATGCCAATGTTTTACATTATCAAACAGTACTGTAATATGGCAGCCAACCTCACTGCAGTTTTGCCCAATCAAAATATTAACAAACTTCCACATTGACCATGAATTTTGAAAAGTTCACATTTTAAACATTGGCCCTTTCGTGGATCAAAGTGCTGTGATCTGACGAGGACTAACATTTAAAATGTCAGCTTTTTAAAATTCACTATAATAAGAGTTTGTTTACATGTACCTTATCAAGTAATCAACCAAGGGTTCTGAGAACGCTTGCCCATCAACACAGTACAACAGTTTCTTTAAAACTAAATAAACTTTGTCAGTACAGTTTTTCAAGTTAGACTGATTTGTTTCTCTTCAGGTGTACGCCTGGGAAATTGCAGACCAACTTTTGAGGCTAAATGCCAATGTAGAAACAAGTTATTTTGCTGCACAGACCATGCGAACTAAGGTGTGTGATAATTGCATCATAGCTGGAACGTAACATGTCCATGCGAGTTTGTATAACTGAGTAACTTTCTTGTTAATCTGTGATCTGCTTTATTTGATATTTCACCCCTTTGTAGGTTCAATACTACTTTCATGAACTGCAGCCAGCACAGTACCAAGTAAGACTTAGTAGAATCAAAATGTTAATCATGTACATGTAGTAGTAATTAGTAGAAGTAATTATAGTAATCGTCTAATAAATAGTAAAAGTAATTATTACTAGTAATAGTAACAGTTGTTACATGTAATTACTGTAATAGTTAATAGTAAGAATGTTATTGATAATGATGATGGTAACAAATTTGGACGTGGTTTAGTGTTATTAAGGGTGAAATCAGGAGACTAATTTCATAATCAGCCAGCCATGCAAGGCAGATCTGAAATTATTTGAAATAATAATTATTTTTACTTGCAGTCCCTTAAAGATTCACTACTGGATCATCTCTTCACCCTTCATGGTGTCTCGCATGCAATTGTCACGCAGGTAGGCAAAGTTAATATTTAATCTTCCCCAGATTCTAATAGTATAAATTAAGTAAAACTGTCTAATTGTTTTACCCTTTTAACATCACTTACTCTGTTCAATGTGAGGGTTAAGGTGTGTTCCAATCCTAGTGTTCCAATCCTGGATTAGAGCATGATATTTATTGGGTTGTCCCTCCCCATCCTCCAGAAAATATCCATATTTCCCTGTGGAGGCTTTTAGTTTTACTCTCCCCTTTTTAGTGCAGAGTGCACAATCGCAACCTCTGAGAAGGTCCAACACTGGAAGTTCGTGAAGGTTAAACCTGAGATAACCTGTGTCTTTATGATCCCAGTCAAGGCTAAAATTTTTGAAGTCCAACACAATAATTGTTTTAAAAGGTCTCTGAAGGTCTCTATTTTGTCCATTTATTTTGAATCGTACCGCACAAGCTGTCCAACAAAATACATGTATTGATGAACATCAATGTGCTAATAAGTAAATTTTGCCCCACCTTGTTGTCAGGACTGTGATTATGAATATTAAGTGCATGTACCTTTCCTTAGTGTACATGTAGTATAAATTATTAAATATTAGTTCAGAAACAAATAATTTTCAAAGCTGGTTCTTTGTTCACACTATACATGAACGAGGGCAGATCAAGAAAATTCAGAAAGAGGAGGCTGAGTCCCCCCAGAATGAACCCTTCACTTTTCAGAACATGCAGCATACAGCATTGTGGGCGTGTTTGTGATGCAGAGTTACGTAACGTTAGCATTTCGTAAGATAGGTTAGAAAAACATTTTGAAAATACAATAAAAGGGGGGAGTGCGGCCCCCTTGGGCCCTCCCCTAAACCCGCCTATAAAAGTGATGACACAAGAGCTGTATGTAGTTTAGTCTGTTAACAGAAATGCAAGGGATGAAATGTCATTTTGATGGGACTGTGGACAGTCAAGTGACTTTATAAAGCGCAACCTTGCTTCTCTTTATTTCTTTCTACTTGCCAGTTGTGTCTAACTCTTGCTGATCTAGCTGTTCAAATGCCGCAATGGTTGGAAGTTGTCAATGATCTCTCCCAGAGGTACATATAATTTACATATTGTATGACTTTTTGTAAATTCAGTCATTGTTTAACATCAAATTCATGGAACCTTCCTAACTAATAAGTTGTTTCTGTTTCATTGGTCATTTTAGATTTGGCCCAACAATGGAGAGATTGCCTGTTCTTTTGGAGATTTTAACAGTTCTTCCTGAGGAAGTTAGTTTGCATTTTACGTTAAAGTGCACCTAACCCCAAAATATTTTTTTCGCTAGAATAAACCTTTGCACCAATTTGAAACGCATTGCACCTTTTTACCAAATTCTGACTATTTATAGCATTCAAAAGTTACGATAAACTGTGCATCATTTGTTCCACGACCGAGTCAGAAGGGGCGTGGGTCTATTCCCGATTTGACATCACAAACTGATTTGCATGCATGTTTACAAAGAGTTGATGTGATGCAAATCATTTTGTGACGTCAAATCAGGAATAGACCCACGCCCCTTCTGACTCGGCCGTGTAACAAATGATGCACAGTTTTTCATAACGTTTGAATGCTATAAATAGCCAGAATTTGGTAAAAAGGAGAAACGAAAGGTGCAATGCGTTTCAAACTGGTGCAAAGGTATATTTTAGCAAAATCAAATATTTTGGTGTTAGGTGCACTTTAAGTTGGTATTATTTTTATTTTAGTTTAACAGAAAAGAACATGTCATGTTAAGAAAATTGATGTCGAAATAACTTTGTTGAAATACCATTTATACATCTACATGTAGTTTCAAGAAAAAAATAATTATATGATTGTACACATGCAGCCCTGATATAACATCAGTGTGTGTATATGTATGTATGGCTTATCCAATGTCAAGATGTCCAACTTTAATTAAATAATTTAAACAATTAATTTACTGTTAGTTTGTTCATGTTTTAACATTGTGGCATCTTGACAGGTTGGAAGTCATCATCTTAGAGTAGGAGCCAACAGAAGAGATGACGTAATACATGAATTGCGTGCCTCAGCTGTTACAGTGCTAAATCTCCTCGTAAGTATTCAGTGTTCACTAAGGCATACAGTACATGTGCATATAAAGCCACATTGTCAAGGGTAGTAAAGTTGATAACTTTATTGCATTTTCGTTAATGACCATGCACATGTCACATAACAATTATTTATTACCGGTACATTAAAATGTTAAATAAAATTTATTATTAATTTTTTGTTTCTGAAACAATTTTCAGTTAATTACTGTTACTGATTACTTTGTTACACAGACAGCTTGTGTAAGCCAGTTTCCAAATGATGCAAATGTGAAAGTTAGGGTAAGTGACGTTTCATTTCATTATTATTTTCAATTGCATGGCAACGTATTAATTTATCTTGCCTTATTTCATATACATAATTTTGGAAGATGTAGTCTTCCAGTAAAGATTTAAGCATATTCTAACACTAGGTTTATAATTTCACCATTTACTTAAATCAGTCAAGATACATGATTTTCAGCAAAGTGTGAACATTGTTCTATAATGCAGATGACAGCAAATGAAAAAAGTTGGCATTTTTGCCCCCTTGCTACAAAAATGCAAATCATATATCTCACTTACCTCTGCAATAAATAGGTAATAAATTATCACCCAATATTGGAGGCATGGTAGCCTAATGGTTTGTGTGCTGGACTCTGGATTGAACGGTCTGGGTTTGGGCCTTGGCCGGGGCACTGCATCATGCTCTTGACTCAAGACACCACTCTCACTTGTCCTCTCTTCACACAGTTTTATAGATGGGTACCAGTAAAATACTGCTGTGGGTAACCCTGCGATGGACCAGCATCCCACCCAGGGGGGAGTACATGTAGAAATTTATATTGTTCATTGACCCTTGCTTGTTGTGCTCTGTAATCTTTTACAATGCAATGTTTCCATGTGGCACCATGCACCATTTAAGTATGAATAATGAAAGAACGATGAAGGAACAAGCTTATCAAGAAAGCAGCCCTATATACAGTACAGTACATGCAACATTTGCAAGTACTATTTTTTTATGCCAATGAAATTAACCTGTACTTTACAGTAGATTTATTGTATAGATTGGGACAAGCTCGTGAATTATCCTCAGCAACCTCTAATAAGTAGGCAAAGAACAGTGCTATACAGATACGAGCAAACTTTTTAAACATCTGACATCAAATCACAGATATGTCCAGGATTGACCCTGATTGGATGCATGCCAATTTCAACAAAAGTCACGAAGTGTCCCTGTGCTCTTTTTTCCACCTTCAACATCACTTAACTCTAAGATTACAGACAATTAAGTCATAAAGTGTCCCCTTAACTCTTATCCTCTCGAGTAAAGATAAACAGTACATGTAAGTATTTACGTTAACTAAAAATAATGGTAACCCTAAGATTTACACTTTGTGTTGGATATCAAAATATGAGGTGCATCTAATTAGGGTCAATCCTTGACATAAGTGACAAATCAAGACAAAAAACTCAACCACTTACATGTAAAACTACAGTTACTGTACCGCTCAAAAACAAGCGAATCATCGAACATGTTTTAAACGCAGAGCCAAAGTGTTTTAAATGCAGAGCAAACGCGTTTGCGTTTGTGTTGGTATTCAAACGCAAACGCAGTTAAACGTGTTTGTGAAGGTCATTAGCAGATCACACAAAATCATTTTGCATAACACAAGACTAAAACAAAGCTGACTTCTTTGTCAGACGTTCACTTTTTCTTTTTTTATGCATCTGTTATATTTCTTGTCGGAACTCGGAAAAGAGCGTTTTCAAAGGATTAGTTTCAAACTAATAATCTGAACGAATTTATTTTTGTTGATTCTGTATTTGCATGTATGAGCCACGTCTTGTCTGTAGTGCTTGCTGCCGCTTTGGTGACAATTTGGCTTGCGATGCATTAGCGAAGCATTGTCATGAACAGCTTCAAAATACTCAGATCCCAAATTTAAGTTTAACACTTTGAAGCGGATAAAGCTAATTTCACTCATAACCCCACGGAAACACTTCTAAAAATGTTGTTGTTTACTTCTAATGCATTTACTTCTAATGGTCAACGCGTTTCAAATGCGTTCGCTCTGTGTTTAAAACGGGTTCGCTTGTTTCTGAGCGGTACTGTAAGTTCTTTATTTACTTAGTTGTTAGAACTATGCTGCTTTATACCATTGCCAAAACCAACACTATTTCACAGCTTTGATGACAATCATGCATTACTGATCATTGTTTATCAGATGTTTCGCTGTGCTGGTAGTTGGGTGACCCTGAGTGCATTTCCACCAGCT
>OX393562.1:22485562-22615562 GCA_947652115.1 Blastomussa wellsi | reverse complement strand
GCTTGCTCTAATCATGTGCGACTCTAACTCTTCACTCTTCATATCTGTGAACTTTGGTTTGGGTTGAACCACGAGTGGTGAACACCAAGTAATTGCTTCTCCGTCTGGAACTTTCTCGAATATCTCCTCCTTCACTCCCTGATCAAGCCAATCTTTCAGTGGTTTCTGTAGGTGGTAGGGTACAGGGCGTGGTTTCTGGGCCACAGGTTCTGCATCAGGTTCCATTTCTAGCTTGACTTCAATTTTCTTACCGGTACTCTTTTCCCGAAAGCAACCGATCCCTTGGAATACATCGCTGTATTCGTTCACTGTTGCTTCAATGCCATCATCAGGTGTTTTCACGGTTTTGATTCGCAGCTCGTTGGTTTCTTTAAGCGTCCCTTCCGGATCGATTTTGAGCATTCCAAGCTCTAACAGTGTGTTCTTACTTAGGAGTGGCGGAGAATCCATCTTTCCCTGGATCACTAAGAACTTGCTCTGCGTACCCCTGTTCTTGTTCCGCAATGTTGTGGTGAATTCGCCTTTGACTGTTAGATCGGATTGAAGTGTCTTCAGTGTATCTCTGCTAGGGTCTAGTTCCTTAATTTCTTGTGATCTGTGTTTGAGGGCCTTGAATTGATATTCATCCATCACATTTGCGCTGGCTCCACTATCTGGTTCAATGAAAGCATCAATGTCTCCGATGCGGATTAGTACAGTGTCTTGGTTTGGACCTGATCTTATCTTCTTCACTCGGTGTAGGTGTTGTGCTGTCTCCTGAAGGTAAATGTAATCATCATCTGAGTCGCTGCTTGTCCCCTCAGCTTCTGTTGTTTTCTTGATTCGCCCTCTCCTGGTCTCCTTAGATCCTTCTTGAGGTTGGGCGCTGGTTCTGCAACATGATGCATAATGATTGTACTTGCCACATTTTAAACACTGTTGTCCGTATGCTGGACAGTTTCGGCCTGGAGGGTGTGCTCCTGTCTTTCCACAGTAACCACAGCTTTTGCTTTTCTCTTCTTTCTTGTTTCTTTGTTTTCTGGGAGGTCGCAGCGGTTTCTTCTTCGAGTTTCTTCTTCCGCCCCACTTATCGCTTTTCGGAAAATCCTTCGACTGATACTCAACTTTCGATATCTTGAAATCTTCTTTCATGTCTTTGACTTGCTGATTGATATCTTCTCTTTGACTTGCTTCCTCAAGGAATTGATCGAGGTTCCATTTCTTCTGAATGCTTCTTTTAACGAGTTCGCTGTCCTTGATGGTTTGTATCAAGTGTTCCAGGATTCTGTCGTCTGTTTGCTCCCCAAATTCGCAATCCTTTGATTTTTCGCGCAGTCGTGCCGCGTATGTGACAACACTCTCTCCGTCGATGGGTCTTTGCTTGCTAAACGTGAATCTTCCGTGATGCTTGTTGTTTTTCGGCAGGAAGTGGTTGTCTAGTTTCCTTCTCAGCTTCTTGTAATCATCGTCCCCGGCCACTGGCGCTGTATCTGGCAAGTTGCGTGCGAGTTTCTTGATTTCTTTACCGCCATAAATCTTCAGTGCGCTCACGCGGTCTCTTATTTCTGTGATCTCGAAATACGATGTTTCGTCCTCAAAGTCTTCAATCCATTCTCTCCACGCTCGTCCAACTTCCAGGGGATTTTCTGGAATCTTAAATGGCTCTATCTTAAGTGATTTTCCGGCGCTGAACACTCTTATTTCTGTAGGATTCGGCGCGTGTCCTTGGGCTCCTTCTTGGCCTGGCGTATCTGGCATGATTTCGTATCGAGCACGTGGTCTCTTCGCGAGTTCTCTTCGACGTTTCTTGCTTTCTTTTCTTCTTCTTTCTTCTAAATTTTCGGTCGCTTAAGTGCTTCGAGGTCTTAGCCGTTGGTTTCGCTGGTTTCTTCTTCTCTGGCCGTGATTTTCTTCTTGTTATCCGCGGTCCTCGTCGCCAAATGTAAGATCGTCAGTGAACACACGCCATCTTGGATAGAACTAGTTTATTACAATATCACGTGATACATAGGTTCGCACTGCGTGCGTAGGAACGGATACTACACTCATAACTACACAATACAAGGAGCCGGGGCAGGATGGTAAATTTGACGACTGTACAAAGGATGTATTGGAGGAACTGTGCGAAGATGATTACTCAGATGCCGAAGAAGAACTTGAGCCGAATGTTGACACTGATTAACATTTAAACTTGATAGATGATAGCTCCTTGTACTAATAACTTGTGTTAAAAATTGTCTAGGACCCTTGAAAACACAAATACATGATTTTTCTATGTCCATTAAATTTCGCGAGATCAAAGTTCGCGGTCTTTATTTTTTGCGGGTTTTTAAGTTCGCAAATTTTTTAGAATCGCGAAAATCGCGAATTTAAGAACCCGCGAAAATTAAGGAGAATAAGGTACATCTGCAAATGGTTAGACGTTCTAGTCTTCTCGGATAAGGACGATAAAACCGTAGGTCCCATCTCCTGCATCTTCAATGTTACGGGTCAGCAGGGGACGTTAAAGAACCCACACACTAATCATAAAGAGTTGGGCACGGAGTTCCCGGTGCTGTGGTTTGGTCTGTTTGCATAATGTACTCATGGGTTTGGTGGGTTGGGTGAGGTCATGAATGGACTGATAGCGGCTGCCATAGGCGCCTTAACATGCTGATGTCCAATCTCACCCTGACTAAAAATGTAAAGCGCATTGGAACATGTATGTGGAAAATGCGCTATATAAATCCATAATTGGCCTGTGGGCATTATGGGAGAATAATGCCCTTGCACTTCTAGCCAATCAGACGTATGTTACATGTATATCGGCGACAAGCACTAACCATATAATAAAATAATTTATGTATTGGATATGAGATGGGGAATAGCCAAAAAGCTTTCTCCAAGAATTGTTTTACTGTTTGCTACATGTATACATGTATCTATTTGGTTTATTTAGGCTGGTATGAATATTATCTGATAAAAGTCATTTTATTTATGGTCTTTGTATTTTTCATTTTATTCTCCAGAGCTCTTAACTTGTGCAGAGTTTTTACCGAAATGGGAGAATCTTTTCTACCTGTAATTGTTGAGACACCTGGAAGGGTCAGTATCTAAGTATTTATTTTATTACAAACTAGCCATGGTACCTCACAATTCCTGAGTTTTGACTGGTTTACCAGCTAGCTTCAGTGAGAATAGCAGCTTATGAATGAAATAACTGAGTGTAGTATAGTGTGCTTGCAGCCACCTAGTTGGGTATTCCTCTCTTTGATTGTTGAACATGGGAAAAGAATCATGAGAGAACTGGAGGTCATTGGAGGGCCGCAAAAAACAGTCGGACATCAGACAGTGGTCAACCAAAATTTGCCAGTGGCTGATGAAATTCCACCTGTGGTTGGACAGAATATCCAGACAATTTTTTACGCTTTCCAATGCAAACTCCGATGTTTTTTGCATTATCGAGCAGTACTGTAATATGGCATCCAACCTCAGTGCAGTTTTGTGCAATCAAAACACTGATAGGCTCGGACACATGTTCTTTCAATGGAGACAAATTATTTGCAGCCCTGCCATTGTGAAAATGAATGGGAACTTGGTGTTTGTTTTGGATTTTTTTGCATTACAAAGGAAGCTGTACATGTGAACAGTCATGGAAAGCAAACTGTCTCTTTTGCAGGATCTTGGTGATCTAAGAACACTCACCATTATACTGACTTGTGTGAAGCACTATCAATATGAGGTATAGTACATACATGTTAACCCTCCGGGTTAAAAACATTGCCAGTGCAATCTACATGTACACAGTAGTCTGCCACAAACTGAGAGACTGTTTTGCAATGCAAAGATTTAAACAGCCCAAAATAAAGGTTGTCAACAACTGCAAGTTTTTAGGAAGTTGTCAGAAAAGGTTTTGAAAAAGAAGGCATGCAATGTATCGGAATAGGATAGTTTTGCAGTATGCTGTGCTGCTCCCAAACAAAGTCCTGAAAATTCAAACTATTCCCCTGAACCTGAACTTAATTCTTTTGTTTGCGATCAGTGTCTGACTCCTTGATTCCCTTTCCCCTGTCTTTCTTTCAGGTGGGATGCCATAAAATCCCGTGCACTTACCACATTTCCTAGTCCGTATTCACATGTGCTTATTTGTACTCCTATCAGGTTGCAGAGGTGACATTCAACTTCTGGTATCGCTTATCAGAGGCTTTGTTCAAGGCTGATGATGATGCAAAGACATCCCTGTTTAGACCATATTTTGAAAGCCTGTTTGAAGCACTGTGTGTTCATTGCCGACTAGAAAGTGATGCCGTAAGTGTGACTGACATGACCAGGTCATACAAGCTTGAAAAGGTCTTTAATTTTAGTAATTATCTTGAAAAGTTCTTGAATTTGGTTAAGGTCCTTTAAAAGTGCTTGATTTTATTATAAAATATTAAAAAGCCCTTGAAAATTGTAATTTGATTTTCTGACATCACTTTTCTACTAAGTAAATGTTGTAGTATGTAGCGATAACTATGGGGCAAATAGCCAATTTAGAGCATGAAGCGAAACTGCATCTTTTGCCTCAAGTTAATGCATGCTGCACCAGGCCTCTGATGTGGGGGTTGTCCACCCCATGCATTTGTTTTGAGGAGCTATATGATTGATACTGTGTAGTGAGTGATTCAGCAAGGTATTTTTTATTTTCCCATCATTGCTTCATCAATCATAGATGGTTAAAGGGGAAGTATCACACAGTTTATCACGATTTTGGTCAGAATTAGCTAAATTTAAACTTCTAACGCCTAAGTCAATACTCATATCATTTCCAAATCACTAATTTTATAACATCAAGAGAATTCAGAACAGAAAGAGGAGGCAAAATATGTTAGTTCTGATTTCATATGAGATGCAATGGGAAAACTTGAAAACCGATGTTTTCATGTTGGCATCAATCTCAATCTTGGTCATCCACCTGCAAAAACTTCTATAAACAGTTTCTATACATTACGATAGTCTTTCGAATGATTTGTTATCATTATCATGCAGCTTCTATTAACCGAAAAGCATCCCTTGGATTTTTGGTGTGTTACTAAAAATAGCGCAGGACTGCCCCGTTAAGTGATTCAAAGTTCAACTGGGTGAAAGAATGTAAAGGTTGCTAACACAAGATGAAGGTGAAACACAAAAGGAAAACTGTAACTTTGTGACTTCAAGTTCGACTCAGTTTGTGCTGACAGCTACATTTTTACATAAAGAAGTTATTTCAAGTTGTTCAAGTTGTAATCAGAGGTTGAAATTGGGTTCTAGTTGTGCAGAAGCGAAAATCAATTTTGTCCTTGAAAGTTGTCATGGAGATCTTGGTGACACTGTTGCAAAATTCATGTGAATTAATTGAAACTAAAATTTAATGACAGAAGTGGACCTCATTGTGCCGCTGTTTTGTTTCATTGTACAGGAGGGTATCCCAGATGACTGTGATGAGTTTGGAGAGTTTCGTATTAGGGTAGCAGATCTTATCAAGGACTGTGTGTTTATTGTAGGGTCAGGAAATTGTTTCAGCCAGGTAGGAAAACTGTAGTGAAACACACATCTAGAGGAGTCTTTCTTAGTTAATTTTGTATGACTAGCCTTGAAGTAACCTGTGAAGGGCTTACTTTAAAAAGAAGTTCTAAGAGCATAAGGGAAGAAATGAAGCGAAAATGAAGATGAGAGTTGAAACTCTCCCTCCTTTTTTGGCCTGAAATTTTCATTCATTCTCATTGACTCTCATGCTGAACATGCCCAAATTGATGAGAGTCTCTGAGAGGTTTTTCTTGTTTCGCCTAAGTTGATAAGAGTTGACGAAAACTCTCATGTGAGAGTCATCTCTCATCAGCTCTAGTAACAATCTATGCCTGGGATTTATTGGAATATGAAAGGTCTAAGGGGAAGGGTGTGGCAGGGTCGAGGGGCTTAACAGAAATAAGTCTGTTTAGTCCAATTAGGATTCTGTCCTTCACTAATCTAGACCATGCAGGTCCAAGCTCTTTGGTGATGTTGTCTCTCCATCGCATCTCCATCTCGATGCTTTAGTGTATTACTAATTATAAAAAAACGGCGTTTAATGTAGCCACCATTAATATTGGTGTCATTCTTTGTGGGCCCCAGCTTGGTGGCCAAAAAATTGAATTCAAAATAAATAATCTCTTTGTAGTATTAAGCTATCAGTTCTACAGGAATTTATTATCAGGATTGAAAATTTAATATGATTGATTTAGAGAATATCCCATACCTTGACCGTGTTACTTACCATGAAAACTGATTCATACAATGTGATATTATAACAGATGTACAACAGTCTTGTTCAGCAAGGAAACACAATACCCTGGGAAGCATCAGAAGCCATCTTGTTTGTGATGTCAACAGTTGCAAGGAATGTGCCACTGTAGGTTACATTTGCAAGAAGTTTATTTAATACATGCTTGCTCAATTATCCGATTTTTGTGGGAATTAAGGTTAGAAAATAAAGTCTTAATCCAGTAGAAGGGAAATATATGTATGGCAGCCACTAAAACAGAATTTGCTCATGTTGAATACTCTTTGGAACATTTTATTTTAATTCGTTTCTCTAAGTGACCCTTTGAATAAATTCTCAAGCAATCTGAAGAAAGCTGAAGTCAACCTTTGCTTCATTTTGAACTGACATAAAATGCCCATCAATAAGGATAACTCCAAATTCAACAGTTTTCTCTTGCTGGGTGAGCTTGAAAGCAAAATCCAGAATAACTCTACATTCAATCTGCAGTCAGAATAAAAGCTGTTTTCAATATCTTGCCATGGCATGTTTTCATTGGTAACTACACTGTTGCCTTTATAACCTGAATGTTCAGTGGAAACCATCTTGATGTCTTGAGCTTGGGGATGGAGGGTTAACTGTACATAACGTGAATCTCCAAATGTTGTATGTCGTAAATTATTTTCCTTGGTAATTTTTACTATCATTAATAGTTACTCGGCCATTTTAATTTTGTTTTTATCATTGTCTGTAGGGATTTTGAAGTAGTTGGTCATTTTCTGCCAGTGGTGTTGAACTTACCATCGAGCTATCATGTGGCTGTTAGACACACCGGCATTAAACTTGTTGGTGAACTGGCAGATTGGATAGAGAAGCATCCTGAATATGTTGGTAGGTGTAGTTTAATTGACAATTGGTTCATAATTTAGCGTGCACTATGCAGTTATGGTGTATGTGGGAAGACTTGCCGTGGTGATATCTGAAAGCAACTCTAGCTTCTTCAGTGTTCCCCAAGATTTCACGAGTGCACTATACGTAACTTGATGTATGCACAGCTGGAAGCATGAACCTGTGCCAAAATTCATGCGAGGAAAACAATGTATGGCATGTACTTAATTTGATTGTGTGGTTCTGTTAGTTATGTTGTAAATTTGATTTTTGTCTTTTTATTTTCAAGCAAGTTTGAGTTTTCTTACTTTTGTATCATATTCAAATTGCAAGCTTAACCCTTTAAGCCCCAAGGGGTCTCCCTTTGACGAGTAAAATCGTCTGGCATTAGACAGAGTAAAATCTATAAGTCACTCTTGGGCAGTAAAGGGTTAAGGGAGATAGTGTTTAACCCTTTAAGCCCCAAGGGGTCTCCCGTTGACGAGTAAAATTGTCTGCCGTTAGACAGAGAAAAACTCTAAGTCACTCCTGGGCAGTAAAGGGTTAAACAAAGGAAAAATAAATTCTTGCTTTAAAAAGTTCAAAACCAAAACCAATAAACCACAATTAAATACTTTAATTAGTCTTTTTGGATTACTACCTCTTCCCCATAAGCCTTATATAATAATAATTATCTGAAGAATTGGAGCTTTCATTGTAGCTTGTGTGGTGGTTTATCATTACTTAGATGCCTTTAGTTAAAAAGATTTTTATTTCTTTAACAGATCCTGTTCTTCAGTATTTGTTGTCAAATATTCAAGATCCCAAACTGTCATCAATCTCAGCATCAGCAATAGAAAGCCTTTGCATGTCATGTTTTACACAGATGACAAAATATTTTGATGTATTAGCTCAGGTAAAGAAGGCTTGCTTGTTAATGACTAGCTATGTATAATCCTTTAACTTGATTTCTTTGTGTGTCATTAGCAACCATTACATGATGAGTAAAGTAGCAAGAGCTACCTTCTTAAGATGTCAATATAAGGGGTGAAATCTGTGAGATTGGTAAAAACAATCCAACTATCAGAACATAGGCCTGGAGGAGAATTCCCGTGTAAAACTGATGGGTGGTAAAACTACTTTTGGGGGTAAAATTCATGGCATGGCACCTTTAGGGTGCTAAAATCTAAAAGTCCCATGTTCACGACAACTCTCAGGGTATTGAGACAGAAATATTACAGAAATAAATTTGTCGGTCAACTGTTCTTTTTATGCAACTTTCTTTATTTGAATTTATTAATAAAAGGATACACAATCAGTTTGGATATGCTGTTGTAGAATTGGTTCCTCTCATTGATGAAAATGATTGTGTACTCCCATGGATTAAACAATATTTTCAATTGCTACTTTTCCTTTCGGTGTTGTTTCCAAACCTCCCCCCGAGTACCCCTGTTATTTTTAAAGGAGATTCTTCCCCCCCCCCCACCCCGTAATAACAAAGATATGACACACAAGGTTTGTTCAGACATTGGTTTCACCGTGTAGTGGACTTTAAGGAAATAATTCTGATTTTGACTCCATTATAGGTGGTGATTGCAGCTGATTCACTATCTATCTCCCATGATTCTTATATTGGACTCCTGAAAGGTTAGCTGCTTAGTAATATGTGATGGTACAAGCTAAGCTCTTCTAATGCAGATTGAAAACATCTTGACTATGCTTACATTGGCATTGTCCCAGTGTAAATGTGGGGATTCAACTTTGTCCAGAATTATATATTTATTTACTATACAACTACTCTTTCCTCTCTAGTTTTCTTTTTATCCTAAAATAAATGTACTTAAAGGGTATATAATTAGTTTACTATATTTTTGCCCTTCCACCTCTTTTCACTGCAATTATGATGTTAAACCTATTCTATTCTTGTTGTTAAGTGGATAAATGAAATAAATAAATTCAACTTTATCCTTGGTTCAAATTTTCCAGCTCGTTGTCATGCATTACCAGTCCATACTCAAAAACAAATGAAAACAAAATTTGAACCAAAGATAAATTAAACCACATTTTAATCAGTTTGCATTCTAATTTGTTACAGGAGTGTGTAAAGTTCTAGAGCAAATTCATTCTGATAAACTTTCCGAAGGCTTACATTCTATTTGTGGGATCCATGTAACTTCTCTAAAGCAGGTTAGTTTAATGGCTCTTTTACAGTTACCATGCAACATGGTCAAGTAACGTCAGATCACATGATAAAGATACAGCCACATCAATATGGATAGTTCAAGTCAGGCTATGTTCACTCCGTTTCCCCAAGCACTGATACCTAAGCACTGAACAAAAATTTATAGTTCTTTCTTTAGACGTTGGTAAGAGTGCCTGTTTCTGAATTCTGGTCTGGGTCCTTGAAAGAATGGTGTGTTGACATTAGTTACCAGCAAGAATCATACTTGGGCACCTTTTCTGGGTGCTTAGTATGAACACAGCTGTTTAACCACTTAATATCATGATGGTTGATGAGCCCAATATAAAGCGTTTTGGTGGAAAGGTCATGAGACTCCCATTCAAGGGAGCAGCGCTTAAAGTAGTACTACAATGAAAAATGTTGTTCTTGTTCTCTTTCGATTTCGATTTTATGTTTGGCAAGAATGCACCATTTGAACCCATGTGTGAACCCAGCTGATTAGTATGCAGTACGAGCTTTTAGAAGCAAGTTGCTATTCTGTATACCAAATTAGCTGGGTTCACACAGTAAAAAATTAAACTAGTGAGTATATGACATCATTTTCTCTCTCGATGCAGCTCTCTCAGTGCAACTCGACTGAAGTAGAATCTGGTAATGGCGGACAGTTTAAACAAGAATTTGTCGTTCAAAAAAATGGACTTATTTCGAAAATTGAGGTGCAATAATTGGCATGGTGCATTCTTGCCAAATGTAAAATCGGAATCTAAAGAGAACAAGAACAAAATTTTTTCATCGTAGTACAGCCTGTTAATAATGCTGCTGAGTGTTTGAAAACGATTATTATAATTTTGTTTTTGTTTTTCTTCAAGATTCTATCAGCACCTGCAAACTCGTATCCAGACCCCACTCTTTGGTTAGACAGACTAGCAGCTACATTTAGGTGAGCTTGTGGGACAGTCTCAAATCTTTACAAATCACAAATATTGCAAACGCACTAACTCTAACATCAATTGTCACTGTATCACAGATATATCAATCCTGCAGTGTCCAATGGCAAGGTACATCCAGCACTTACAGTCGTGGAGGAGGTAAGACATTCTGGCCTGTGCAAATGAAACCGCAAATGAAGTAGTGGTGGTACTTAGTTATGGGTAGGGGGGAAGGGGGGGCTGTGCCGCCCTCCATATTTTTGTCCAAAAACGCACATGAATGAGAGGTTCCAGTCATTTTAAACAATGACAAAATCATTTTTGATAAACTACAATATGCATTTCCCAATTAAATTTTTACATTTTTATTTACGTTAGGTGATGCGCTTAACTTCGTAGTGGTTTCTGCAGATCCAATTAACCCTCCACTTAAAATTCAAGCTGCTTGAAATTTTTGTGCCTCACCCTTTCCCCTAGTTCCTTAGGGGTTACTACGGCCCTGTATGGTTAGTATGCTGGACTCCGGATTGAGCAGGCCAGTTTGAACCCTGGCTGGGGAACTGCATTGTGTTCTTAGACAAGACACTTGACTCTAACAGCACATTCCTCTTCACTCAGGTGCATAAATTGATACCAGCAAATTTAATGCTGGAGAGTAACCCTGTGTTTGACTAGCATCCCACTAAGGGGAGTGTAGAGCTATTCATAGTCGCTTCCTGCTAAGGAAGCCGGGTAAAATCTAGTCAAAGTCAAGCCAGTTATGGTGTGTTTGGCATTGTAGGTGTGGCCAATACTATCTTGTATCTGTGATAAATATCGGGCGGACCTCAAGATTATTGAGAGGTGCTGTAGGTAAGATAGATGTTTTACTTGTTAGTTCATGTCGTTATTGTTTATCTTAGGTTTTTAACATAAAATGCATTGCATAGTTAAAGCTCCCTTGTGATAATATTTACTGGATACAATATTCCCTCTTTGAGCAATTTGGCCTGCGGTATTGAACTACAATTAGTTATTTCCGTGATGTAGCGTAGCATAACGTAAAACTATTTTGATTTCTATAGAAAATTAGGCGTCCGTGGATTTCTAATTTTGGGTTTGTCTTTTTTTGGCTCGCATTCATCGTCTACGAACGTGAGCTTAACAAAGCAGCCAGTTCCGTCCGTCAAGTTAGGGAGGAAGAGGCCATTTTCAAAATTTCTACCATCTTTATGTTTACTTATTTTGTTCAATTGTCGTGTGTTCTTCAGGTGTGTTAGATTCGCAATTCGCTGCCTTGGCAAATCAGCTATCAACTTGTTGTCTCCATTGGTGTCTCAGGTGAAGTGTACTTGTTGTTGATCTGGTTCCTTCGTTTGCAAAGAATTACAACACTAACCTTGGAACAGTTCCCCGAAATATCAACTGAACAGAAAAATATCCGACAAGAACGAAACTTTTTATTACTTTGGCATACTGTCGCCAAAATCAAATTTGATGAATTGCAATCTACTTTCATCCTTAAAATTGTGTACTTTTTCCCAAAATGCTTGTTCTATAGGGACGGTAATTTGTTATGTTGAGTGTTTTATCCAATTTTGTTTGCAAATTTGATGGCATTTGGAAATATAACATGGAAATTAGAACTTAAAGAGGACTTGCGATAATCAACTGGTCGGGACATTGTTGGTTTAATAATACACTCTATTGAATCGTTCTTGCTGTGTTACGATCATGAATTCAACCTCGTTCCCAGACCCTGGGAAGGAGGTTGTCATGAATTAAGGTTTTCTTGACAGGCAAGAGTTACAGCGCTTTGTGTTTGCTTCGGTTTTGTATCCCTTCACTTGGTGATAGGTTTAAAAATCTCGCGCCACATTTTTAACCAATCAGAATTAAAACCAAAACCAAGCATACGCACGTTTTCCCGCGCTTGACGCCGGCTACATTTATTTGCTTCGAGTTTTCATTGGTTCATTGGTTTGTTTTTGATTGGTTGATTGTTTGGAGTGATTACTTTGGTTTTGGTTTTTCGACACTCGATTGAACAAACTTTATATAGTAACACATCGTTCTTGTCTGATGCAGATGGTGAATGTGTACGGTACCAATCCACACTCGTGCTTTCTGTACCTGGGCAGTATATTAGTTGATGAGTATGGTGACGAGTCTGGATGTGTCCCCGGACTTATTAACATGACAATGGTATGGTTTCCTTATTTATTGCACAACAAGGCTGAAAGAAAACTAAAATTATTGAGGTATAAATTATTTTATAGCTTTCTTTTAGCCTTTTAGACATATATCATATCCTTTCTAGCTTCGTAGCAAGTATTATGTCCATAATCTGTTAATTTTGTTAGAGAATGACAAGTTATTATTTTGTTGCAAAGGTTAGCAGAATATCGGCTTCTCCGTTTTGTGGTATTTTTTTTTTGTTCTCGTTGTGGTGATCTTCTCACAGTATTGCGACTTTTATAATTAGTATAACTAGTTGCGGGTTTCAACCTATTTAATCTGAACATTTGGTGTGCAATGTTTCAGGCTTTCTGTGGGCCAGCATTTCAACTACTGAGTCAAGAAAAAGGATTGATTGAACATCCTGACACTATAGATGATTTATTTAGGTTATGTGGCAGGTGAGAATAAGGTCGTTTGTTTGTTTTAAATTTATATGAAAACCCTTGTCGTTGACGTACCCCGCCTTTAAAAAGCTATGAAATCTTAATCTGTTAAATATCTTCACTCGCTTTTCTGCATTATTACCTGTGATGGCAGCTGTTTCCTTACAGTTGATGACGAAATCCCGCCTCTGAGATGAGACTGAGCCATCGGTATTCGTCCCTGAAGTTGCTAAGCAACATGACGTTTACGTTTACGTCTCCCATCCCATGTCTCTCTATGCAACTCTCGTATCCCTCGTTGTCCCACCGTAGCGTGCACCTTTTCACCACCAGCATACGCCACTGTCTGTCCTGATGTTATCCTCTGTCTACCAGCTCCTGTCCATCTACACTCACTAATCCCCAACATGTCCAGTTTGTATTCCTCTATCTCCCTGGCCTCCTGCGCTGTTGTCCCTCCCCTGTACAAGCTCCGTACATTCCAATGTCTGATCACAAGAGTGTCCTTGGGCTTTACAATGGAGTTGCTCAGACGCTGGACTTCCCACAGGGTTTTGCCCATCGCCGTTGCTGGCCCCACGTCGCCACCTGAATCGCTGATTGCTGAGTTGTCTGTAATTTCTTCAAGACATCGAGTTTTTACGGAAGCAGGGAGTCAACCTGATGCCCAATCCCCTACCAGGAGGACCGGGGCTGCTTTAGTCGCCTCTTACGACAAACTGCAGCCAAGTTGACGGCCTATTCTTATCCCCGGGACCCACACGGGGTGTATTTCGTTCATTGCATAAATAAATTGAATTGCTGGCGTAGACATTTTTGTATTCAACTCCAGAACTCAAATGTCTTCTAGTAGTCGTATAGTTCCAGTGTGTGTTTGTTTCTATGTAGATGCCTCCAGAAATGTCCTCTGGCATTCCTCAAGTGTGACGTTGCCGAGCCTGCTATTCACTGCGCAGTAGCTGCCTGCACTCTGGAACATAGAGATGCCAATTTATCGGTGATGAAGTTCCTTAAAACCCTCATCAGTTGCGTCAAAGACAAGGAAAAACAGGTATCCCTGGCGTATTTCTTTAGCTTTTTCTTCTCTTTGCCCTAGCTTGAATTTATACTTGTGAACATCATTCATGGCTATTCCATGGCTGCAAATAAGTTTTTCTCCCGTGAAACACATGCGTCCGACTAAGTCAGCATTTATATTGCACAAGACTACAGCGAGGTCGCACGTCACGTTGCAGTGCTGCTCGATAACCTGTTGTCAACGTGAAACATTGGCATTTGCGCTGGAAGGCAAAACAAATTGTCTGGACATTCAGTCCGACTACAGTTTAGATTTCATCGGACGTTAGCAAATTTTGGTCGGCCATTGTCTGATGTCCGACTGTTATTTGCAGCCCTGTGTTCAGTCATTGTGGGAGGCGTGGTGGCCTTATGGGTAGTGGCCTGGACTCCGGATCGGACGGTCCGAGTTCGAGCCCTGGCCGGGTCACTGCGTTTTGTTCTTGGGCAAGACACTTAGTTCTTAGAGTGCCTCTCTTCACCCAGGTGTATAAATGGGTACCGGCGAAATAATGCTGGAGGAGTAACCCTGCAATAGACCAGCATCCCATCCTGGGGGGAGTAGAATTATTCCTTGCCGCTTAATGCTACAGAAGCCGGGATAAGCTCCGGCAGTACGGGCTGCTTGCCTTCTTGCACTCTCATTGGTCGATAGGTGTGTTTAGGTAAGAACATGTAAACATGATTGTAACGTATTAAGTTCGCGCGTGGTTTTGAGAAGAATTTTATAAAAGAAATAGAGGACATTTTCCGTGCTTATATAGCCTCATCTAAACACTCAGGCTCTTGGGAGAATTCTCGAAAGTTATTCAAATCCTCGACCGCCTCTCGGGTTTGCATAATTGTCTACATTTCTCCCAGCCCCCTCGTGTTTAGATGAGGCTAAAAAACACATGTCAACACACACACACAAGTCCTCTATTGCTTCATCAAGCTTCTTCCTTACACCTTCGATTCCTGACAGGAGAGGCCCCTATATAATTGGTTTTGTTTGTATTTCTAGTCGCAGACAGATTTTCAAGAGACGCTTTCCTTTGTGCGGAAGATTCTTACTGCTCATGGTCAAAACATAATCACAGGTAAAAGCTGTTTCGTTTGTGTGTGTGTGTTGTCGTTATTGTTGTTAGCAGTCCGTCAGTGACATTGAATTATGTATTTCCAGGTCTTATTAAGGCATGCGCTGGAGCATTACCGTCTTATATGGTGCTGGATGTATCTGAAGTGTTGTGGGAATTCATTACATTCTGTCGAGAGGTAATATTATTTTTTATTCTGCCTGATTCCTACCATTACGCCATAAATTTATGCCTTTCATAAGCGAACACTTCGTCAGTTAATAATAATAATAAAATAATAATAACAATAATAATAATAATAATAATAATAATTAATTGACCACTCCCCAGTGGGGCTTTTCAGGGCCAATGTAAACAAACTATTGCAAATAAACATAACAGGCTAAGAATCCCAACTGGCAGCAGGCAGATCAGTTGGCTATTTACAAGCGCAGCCTGAGTCGTTGACGGCATCAAAACACATTACGGTGGAAAACCTCTAAATTCAAGTCACCACCAAGTCAAGCCCGAATAATCTAATTGTTTTAGTATAAATATACTCGACGTTCAAAACTAACAACAAGATTATCCAAATCTTCTTGACAGCTGGCAATGAAAACACTTCGCAAATGCGAAGGTGGCCGCCATTTTGTTTTCTATTGCTACTCAAGTTTTAACACAGAATAGATAGTGAGTAGCCTAGCCAATCAGAGAACAGCATTCTTGATAGAACGCCAGAAGATTTATACTAAAACTGAATAGATAGTGGGGAACGTAGCCGATCAGAGAACAGCATTCACGATAGAACGCTGGTAGATCTAATATCAGAGTATTTTACGACCTTATGTCCTTGACTGTTTCAAACACCAAAGAAAAGGGTCGAGAACTGAAGCCCGTCGTTGACTGTTTTATTATCATTAAGTTCACAGTATAATCAGCGGTGAAATTTGTTCCTTTTTTTTTTTCACGTAACGTACAGGAGACGGCCAAGTGGATGGAAGTTTCGCTTCAGTCCATTCAAACCCAGTCTGTCCCCGGCAGTGTGATAGCCACTCCTCAACAACTCCACGAGTTCCACAGCGCCTTGATTGGGTGAGTAGCTCTTAGATCAGATAACCGTCTCCCCGAAATGATTCACCAGTCCTGCAATTAGCCATTTTCTAAACGAGCAGGGGACTGGGTACGAACATATTTCTCTTTGGTACAAACATTCAATATCGATTGAATTGAAAAAATGGGGCACGTCATCTGAAAGAGCATCCAAAAATTAGTAAATTTACCAAATTTGACGGTTATTGGTTTAATCTCAAAGGCACGGTACACTTAGTATGGATTGGAGGGGCAGGCGTCCTCCAATCCATACTAAGCTCTCTTATTTTAAAAGTGTACCATGCCTTTGCATTTAAACCAATAACCATCACATTTTGGTAAATTTAGTAATTTTTGGATGCTCTTTCAGATGACATGTCCCGTTTTCAATACAATCGATATTGAATATTCGTACCAAGAAAAGATATATTTGTACCCAGTCCCGGCTCGTTTAGAAAATGGCCAATTCTCGTGTAATTGTTATGATCTGTGTGATTGTGAACTTCACGTCATTTCACTCCTCTCAAGGGAAAATATGAACTCAAAATTGACGTTGCTCCCAATGTGCGCCTTCATAGCTCAGTAGGCAGTGCGTCGCACCGATATCGCGGAAGTCACGGGTTCGAATACCGAAGAACTATGTCATTGGATGTTGGTTGACATAGAGAAGTTTATGGCGAATACTTTTATCCTCCAATAGGTTCAGTTACGTTAAATGACACCAAACACCAAAAGTTAAAACACCTGAAATAACTATGAACTAACTAAAATTGATGAGGTTAAATGACAATAAATTTTCCTTAGCAACGGCTCGAAAAGATCAGTTAATGGACCCTTAGTCAGCGGTTTCACGCGATTAGGATTGCCGAGGCAAAGAAATGTCCATGTCAAACGCAGCATCGTGATTGGTTCTTTTACCTTGGGCATCAAAACACCATTAAATGTCATGGGCGTTTCGTTTGATCTTTTTCACGCATATCCATGGAAATTTAACACGGGAAATTTAACTAGGGGAATGTTGGTCACACTAGCTAAATGCAGTTTCCCGTGGTAGAAGGCTCATTTTCCGTGGTAAAAGTCCCCCGTGTAACTGCACCTAATAATTGCCTTCAAAACGAACATTTCAACCAAATCAGTTGACCTTCTCACTGTGAATTGTTTGTCAGGTCTTCGAATCAAGATGCTGTATGGAAAGCTTCCAAGCGCTTTTCGCGCCTGTTCAGATGAAACCTAACCGAGTCGAAGATAAAGAGGTCAGCAGCGAAATGGAAAGAAAGTCCTTTGTGACGTCATAGAGCTTGCACCAAGTCAGTCAAAGGACGTCAACGATTTGAGTCCAACACAGGGCCTGCAAACCAGTCACGATCAAAATCCAGAAGTGTCGAAAAACAAGTTGTCAAGATTGTGCATTAAGTGAAAGACTAAAACACAGTCTGAAAAGAACAGAATTGAATAACAGCTGTATAATAATTATTTTAAATGCTCAGGAGGAATTTGAGCGCGTCTTTGTAGCAAAGAAACTCATCTTTATTTACATTTTAATGTCTTCGTGTTCTGTTACTATTCGTAAAAAAATGGAAGTGACGGAAGCAGTTCTGATATGGACATATAAGATGACACGACAGAACTGTTCCAGAATCGTATTTTTATGATAAAGTGGCCACGCATCTTTTACTTTCTAAACGCAACAGAATCCCGTTTGTTTCTGTTGAAATCTGCATTGTCAAGTGCCTGATATAACTTCTTAAATTAATAAGTTCTGTTTTAGTAAACTGGCATTTGTATTTACATAGCAACTGGAGGTGTAGTATTGTTAGCAATTAGTATTTTATCAATGCTGCTATTCCCGAGAGTGGATGTGTTATACTTCTTACAACACGGTTGTGGCGTTTTAGTTTCGTGCGGTTTTTTTACGATATATTTTATAAAAGCAATAGAGGACTTTTTCTGTGTTTACATGGCCTCAGCTAAAACACTCGGGGTTTTGGAGAATTCTCGAAATTTATGCGAACCCTCGACTGCGTCTCGGGTTTGCATAACTGTCTCGAATTCTCCCAAACCCCTTCGTGTTTAGATGAGGCTGTGTAAACGCGGAATAGTCCTCTATTATCTATGGTGCAGTATTGCTGTATATTGGACAGCCCGATGGGCGAGTTAAAGTACAAATGGATAGAAAGGTACAGCGATACTACGCACTAAAATATATTACAAGATATCTATTGTGTAATGTATTCTTTTCCCGAAATGCTGGCTTTTCAGCGTTTATAATCATTCGCGCGCTCAAGAGGACTGAGTAACCGCAGTTGTATAATAATTTGAAGATATTGTTCAAGACGAGAAGTCGTACTTCGGTCTTAAGACTTATTCTTCGAACTAGTTGGTCCTGCTCTTGTGGTCCAGCCCAGTTTCCTAGTTTGGCACACATCAACCTTTTTCCCAGCCTTCTTTCCTTTGTGCTTCAATGACGTCATAGAGCGCCTAAGAACGGAACAAGGATGGACAAGGGATTTGGAGAACACAAAATTTCTGGCACTTCTGATAAGCACTGCTTATCTAAGGTGGAAAGGTGTCAGGGAGAAGAGGATTACAATTTGTTGGAAAGGTCGTTGCCTCTAGGTCCGGTCGCAACATTTCAGGCTATGCA
This sequence comes from Blastomussa wellsi, assembly GCA_947652115.1. Lineage (NCBI taxonomy): Eukaryota > Metazoa > Cnidaria > Anthozoa > Scleractinia > Plerogyridae > Blastomussa > Blastomussa wellsi. The sequence continues at coordinate 22,596,923 of OX393562.1, read as the reverse complement.
ATATATTACCACATTGCTGAGTACAGCATGTTTGATACGTTTGGCCACCATGCTGCAGCATGTACGACGTTATAAATAGATAAATAACGTTGTTTTAACGAGGGTAAGCACTTTACAGTCTGACTGACAAACCTGTGGCCCTCGAATTCCCGATCGAATTGGAATTTAGAAGTGTTGGTTTTTGTGGAGGGAGGAAAACCGGAGCAAACCTCGGAGCAAGGACGAGAACCAACAACAAACTCATCCATATGCCGCCGGGTCCAGGAATCGAACCCGGGCCACATTGGCGGGAGGCGAGAGCTCTCACCACTGCACCATAAACCACCGAAAAAAAGATGACGGAGTTTCAGTTAAAATGATACTGATCTCTTGGAATAAGTCAATTCAGTACATTTATTCAATGACTACAAAAATATCCATGAAACATAACCAGGCATGTCGCAACCGCAACAATGTAACTGTAGAATGTGCAAATTCGTTACGCTAAAAGCTATAGCAACGTGTTCAGGAGAAAGCAATTAACAAGGCTAAGTTCTAGTTCGATTCTAGTTCGATTCGCTCCGACGAAGGGCTAACGCTCGAAACGTCAGCTCTTGAATCTCTTTACGGTGACCAATTCACATTATCAACCCAGTTGATAAAACCAAATTATATAAGTTCTAGTTAAGTAACTTTGTTTTGGGGTACTTCCTTATTTGGGCTTTACGGGGACGTGCCGCTGGTCAGGTATGGTTTTTGACCCCTCGGTCCTGAACAGGGTATATAATTCAATTCAAGCGACTCTCCTAAACAGGGTAAGGGGCGAATTCGAGTCGTCCTAGACAGGGTATGATAAAGACTTTCGCAGGCGCGCGCGGTGGGGGGGGGGGGGGCGATTTTGACCAAAGTCGTGACTTCAGGCTAAGATTAGGGTTTAGTTTAACGCCTCTGTGACGCATTCCCATGTATTAATTGGTATTTTTAATACACACTTCGTCAGTCGCTTGTTAACAAGGATGGCGTTACTCCAAATACTGTAAGTATCTGAATTTCTTTTACAAGTCTGTTTACATTACCCTGGGATAGTCATATACCGGGGGTTTTGGGCTTAGTTCGTAGTGCACGCAAACACGACATGATTTTCCTTTCTCGCTTGTCATGTCTATCCGAACCAACCGTGGCGGTCTGGAATGAAGATCTTGCCAGGACCGTGGGAAACTGGTGTTTAGTGATGGCAGCCATTTTGAAACAGCTGAAAAAAAAAAGCAGGTATGTGCGAATTTTAAGTCCTCCGAAAGTATAGTTTTACTTTCCATTGCCGTCTTTGTGTAAAATTAGTTATATGTGAGAATTTTCAGTTACAGTGGATCAATTGTGGAACACCAATGACTTCTAAATTGTACAATTTCTGTAGTTAAAATGAACGCTGTTAGGCGTGGTCGTGATCATTCTGAACTGGTGAAAGAGAGTGTCGATGTGAACGCTGTCAGGTGTCCGTGTCGGTGTGGTTTTGGCCATTCTGAACCGGAGAAAGACATTGAAGATGTGAAGCTGCTTGTCGAGTCCATAGAATATCAGAAAGACGACCCATCGCAACAGCAACAAGCCTTGAGGACCCTTGGTGAAATTCTCTCTCACAATAGTAAGTTAAAACGTTTTTATAGTTTTATATTGATCTAGAAAGTTTTGTTTTCTTCAAAAGTAATTATCTTTTAGCATATTGGAACATTCCATTTTCAAACATTAATAGCGATATTTCTTGTTTACAAACGTTGATGTCACATTTCTTTTGATGTTTAAATTTTTCAGCCATGGAACAAAAGAAGTCATTGTTTCAACAGCTATTGGTTTCTGGTTGGCATATTAATAACAATGGAAAACGTCACGAGAAACATCGCTATAGCAATTTCCACACAAACACTGTTTGCACAATCTTGAAAAGGTCTTGAATTTTCACTTCCATCTAAAAAAGCCCTTGAATCTGCCAAAGGACTTGCAAAGTCCTAGAATGACCAATTCCCTCTATGAGACTTGCGTGCAGGGAATCGTGGTTATTGTATTCAACTTTGTGCGTCAGGTATTGAAGATGTTGTGTGCATGATGAATACAACTACCATGAATCCCAGTGCACAAGTCACATGAGGGAAGCTGGGATTTTTGAATGAGTATTGAGAAGTCCTTGAAAATTGATTCAGTATTGCTATCCCCCCCACCCACTAGTTTCGAAGGTGCCTGTATGCCTATGGAAATGGGACAAGCTTAAACTGCTAGTCAGTTCTTTTTGCATGCTTTCATATCACTAGAACTCGTGTGGGAATGCAAACAAAGGTCATTAAATTGATTAAAGAATGCTGCAATTACGAAAATCTCTTGTTAATGTCAAATAAAGACTAGTTAATAATTGTTTCAGTGTGCCAGTTGATAGCTGAAAAGACTCTTTCCTTGCCTCCTATCAACTCCATTGCCGCCATAATCAGTGAATGCTTCACTTTTCCTAGAAAGGGCACAAGAATATTTCTGTACATCAAGTGGAGTGGATTATGTGCTCAGTCTGTGTAAAACTGCAAGAAGTACAGCCATATCTCAGTCAGCACTATATACTTTGGCCATGGCTACTGAAGGAAACAGTGAGTTTTATAAAACAAGTATTGTCAATATATGGATGACAGGTCTGCAAATGACTTGAAACATGTGTCTGACAAAGTTACCAGTTTGGGTGAACAGAACTGTAGCAAGGTCAGACGTCATGCTCATTAGCATCGGCGTTTGCACTGGAAGGCATAAAAACCCATTCAGATATTCTTTCCGACCACAGTTGGGATTTCATCGGACATAAGCAAATTTTGGTCGGTTACCTGACTGTACACTTGTTTTTTTTTCTTCAGATTTTTCTAAAAGAACCTTGACAAAAAAGAGTGTATTCCTCATGTTACGATCCAATTTGCAAGCCAAGAACAGAGATGCTACAACAACCTCAGCTTTTTTGCTAATGACTATTTGTGATGGCAACTGTAAGAGAAAACATTCCCTTTATTATATTATGTAAAAAACAACCAGCAAACTATCCTAAAAGTTATAATTTTTTCATGCAGTCTAATGACAATTACTATTTTTAATTTTACTAGAGCTTTATTTGATTTTACAGTGTATTTGAAAAGGTCACAGATATGCAAAAGTCAGGGGTTTCAATAAATTTTGAAGTAGGCAGTCGGTCTGAGTAGTGTAACTGAATGTTTGTTTTAATCTTTCCTTAATTTTTTTCAAATGAAGGAAAGAAGTAGCCAATGTTTCTAAGCAAAGTGCTGCGAAGCAGCCAACACTTTTTGTCAGCCGTCAGTGCTTATTGAAAGCACTGAAAAGTGGTTTATATTTATTTTACAGGGAGAACGTTATTGCCAAATTTAAAGCAAGAGAAAAAATGACAGGCAAAATGACTCACTTATGAGAAAATGACGATTTACTTCTCTGGCGAGTTCCAGACAGAAAAATCTGCCATGTCTCAATGTGTGTACAGGCTGATCACACATTAAATTATGCGCAGTAAGGATGTGCAATACAAAACGAGGCAATCACTATATATTTGACATTTCCACCACTGCAACTTTTATATGGCTTTGTTACAGTAGTTAATATTCCTTTCAATGTTGAACTATCTTTAGTTAGTTAATTAATAATCATCTTTCATTTCTATCATTTTGCAGGTGAAGGACAAAATCTTGCAAGGGAAACAAAGTGTTTACAAAGCTTATGTGATCTGTATAAGTAAAGTTTACTTTGATGTATTTGTGTTACATTTTACAGTATTTTAATCTTATACACTCAATTCTATCATTAAATTTGATTCCATTGATTTAGGAGCTGTCTTCCAATACACAAACTGCCCTCCTCAGGCACCAGTGATGATAGTAGCGAGCAGTGGTTTGATAACATTGAAGAGAACTGTCTTCAGTTGTGGAGTGCTGTTGTTGTTGCATTACATTCCCTTCTACAAAATCCACAAAATGGTGAGCAGGGGGTTCATTAATTGCCAGGCACCGGGCAAATTGACTGGTTGTGAACGAGACATAGCTAAAACCCTAAACTAAAAATGCACGACTTAAAAACCCTATTGGCCTCCTGCACAAAGACTTAATGAAACCCCTGGGTGAGTGATGAACAAAGTTGCGAAAAGAAATCTTTTTATAGTACAAGTTGCTTTGCTGGGATTCTTTTTACGCATCTGTAGTGCGATTTAGCTTGATTTGTGTTTCAGTTTGTTGATTATTACCAATCATACAATTTTCTGACGTGAAGTATAATTATGAAATAATTCATATGTGAACTGCGGATTTAGATTTAAGTGAGAGATGATCATTGCAGGGAATTTCCAATTTTTCTTTTCAGGCTTTATCCCAATTTCTTAATTATCTCAATTTTCACTGTGGTGGTCATCTCTCACCTTCATACAATTTTCTGTTTTAATAGCAACAGGTTCCCATTCATGTTTCAACAACAAACAGCCAATGATGGGAGCTCAACCAATTAGATTCTAAGATTTGAAATTTAAATTGAAACGATGGAGTTTCCACAAACGAGTTTGATGATTTTTGTTACTTGCATTTAGGATAGTGAATGCATATTTTAAATGAATATTTTTATTTGCAGGTCAGAATCAGGGACTTTGCTGTAGGCTGCTTCCCATGATAGTTGCTATTCTGCAATTAGCAACAAAGCAGCAGAATATTATTCTACCGACAACCAACTTAATTGCAGCAATAGCTTCGGGAAATGGTATGAAATTCATGTGCAAATGTAATGGACATTATTTATTGAATAATACATCATGTATTAGTTTCGATCTGTTTGAAGTGAGAACAGAGAATGAAATATGTGTAGTTGGCTAGTAAGTAACTTTACGAAGTCTTTTTTACTGTAAGGTAATTTTCATTTAATTCTGACATGAAGAATTAACTTTCTTTTATGAGTGAGCTTCTTCAATCCTGTCAATTCAGTGGCATAGGCTATTTTTTTATTCCCTTTGAATTCAGCTGAGTGCCAATCAAAGGTGCGACTGCTGGGAGGCTTGCGTGCATTGATAAATCTTCTGAAAGAGCATGTGGACCTTAAGGAACCAGCTGATCAAGACATTTCATTTATAGAACATGTTGTTAACACCATAGGATCTGCTATAGCTGGTCATGGTACGTCATGCAAATTATAATAAACTGTAGCCTGGCGAGTATTCTGCTCCATCAATGTTCAACAAAGCTGGACCATGTAGTTGCTCATATTTGGGTACCTTTTTAATGTGCTTTTGATATTGTTCATTTATGAACACATCATCATCATCATCATCAAGACAAGTGTCCCATCAGGTCAGGGCTGTCCTTGTTTCCTTAGCAGGAAGTGACTGGGAGTATTTCTGCTCCACCTGGATGGAATCCTAGCCTGGAGATCTCTGATGGTTACCCAAGCATTAAATTTACCAGTATCAGTTGATTCACCTCCAGGGGCACAATCAGAGTAAAATGTCTTGTCTGCAGAAAAAAATGCAGTGCCCCAGCCAGAGGGTTTGAACCCTGACTCCTTGGTCCAGAGTCTAGTGCACTAACCATTAGGTCATTATGCCTCCCTGGGAGTGACCCAAAACATTCTTAATAAATCAAAGCCCAACTGTAACTACTTTGATCACAAGCTTAATCCTAATCTTACCTTGTGTTTGAGTGAACATTCTGTGTTCCAGGTTTTAGGGCCTGCAATTTGAAGTGTTTCTTTGTCTTATTCAAATGAGAAGCTTACTTGGCTATATTACTGCATCTAATTCATAATAATTACAAAATGTCCATGTGCTCATGTTATGTCACAGGTAAGCGGTACACTTGTCGTAACAGAAACTGTTTATCTGTGAACTTTTCAGCGTACTGTCTAGACAGTGCAGCAGACCTTGGGCTTGTGTCTTTGCTCATCAAGTGCCTTGACATTTGTCAAACTCATAGCATGGACGATGCATTGACGCAGCAATTCAGGACGAAGTGTATCTTAGCACTGTCTATCTGTGTGGACCAATGTGGTGAGGAATTGCTACATTCAGTCGGCAGATTTTTTATCTAACGGTAAACATGATCAGGTGCCTTAAATATGTTTTCTGTTCTGGCTTAATTACATGTTTACATCTACTAACCCATGAAGAAGACCTAACAACGAATTTCACAGTTGCTGGCACATTGGAACACGGTGTATACATGTAGGCTGTTTATTTAGTCAAACAACCTAGAACTGACTCGCACACTAAATGATCTTCTATTGATATAACTACCTCACACACATAGTTAATGCCTGTGCTAGGACAAGCTTTCATTCTTTGTTTATGTTGCTGTAGAGTTATCTAACAGTTGTAACAACAGCGAACAGAATTTATCAATTCTCTCCAAATGCAATGCAACCGAAGAGAATTTTCAATTTGCTGAATAATTCTGTTATAGAGAATAACCAACAGCAACTAAGAGATGGGGGAGGTGTGGAACGTTTGGTTGAGCTTCTTACTCATGAACAGGTAACTACTTAGCATGGATGATAAGACAGTTAGCTAACAAATTTCCAACAAAACAAAGACCACCAAAATCATAATGATTACGAAGCCTTTCAATCAACACTTGAACATGGTGGCATAACGGTTTGGGGTTACTGTGAGTCTGCTATTCTTGGCAAATCTTGAAACCTTTCTTAACTAAATTTTCCAGAAAAAGTATAAGTATGGAAAATGAAGTTAATTTTTTGCAGGTAGAAGTCTAGAATTTGTTTAATCTGTAACATTGCAAGTTTTCAGGTGATATTTTTCAGCGAAAGATACGTCAGCTTCCTACATTGTCTGTTCTATTACACGATTATGTTCTATTACACAATTTTTTTGGCACATAAAACATTGCAAGCCCTGATACGAGTACACTCATTAAACAGAAAGCACCATGTTCACTATGTTTTGGTTAAAGACGTCTCTAATGGTGTGTAGCTAATAAATTAGGGACTTCACTGTAGCACACAGATGAGCTGCCAACAGTTGACGATAGTGCTTCCTTTTAACACAAGTCGTCATCTGTTTGTTTACCTGCAGTCTGAAGAATTCAGAAGAGTCGCAATCTTCATTCTTCATTGTATCACTGGAAAGTCTCAAGGTACAGTTGTTATACATAAACATACCGGTCGCTTATAATCATAACACTGTCTGGATGATTTTTACAACCGTCCCCACATATAACAAGCAACATGAAAAGTCAAGGTCTTGATGGAGACTAATGTTAACTTCCAGTGCTTATAGTGATGTCCATACATTTTTCTCCTGATGCACTCTTGTGACAATCGGGAAGCTGCTGCCGTATAAGGTTAAGTCTGCATACGAGCCTAGTGGCAAATTAGGCCCGAGCTAGATTCATTAGCATGAAAAGAGAGAATTCTTTTCCCCCTGAATGGGATGCAATTCCATTGCAGGATTACCCCCAGGAGTAAATTTGCCGGTACCCATTTATACACCGAGGGGAAGAGAGGCACTGTGAAAGTAAAGTGTCTTGCCCAAGAACAAAAGCTGGACCGTCTGATCCGATCCAGACCACCGCGCCACCCAGCTGCTGCTGTGTACTCCCTAATTTATCGTTAGGTGTCCTCTCCACGATTCCACTTTCAACATGTACGTAAACAGGCTGTGCAAAAGAAATGGCTGTTGTGAGTGGCCTCATTAACCGCCGCAAGACTCGGACAAGAGTCAGGCAAGTGCGAAAGCCGGTATTGCTAAAATACTTTTGAAACAAAACACTCCCCCTCTTTCTCTCAGAACACGCTAATGTTGTCCGAGTCTTGTGGGGAGTAAAAAAAATATGCAATCTGTTTTTAGAGCCCGCGCTTCGTTATTGCAGAACGGTTGCTGAATACACTTTTCACAGTTGTCCCACAGTTTCACTTTTCTCACCCCCGTGATAGGTGAAAGGAAATCGCTACATGGCAAAGAGGACAAAACAGGAGAGCCGTCACAAATTCAGACTAATTCAGAGAACGACTTCAGCCAGGTAACATTATTTTCCAACTGTTAACATTATTCAGCAATATGGAAGCAGGAATTTCAAGATTTAATTTACGAGGGTCTCGGTGAAGGAGCTAAGTCAAGGATCGGCATTATTAATCTGTAAACTCCATTTTAGGTTTACTTTGATTTAAAGGGACACTGTCACGGTATTTTGGCGTCATTTTAAAATGCTGAAATATTTTCCTGCATCAATGGTGTAGTTTTGTTACCTAGTATCACGTCGAACAACCAAAGAGGTAACATCAAACGGTCAAGAAACAAGGATGGCTTCGAACAAGGAAGATTGAGATGGATTTTAATTGACAAACTTGAAAAAAAAAACAGCCTAAACTTTTTCAAGATGTGTTATTGGTGACACAGCAGAGCTATTCAGTTTTGTTTACAAAACTAAACAGATGCCTATTCATGTCTATCTTGTAGGTTACTTCTCCAACTCGAGATGCTGAAACTCAAACCGATAATCAAGAAACACAGTCAGTCCGTACAGCAAGGCAGTGCAGTATTGACACCAGAGAAAATCACTCGGTAACAGCTGGGGAAGTGATAAGAGAAAATTCACAAAGTAGCCTTAACGCAAATCACGGAAAGAAACGTTGTGTGCGGCCCACGAAAGTGCTGCAGCCGCTTACAAGGTCAAACACCACTCAGTTGATAACCACACGCGAGGACCCATCAACGAAACGGAGAAAGGGGGCGAGCGTCGCTAGACCGCATTCGTTCTCAAGTCGAGATACAATGGAGTGTGAAGCTTGTCACAATATTCTTAACAGCAAAAACTTTCTTAAAACGTTGAGGCATTGTTCCAATCCTTGTTCTTATCACCGTAAACTGGATAAGTTACTGCACCAGAAAATCATTGAACTGAAGAGACGGAAATGATCTTTCCCTTGTAAATAGGAGCGGCAGAAAGGAACCTCAAAATATAGTGAAATGTAGTCGCAAATCATTCATTATTTATCATTATAAAATAACTGAGATACTACGCGCCCTCTCATTGTGACGTTTTAGTTACGCGCGTATTTTGAGAAATATTTTATAAAAGCAGTGGAAGCCTTTTTTCCGTGTTTACATAGCCTCATCTAAACACTCGGGTGTTTGGGAGAATTATCGAAAGTTATGCAAACCCTCGACTGCGTCATAACTGTCTCGAATTCTCCCAAACCCCATCGTGTTAGATGAGGCTATGTAAACACGGAAACGTCCTTTATTGCTTAAATAGTAGCTAAAAGCTACTTGTAATGTCATGCCTTTTAAGCTGTTTAATATTTCTGCTTTTAAATACCGCAAAAAGTATAAAATAAAATTGTAAAAAACAAATTTCCACACCTCTAAGCAAACTATAGTATTGACAAATGAATAAGGCAATCTGCGCGTTCCTCTCGACAACAAGACTAAGGGCGTTTACGCGGGATGTTTTGGTTGCTGTATATACTAATGCATACCCAGAGTGTCTGAATATATTCTGAATACATTTAATATGCATATTTTTTATTCTCTTTTATGGGCCAAAAAAACTTGGGCCACGCCCAGATCGGTCTCCTTTAGGGGTTTAATTCAAAATTACCGACGAGCATCCCCGCCCCTTTCATATACGAGTCCCCCTGGGATCTAGCTGTTTGATTAGCCTTGCATTATTAAGTTTGTTACCTAAGATGCATCGTCTAAAACTGCAGTACGCAACCGGCAAGCTAAAGGAAAAATAAATGGGTTAACCTCGTTGTAAAAACCTGTGACTTTTTTCTTTGTTTTTGAGCTATTGTTTTTCTGTTCTGTATTGTTTCGAGTTCTTTCTTGTCTTCTTCGTTCTTTGTTTTACGTCACTCGTAAGTTTCACGGGTTTTTACACCGAGGATGAGCCAAATAAATGGTCTGTTACTGACTGAACAGTCCCTCATTAACGTTTTGAGAGGAACGAAATAAATAAGGTTAGCCTGTCCCAAGCGGTTAGCTCTCAGTGGTGAGAGCGCTCGCCCCCACCAATGTGTCCCGGGTTCGATTCCTGGCTCGGGTGATCACGCAAGCAATTCCCAAGCAATTCCGTTTGATATTAAATTTGCATTTACATTTTATATTTTACGCGAAGGAAAACGGCGAGCTAAGAAATAGGGAGAGGGAATGAACTTTTCCTCTTCCCATCCCCCTCCCTATTTTTTCGCGCGCCGTTTACCTTTGCGCCGTACCAGTATTGCCCATATGTACTAACCGAACCAAATGCCTGGAAAAGGCTAGAAATAAGGCTGCCCGGTTCATGCCTTTCTTTGTGTGTTTTCTGTCCTTGAATAGGGTGTCGAATTCCGTTTCTTTACTCCTTAAATAGGGTCACCTTAGCGGCATAAGTAGTACCCCCACTCCCGGGGTTTCTTTCTTCAGAACCCATCGATTTACCCATGAGCCACAATATTACTTGATCTAAACACTTTTGTCATTGGCTGAGTGTTTTGCTGCTAACCAATAGCAGCTTTTCTGATATCTCAGGTACCAGGAATGTTTGTAGATTTCAAAAATGGCGGCGCGCGAAGACCACGACAAGATATTTTATGGCGTTATAATGCACTAATCCCTTAAATGTGATCTAATTCGTTTGTAGAAAGTTGATAACAGTTTCAAAAGATATAATTTCACGTTTCAAAATGGCGCCTTTAGACTGGGGAAGGATCATGGGTGCAGATCTAGAAGAACTTCAAGAAGACCTAGATGCTGTTGATGACATGTACGGCGTCTTGGAGATGGTAAACTACAAACATTTGTGTGGTTACGTGCTTTTAGATTCCCGCATACACATTATATAAAGCCTATATTATTGTTTTTTACAATGCAAGGGCTCAGTTAGTCCGGATTCGGAAGAAGCCGTGGATGTCAACAAGATGATAAAACTGTTTGAAGTTACCAAGACCATTATGAAGGTAATGCTACTTTATAGTTTGTTCTCAGCTCTTTTGTTGCTAAGTAAGTTACGACCATACATTCCATTTGAGTTTATATGGAAAAATCTGTATAAAAGTCTTCAGAGAGAGCTCTATAATGAACATGCAGCCATGCAAAGTGTACTCTATTAAAACGATGAAAACTGACATTGGTAATTGCACTAAGTTGATTTCATTGAGGACGGTGCCTGCTAGATACAGAGATTTAGCCCATCCTCGGTGTAAAAACGTACGAAATTCACCAGTGATGTTTAACGTAGAACAAACAAGATAACAAAGAACTCAAAACAATATAGAACAGAAAAACAATAGCTCAAAAACAAAGAAAAAGCCACAGGTTTTTACACCAAGGTTAACCCGTAAATCTTTTGCGCTGTTCATGACTAGCAGGCATGTGGCAAAAGCAGATCACAGTAAGGGTTATTTGAATCCAAAAAGAAAATTGGGGGTAACTATGCATTTTTCAGAAATAACCAATGGCTGTTTTTATGCTAGAGACGATAAAGCCGTCTGAGACGTTAAAGCGGTAAACGGAGGTACAATTAATAAATATCAAGCGCTGTTTTATTTTTTCACCCTAAAAAGTGCAGTTGATTTATTTCGCGATCTCCTTTTGAATTAATAGGAGATCAATTAATGATTGATTTTGTGACAGCCAGCTTAAAGGTTTATTCTCTAAAACAATGTCACAAAAACGGTAGATAAGACAGACGCCTTTAACGTCTGATGGCTTTAACGTCTTTTCGTAAGAGCGTCCGAACGACGCTCTTAACAGACAGCTTTAACATCTCAGATGTTTAAGGCGTCTAGTATAAAAACGGGACGCCATTAACCTGGATACAATCCCGCCATGTTTCCAGCAAGTTGCAAGTCGATTTGTTCGTAAATCCACGCACAAAAAGTTTATTTTGTATTATTTTTTTCTGTCAGGCCGTCAACTAAATGCGTCCCGTTTTTATACCAGATGCCTTTAATGCCTTAGACGTCAAAGGCGTCTAGACGACTTTATCGTCTCTAGCATAAAAACGGCTAATCTTTAATATGAGAGAAAAATGTTGACTTGGCATTGTTTCTGCATGTTTGGTCGCAGAGTTGAATTTGTCATTTTGAGCATGCAAATTTTCCTTGTGCACATTCAGTGTGACCAATGTGTTGTGGAATGTACAAAATACATGTGCAGTTATAAAAGCAGGCAACATCTTTAACTGCATGTTTCTAATACTCACCAGTTCAAATCATTACAAGCTGAGCTGGAAGCTGAAGAAAGAACTAAAGGTGGAGGCGGAGAAAGAGGTACAATTAATAAATATCAAGCGCTGTTTTATTTTTTCACCCTAAAAAGTGCAGTTGATTTATTTCGCGATCTCCTTTTGAATTAATAGGAGATCAATTAATGATTGATTTTGTGACAGCCAGCTTAAAGGTTTATTCTCTAAAACAATGTCAGAAAATAACAAGTCAATAGAATCATTTCCATCTGTGTTTCATACCTTCAGTGCCCTTGGTGTTCATGAATGACCTCTACAGACTTTAAAATTGTTTTTTGTTTTGGCAGAGCAAGAATTAATGGAAGAAATTGCCCATTTAAGACGAGAGGTTCAGCAATACAGGGTAGGATATTTTTCTCTGAAGGCATCCTGTAAGGGTACAAGTCAACCCAGTGGGCGAGTCAACAATGATTTTGAAAAAAAAGGAAGTACCATTTTTTGTTGTATCTTGTTGCAGAAATATGAAGGTGCTGGAGGGGAGGATTTTATGAGAGAAATTCAGCAGATTGAAAGCAGGAGAAGCGTACGTATTGACTTACATGATGCATGTTACCGCTGCAATATTGGCGCAGCTTAGCATCAATCAATAAGTTTCGTTCCGTGCCAGACGGTCACGTGGGATAGTTTTATTTCACTATAAAAGTTAAGATCAGCGCCACAAAATTAGATCAGTTACGGGCGTGAAGAAGAAAGGAACCAAGAAATAAGGAAAAGCTAAAGACCAAAGATTAAGGATAGACTTTTATCCGGAAACGTTGTCGACTGTAGGTGGCCAGACTCGAACTGAGCCACTGAAAGTCTTGCCACGGAAACTCGTCTTTACATACGCACACCACATCACATCACATCATTTTATCAAGGGAATAAATCCAATTTAATCGTGACAAAGTCTGGGTCATTTTCCTCGGTGTATAGTGGTGCGCGTGGTTGTAATTTATCTTTGTTTCAAAATATTTCAAACCAGTTTGATCTTCAGATTTCTTTCTCATTGATTCTCATAATCTGAATCAAAGGGAAATAAATGCCATTGACAGAACTGGTTTAAATATAAAGTACGACATGTGCATATTTTTACAATTTGGACACTCAAACCGTGAACACTTGACATTTATATTTTTACATTTTTTATGGTTATCCAATGAGATCCTTTGGTGTAGACCAAAGGATTAGTGTGTCAGCACCTAGGAAAGCTAATTTGTCTGTTTATATGAATGGCTAACATTGGATAATTGTTAAAAAATGTACAAGAAAAGTCAATTGTTCATGGTTCAAGTGCCCTCACTGTAATGATGCCAGTATTTTTCAATATCTGGGAAGCCTGTAATCATATGGAAGCAGTCTATAGATCAATTTTGGAGTATGATATCCAATAACATTAATTGATCAACATAAAAGTAAACTTATGAATATGTACACTGCATCAAGCCCATAAAGGGTACTAATTGTACATACTATTGCCTATAATTTTGACTTTGCCTTGCAAATATTATGTTCTCATTAGGCTTTAGAAGAAGAGTTAAATGAGAAAGAAGAAGCCTTCTTCCGAGAAAAAAACAAAAATGATCAGGTTGGTACAGTAGATCAATTTTTTTTACAATTGAGTCATGGCAATTAATTCTGTAACTTATATTTGGAAGTTTGCAAGTGTAAGACCACCAGTGGGTCTCCAGAAAACATAGGCGGCCTTACCCAGCAAATATTGACAGAGGAGCCCTGTTGATTTGGTGAGGTTCGTAACTACTGACCCACTGGATATTCCAAATTGACACCTTTTAAACATATCTGGAACCTTGTAAGAACCACATAAATTCTAAGTCAGAAATTTAATGTATTTATACTAAATTTGCCATCAAATTCAATGATATATATGTGACCCATTGAATCTAAACTCCTGCGAGCAGTTAGCAATAGGCTTCCATCAATCCAAACTAAATGACCTTATATGGAAAGGTATGACTATATAAATGCTTTTGAAGGGTTTGATTTAACAAACTCCTTCCATATAAGGTCACCAACTGCTTGTTGGAGTTTTAATTCAAAGGGTTGCGTATCATTGAATTTAGTGGTAAAAGAACTATCATAATGGTAACTGAAATATATTTCGTCCTCTTTGTGTTAGTTGTCTGGCAAACTGGATGAAGCTGAAAGAGAAAACAAGAACTTGAGGAGAGATGTGAGACAGTACACCATACTATATTAAAATAGATTAATACCATTTTTCGAAACTCATTATCACCGGTGGCAGTATTAACCATACCCAAAACCAAAGGAAAATAAAATCTGAGCTAAGGATAAAATTAAACCATAACGACAACATCAAAGCGGCCGTCATAATAATTTATTTGAACAAAAATTTGGCATTCTTATTTACATTGTAAAGAAGCTTAAAAATTGGTCAGTAGCATACTGTATTTTCATAGATGCCTCGGCATTCATTTAAAACTTGGCCTTGTTGACCCTGCTTTTATTTGAAGATGGCGTTTATTCAGACCAGGCATTTGTTAAACAAGGGTATAAATTTTTCATTTGTTTTGAAAGCCTTGCTTTCTACTGATTTTACATACAAGTTAATGAATTTAAGGTCAAATTTGACAAAAACTATCTTCTCAGAACAAAATGCTACCAATTTGGTAGTTTGTTGGATGTGCGGGAGAAAACCTGATATTTTGAACTGTTAGAACATGTTCACCTGCAAAACTTAATGGTTACTGTAACACCTATTTGTTGATGAGATTCAGTTGTGTGATACCAAATTATAGTAAATACTGGACCGAAAAAACACCAGGACCTTTATTATGCCAGGGGTGTTCATTTAAACCCTGATGTAACAGATCAGGAGTTTATTTGAAACCAGCATTTATTTGGGGTGTGACATTTCATCATCAGAGATGGTAACTATTATATAGTAAACCATAAAGAAAGATGGATGGTTGAAGCATTGAGCTGGATTGTGAACAATCAGCAGAAAAAATGTTGGCCTAATTATTTTAAATATATGCCATATCGTGCTTGTATACGGCAGGACATAACTAAGAACTTGACTTGTGTTAATGAAGTTACATGTAGCTGCTTATTTTATGTATGCAGCTTTCAGTATAAATATGATTACATATTTATCAATTTTTCTATTACCCAAGTTGGAAAGGAGCAAGATGGATCTGAGAGACTTACAACGACAAATTGAGCAACAGGTATGCCAGCCAGATTGTCACAAAAAGTAATACTAACAACATGTCTGTGAATGAGTTAAATATTATATAAATATATTTTAAGCTATATTCACAAATATGTTAACAATGTCAATAATTTCTGATCAGTCTCAAGTAATACCATGCCCGGGTGATGAAGATTCCCCCCCCCCCCCCCCCGAACAATATTGAATTTGAATGTGTTATCATTAGCAAAAATAGACAGGTCTCTGTTTTAGAATTTTGCGTGAAATAACTATTTAAAACTTGAAAATAAAGTATGAAGGGGGAACTTTTGTTACATGAGAGAAAATGTACACTGTAAGTACTCACTTCAATTCCTACATTTTAAACGTCGTACAAATTGTGTGTTCTTGTGATTATCTAGAGAGATAGCATGGTGATGCGCCGTGGAGAAGATTCTGAATTTAAAGACAAGATGTCAAAGAAAAATAAGGAGTTAACTGAGTATCTGGATGAAATAAAGGTAAATATCACACTTTAAGGTCAGACCTTTCCAATTAGACCTGTCCTTGCTGTTACAACTGTACATGTTGCTGATACTCTCTCTATAATTATGGCAGTTTTATTTTTTCATTTGCATAAGTTCAATAACTGTGTTTAATTGGCTAGTAGAACTATGTGAGCCTAGAACTTGCTTTGAAACATTCCTTCATGTTCAACAGACCAGACATAATAACTATTCACTTGACTCTGGTGAAGATGATTCCCACTCAGGTTGTTGAAATATCAGTCACCATTTTTTTTTTCATAACTGCTTTAACCCAGATGATCACACTATACGAACCACAGTATAATTATAATCATCTTGTGGGTCACTGAACATTTACATTTATTTCAGTCTGTTATTCCAGCAATTTCAAATTGTTCAGCTTGTGCAATGTTGTCTATATCCAAATTATTTAATTTACCTTAATTAACAGTTTAATTAACAGTCTATAATCAGAAGTCACTGCTTTCTTAAATATAAATGACAGTTTACTACATGTAGATTCTTCAAGAAGCCAATGATGAATTAGAAGATCGCATAAAAAGTGCTGAGAAAGCAGTTGAAGAGTCAACTGCAGAGATGAACAAGATGACGGATGAGTGCACCAATCTCAAGGTATGCAAATGTAGAAATTAAGCTCAGAGGTTTCAAAACAAGCAGGCAACAGCTGGAGTACTGCTGGTTGTTTTATTATCATGGCTCCTGTTTCTCTGGTCATAGCAATCAGTTTGCGACAAACAAACCGAACCTGTCACATCTGCAGTCTCTTCCATTTGCTGATGCCTACTTTAAAACATCTTAAAACCCCTGTTGAAGCTTTGGCCTAATAGTGATAGTGAGTAGCTCTTGTAAACCAAGTGTAGTCAGTCTGTATGGAGAATCTTGATTGAGTTCGTGAGTACAGACCAAATGCAGTGAGGTCTGTGTTCACGACCAAGTTCAAGATTCTCCCATATAGACTAAGCTTGGTTAATAACTAAGATGTTTATTATATGGCAAAACAAGAAGACTGAAGTTTGCTAAATGTGGCTGGTATGTACTCACTAACGTTTTGCTTGCGAAGAGTGGTATGCCATCTGAATTTTAATTTTGGCCAAGTTTGCTTGTTCCCTTTAGTTAACTTTTTCATACAGTAATTAAGATTATTGGGTCTTTCCTTTCCTTTGTTTGAAACTTAACCAGTCTAGATGCCTGTCTAGGCGGGAAATCTAGACCTCAGTCAATATCGTGTGCAGTAGTTCCTTGCGAGACATGACCATATTATAAATGATGGTTATAAATCTTCATTTTTAATACCTAGTGCTATTACCTTGTGTCATCTTTGCTTAGCAACCTTAGCAGTCCTGATTAAAGGGGGTAAGTTTCTAAAGAAACTGTGGTGCTGCGTCGGTGGGAAGTATAACAATATAATTTGGTTTTATCAACTGGGTTGATAATGTCAATTGGCCACCGTAAAGAGATTCAAGAGCTGACGTTTCAAGCGTTAGCCCTTCGTCTGAGCGAATCGATTAAGCGAATTGATTAAACTCTGACAGTGGTGTTTTAATTTAGTGATGTAGTATTATACAGCCATGTTCAGTGCTCGAAATTAGCAGTTGCCCGGTTGCCTGGGACAACTAAAACTTTGTTTTTGGCCAACCAGTTTTTAGAAAAAATAAAGGGCTGGTTGCCCAAGATTGTCCGGCATTTGCCATAAGGACAACCTGGATTTTTTCTAATTTCGAGCACTGCATGTTCTTGCTATTCTGTTGCAGACCATTCTGCAGCAGTCAGACCTGATCATTGATGACATGAGAAAAGAAAGAGATGCCCTCAGAGCACAGGTCAGTATACTAAAAATTCTATTGCATACTGTGTTCAACTTGCACTGAAGATGGCAGATGCATCTGCCAAAATATGTTTGTGAAACTCAAGACTGTCATGATTTTCTTTAAATGTAATTCTATTTAGTGAGTGTATTTCTAGGTTAGAGCTTGTAACCCAGCAATATTTAACAAATAAAGAAGCCTAAGCCATGTATTGTACTGTCATAAAACACGACGGACATTTGAGAACACGAAAGAAATGTAGAAATGACGAGCCGCATGCGAGTGTTTTCTACATTTCTCGAGTGTTCTCAAATGTCCGTCATGTTTTATGACAGTATAATACATAGCTTAGGCTTCTTTATTTGCTTTATGATATAGATTTTATACGCCACAAGGACAACACAACAAAGCACGCACGATCGATAAACTGAAGCAATTTAATTTCGCTTCTTCTACTTTCCTCTCGAACATAGAAGCTTCCTTGACAATTTCTGCAGCTTTACTCAGAATTTTGTCACAAATTTATTCATAGAAAATGTTCACGGTCATGTCTTGCGAATTTTCACTCAAGCAAAGCTGGCGAAAATCAACAAAACACGCTTTTTCTATGTTTTATACTCTGACTGATAAAACATGGGTTTTTGACCAATCAGAGCGCACATAAAATCCTATCTATATTATAAATAATCATAAATCGCAACTAAACTTTGTGACAGCAGTTCAATGAAACAATAATCAAGTAGTACCCACTGTTGTTAAATATTCCTGAACAAATAAAACAAATAATTATTTTCTTCAAATGTTGCATTTACATACATGTATTGACCCTTGTTTAATTTTTTTGTTTGCTTGAATAGGTTCAAGACCTCAGGGTACAGTTTTCAACGAAAACAGACACTGATGACCAGATTATGGTGGCTGTCAATGCTAAAGTGGATGAGTGGAAGGTTTGTAATGCCAAAAAGAAGCATCAATGTGTATGATGCATCAAATACATGTATTTAACTTAGGATTATTTAACACATTGTCAATAAAATAATCTGTTTACAGGCTATACTTGCAGCAAAGGAGATAGAATTAGGGCAGTACAAGTCATTGGTGCAGGAACTAAAACAACAAGTCACAGGACTTCAACTGGACACAGACAAAACATCTCTGGCCATGCTACAACAGGTATATGTTAGTGTGCTAATTTTACACAATTCCAAACTTACATTTCAGTTAGCCAATTTATACAGTCATGTACTTGATATTTTCCTAACAGGAAGTGGTGGAAAAAGATCAACAGATTGAGAATCTTAAGAAGGATCTAGAAAAGGTATCTTTTGTAGCCATTTAAATATGTCATTTGCCCACTAAAATAAATTAATTACAACAACGTAAAGCCCAAGGCTGTCTATGATTGAGAGAATATGTACTGTACAACTATTCTCCAAGGATTATAATTAATTTTATTATAGTATTACTTCAACTATTCTTAGTAGATCTACATTTATTTGCATTTTCATTTCTGCTTTGTTTACCTGTAGGCAACCAGCGACATGCATGGAGTGGCTTCATATGTGGAAGAAGTCAAAGCCCTGTCAGAAAAAGGTGTGTGCAATTTAACTGTTTTCTGTCAATGCGTCTGGAATGTTACAAGCTTTCATGCAAGATACAACCCTTACTGCAAAAAAACATTCTCATGTGGCAATGTAACGTGGTGCAAAGCACTGTAATTACTCAGTATTTTAAGCTGACAGATTATTGAGTTTACAGCAAGAAAAAAATCAGAGTCGATTTTATACTATAAAGAGAACATATTACTGCATTATAGTTAGCTATTTTTGAAGCACATACGGACTTGATATTTAAATGCCCCTTCCTTTATAGGTGTTCCATCTGCATACCAACAGAAGAGGATCAAAGAGCTAAATAGCACGTTACAAAGGGAACAACTAGATGCTCTGCAAACAAAAGACAGAATGATAATGGTAACAACTCCTCATTGATGAGTATATACATCTTATTAGGGCCATATTGGGAAAATATTGCCCAGAGGTCTTGACAATATGGGCCAAATGTAGTGAGTTCTGTACAGAAAAGACAGAGGACTGATGTTTCACAGTTGAGTCCAGTTCCCATGGCAGACATGCACTAGATTGTCAGACTTCCCTAAGAGCAAAGCATGAGGAAACTGGCTATACTCAAGTCTGGTTAGCTGACTATTACCTGACCCCCCACCTTAAACTGAGTTGATAAACACTCCCACCAAACAATCATAAATGTGGCTTGGTGCTTATTATTTAGACAAACACTGCAACTTTAACAGCACTACAGCTCTCTCTCCTTGTTCTTTGAAATTGACTTTTAATTATTCTTTCTCTTCACCAGGCAGAAACAGCTGCAGCCATGAAGGACAAGCAGTTAAATGATCTGTTGACTCGAATGATGCAATACGAAAGGGTAAACCGTGCTGGCATACCAGTCTGTTATGGCTTGTATTATGTGGTCCCTATTGTGTGGGTTCTCGTATGTCTTGCTGTGCCTGCATGTATGCCTGTCACCAGAGGTGGAATGTTTTTGCCAGATCCGCTTATAAATGCATGGATTTTGGGGGGTTTGTGGTGAGGGATGTTTTGCTGAAAATACCAAAGCCAATTAGAACCCAAAATGTGGAGGCAATATGTACTACAACTAATAGTAGACCATGGGACAGAGTACAGGACTGGAGCTATATATGTAAATAAGGCAAATACTGATATTATTTTTTGCATGTGTGGCCTTTCAGGGAGAGTATGGTCTGAGTGAAGCGGTGCAAGAAATCAAAGACGGCAAAGCTCAAATTAGAATCAGAGATCAGTAAGAAAAGCAACATAACTACTAGCAGTAACTTAATTTAATTAATCCAATAATTACAGAGGGTAATGTTGTATCACTGCTACATCTATGGTAGGTTTAAATAGAATGTTTGCGATGCACAAATGTCAAAAGTTATTATGATCATAAAATGTTTGAGTTTGCCTGACTGACAAGATTTTGTTGTTATGCAAACAAATTTATTATTTTAGCTTTTACATATGTGGAAGTAGCACTTGTGTCGTTCTAGTACAGTGTACAGTGTGTCATGTGTCATGTTTTATTTAGCTTGTATGTTTGCCCTTCAGAAACATTGAAGACCTGACCAGCCAAGTGAATAACCTGGAGATTGAAGTCAATGATTGTGAACTGGAAAATGAGGAGTTGCGAGAACGACTTGGAATGGATCCAAAAGAAAAGCTGGACATCGAAGATGTTAAGCACAAAAAGAAAGTGAAAGCAGAACAGGCAGTTGCACTAAACAGGGCATTGACCAAAGAGGTACTGAATAATTTAGACTGGTACTTCCCTGGATATGATGTCATCCTGTCAAAAGTTTCTTGCTAGCTTATCTCAAAATTTGGAAATATCCATTTGAAAACCTAATTAGTTGATCATAAAAAAAATCTGCAAGAGTTGAGTACATATACCTTGTCTTTTTCTTCAGGTACATTTACACCTTCTCTCTTCCCACATGCATTATATAAGCTGGAAATACTATGCACAAATTAAGCAACAGGAGTTTTCCATGTTTGTATAGCTTCATCTTAACGCAAAGGGGGTTGGAAGAACCGTAGACAGTTAGTCAAGGGTTTTCATAACTTTTGAGAATTCTCCCAACCCCCAGAGTGTTTAGATGAGGCTATGTAATATATCAAACACAAGAGACAGTGTTTCATCGGGATATCCAAACACCGAGAAGAGACTTGAAAATACGACGAGCAGCCGAGTATTTTTAACGAACTTCAAGGTTTTTGGATAGCCGATGAAACAGTCTCGAGTGTTTGATATATCTTCTCGATCGAAACAAAAACTAAGGTGTAAACAGAGAAATAAAATTGTTAAAATCTATGCTAATTAAGATCGGGTATCCAAACCTCCTTCTTGGTTTTAACTTGATGAATTATTAATAAGTTTGAGAATTAAACATGAAAAAAGACCTCAACTGCTTTTATAAAACATTTTTCAAAAATATGTGCAGATCTGAAACGTCACAACCGTGTTTACATACTCTCATCTAAACACACCTATCAACCAATGAGAGTAAGCATGGAATCTCAGTTATTTAACAATTATTCCTTGAGCCCGATTGGGCTCTGAGTCAATAGCCCATGAGGCCGAAGGCTGAATGGGCTATTGACTCAGAGAGGGCGAGAGGAATAATTGTTTTAGTAAAATCCAACTAGAAAGTATAGATTTATCTAATAATGAGCTCAAATACTCGTCCGAAACTTCAGCAAAACGCAATTCAGCCACCATTGTTTTGGTTTTCAAAGCCGGCGCTTTCGCTACTAGTGGGCTATAACATATAGCCTGGTAGTAGCTCAACCAATCAGAACGCAGCATTGATAATAGACCACTAGTTGGATTTTACTAATTTGTATTAGTATATTCTCAGCTCCGACTATTGCATTGACAGCTTTTTGATTGGCTAAAAAACTCCGACTATGAGCCAATAGTCGGAGTTTTACGTCATATGGAAAATAGTGCGCCAAGTTTTTATTTTACGCTTTGTAAAATTGTGGAAATAAAAATCGGCGGCAAAACCTGGTTTGAGAATTTACTAAAACAATTATTCCATTCACCCTTGTTGGATATGAAGTGATTATGACCAACTCGCGCTACGCGCTCGTTGGTTATTTTATCACTTCATATCCAACGCTGGCTCATGGAATAATTGTTATATATTCAATCCTTTCCTGGTACCATATTGTGTTTGGAAACACTGCATAGAGCCAGCTACACAGGCTACTTGTCAATTTTGTTGTTGTTGTTTTTTTTGCCTGCAGGTCGAAAGATTAGAGGAAGAAAGGCTTCAACTCAAAAGACAGCTTAGAAAACAAGCCATGCACAGAGGTGCTAGGTAAGTGACGAAGACATTTCATCTTGTATCAGTACAATAAAATGATGGCTAATATGCATTTTATTATGTTAACTATTACAATATTGAAACAGGGCCATTTGGTAAATCTAGCAAAATGGTGCTTGAAAAAGTTGTGATTTATTCACTATCTAATCAAAACATGCTCTGTCAAAATTTGCCAAATTGGCATGGAGAAGATTAAGACGGATCAGGAATGACTCACTTTTACAATTAAACGTCTAATTTTGCATGACAAACGGTATATTTTCTTTGGCATGTCTTGCCTGCAATCAATGTGTTTTATTTCAGAGCTGTTGAGCTAGGGCTCACCGCAGAAGACTTGATCATGGCAGAAGAACAGGAAGTAGTCACTACACCCAGACGACTTCCTGTGATGGATTCTGACAGTGAAGTGACCAAGGCTTTGGTATGTACATTATGTGTCATTATATTATATTTTAGGGGTGCTTCAAGTTTTGTTTTTCTAATGGAAAAATCTGGTTTGGGAAAATTAGGGAAATTCAAATGTTTGTTTGTTTGCTTGTTGTTTCAGAACAAAAGGCTCGAAGGAGAGGTGGAAAAGAATGAACAACAAATTGAAAAGTTCATGTCTAACATGAAGAAGATTGAAGTAGAAAATAAGGTACTCTATTATATGGCAAGGTAGTCTGAAGGTAAATCCGAGCATTCTTATTGGATCTTTCTTGTTCACGAGAGTTTGGCTTTGCTGTGTATTTTTCCTTTTCTAAAGCCAGCAAATTAATTTGCAAATGCCACATAATACTAACCTAACTTACTGGAGCCATTCTGGGCAATATTGGCCCTGACCATAGTTTTTTTTGTATGGATCTCGCTGAGCTTGGCCTCAGGCCCCCAATACGGTCCCCATGCTTGTTTTTTACAGGTTAACACTTTGGCATAATTTGTGTCAAAATTGCAGCGATGTCCAGAAAGTCGACAAAGTCTTTCCAAATGGTCATAATAACAAAGGCGGAGAAACTGATGGCAAATTATGGTGTGAAGTTAAAAGGGTCTTGGCCTGTCGATTCTCTGCCGACGTTTTTTTAGCTGTCATTTGAACATCCAACACGCCAACCATTTATTTGATTTCAATGCATTTACAGGTCAATCGCCCATGAGGCGAAGCCGAATGGGCTATTGCCCCTGTGCCCTTGAGGGCGAAGGGTTTAATTGTCTTAGTCGGACAGAAGAGGCAATAATAAAGTTAGCAAATGCAAGTTGAAGACATAATTATATATTCGGGAATAAAACGAAAGAAAGCGTCATGCTCAATTGCGATTCGAGGACTATTACTAATTGTCCTCTAGTAGCGTAGCCAATTAAAATGCAGGATTTGCATTAGTCCACTAGTTGGGTGATACTAATTTGTCTTATAACTGTTGTTTTGTGGGTAGGAACTTAAAGACGAAAATAAGCAGCTGGAAGTAGGAATGAGAGAGATTTTAGCACAGTTGAGAGAACACGCCCAAACAGGTTTGTTCATTAAACATGTACGACAACGAAGTGATGAAAATTGACGTGGAAATTTCTTACTAAGTTTTAAAAAATGTTACTGCAACTGTGGTGCTATCTATTCCTCATTGCTAGACTCGATCTAATTACTTAAAGTACTTATGAAGTAAAATAATGTTTAGTGTTTAGCGGTAGTTTCGCACGCCTACTTTCCGAAAAGGCCAAAAACAAATAATGTTATAGAGAGAAAAAAATCTGGGTTTTTTTTTTGCCACTTCAAGATGCACCTGCTCCGCTCAAATGTGACTCCAATCTCTGGGGAGACTGGGGCAGGTTATGTCGCAGAAACTGAAAGGATGATAGAAGCAGTTGTCTATGCATTGTTTATTAGGTGGATTAAGGATATTTAGGATAGGATAATTCCAGACCATTGCCAGTGTGAGTGAACACACACATCACTCAATAAAAGCCGGTCGCCGGTGGTCTATCGCCGCTTATAAGGCCTCTCAACGCCGTCTTTGTGATGCTGAGAGTGCTGTAAATTGCATTTCTGAGCTTATAGATTTCAAAATTTTCTGGTAGGGGGATGCTCCCATACTCCCCTAGGAGAAAGGGGGCTTACGCCCCCTTTTATCGTCACATCCGCCTATTCTACTATTGGTAGCCGCTTATTACAAAAATTATTCAAACCCTTGCACATCAGGGCCATGATTCCTGCAGTAACCAAGTAATGATGTTTACGCCACAGCGGCGTAAACACGATGATTTGGCCGCGTGTAAATCACAAGCACTTTAGGCGTCAAAAAGTAATATTTTTCTTCCTTAACACTATTCGTTTTTGGCCGCAAAGTAAGCATAACAAAAACCAAGAAAGGCATAAATGTTTTCACTTCATAGGCCCTTTAAAGTAATTTCTTTGTAGAAATCATCCAAGCTGACGCACAGACCATCTTGAAACCCGGAATGACGTGTAGGTTACATACAACCCTTTTAAGAGAATATTACCTTGCACTCTTTGCTTGGCCAAAATTCCATTCCCAACATGAAACCTTCCGGAGTCACTATGTCTGATTAGACTTTGACAATGGAAAGCAACATCTATACGTACATTGGTTTGCCAACAGTACGGGGGGAGTCAACTCTACGAAAGCCTGTTTCGGGAGAAAAGCAAATATTTTTTCGGGAATCTGAAAATTTTTCCGGCAATCGGGGAAACAAAAAGCGATGAAGCTAAAGTCTCGGGAAATCTGAGAATTTTTTCGAGAATGTCTACAAAACATTCGAGACGATGTTCCAAATTTTAGAAATGACTTCATTTACATATCGCACTACTCAAACAGCATTTGTTCGAATGCCACCCCTCGTAACAGTAACAAAATGTTTATTCTATATAACTATATTTGTTGCATGTATGTTCTCTCTTTGTTTCGCACACGCTTTGTTTGCCCTGCCTGTTTAAAACATGACATTGTAAACATTGCTCATCAACCTTTCGTTTCAAGTTTGTGTTAAAGGGATACTGATTTGTGTGCCTCGTTACGGTATGTTTTAGGGTCAGAAGATGGTAAATTAGTTCAGGTACCAGCGCTGGAAAAGCTTATGGCTGTAAGTCAATGTTTACAAAAAAGTCCACTGAACTGTTTTCGTTTTATGCTTTCTAACGCATGTCAAATTTATGATTTTTTTTTGTCACTGATACAAATCATACTTTAAAACGTTGCTATTTTTCTCTGTTCTTTCAAGATGATCGAGTCAAGAAATGCAGTTGGTCAATACGACACAACTCTTCAGTTGAAAGCACAGGTACGTTTTTTGCTGAAATTAAACTCCACAGTCTCTTCCTAATTTTTTATGTATACATGTCGTGAATATATGTTGTAGTATTATATAGGTCTATGTTCAATTTGGTTTCAATTTTGTCGGCCAATCACTCATTTTGATACGTAATGAAGAAAACACGGTTTTCATTTTAAATTCATTTAGGCATTTCAACTGACACTGCATGTATTGGGACTATAAGTGCCGAGTGATAACCAATTAGTTCCCAATTCCCAATTCAAGTTTGAACCCTATGTAAAGCTTCCCTGGGGACGAGGCCTTAGTTTACGCATGTTGCCGATGTAGTAATGTGGCCCAGCTCTCTCTCGTCTCCTGTGCAGGCGTGGCTCAGTGCTAGAGTGTCTAACCAGTGTGCGGATAATGGGTTGCTAGGCAATATGATAGCGTTGAGGATTGCGGGCTCCATCGATCCTCGTAGCATGAGAGAATATTATGAATTCTGTCATCTGCAATGTTTACTCGTAGATTGAGCAGCTAAGTGGGCGGAACGAGGAACTGCGACATGAACTACGTAATGCAAGAGAAGAAACAGCTAAAGCCATCATGCAATTAGAGAGGAAAAATGCCAAGGTGACGATCACTTGAACACAAAATCCAAGTGCTAAAAAATGTCTGGATATGTTCAGATATTAAACTCATCAACAATAGATGAGCTTGGGGAAGGTGCCTGGAAAGATGGTGGAGCCACGAGCTTACGAGCCAAGCGTGTAGGGTAACCATGACAACCATGTGAGCGGCAACCACCAGGCACCGTCACCCTGAAAAAACAGTGGAACAGAGAAACTTATCTCGTACTTATCTTAAAAGAAAAAAGGGGGAGTGCAGGGAGCGAAAAACAGAGCACAGTTGAGTGGCGAAAAACGCACGAGAAATGACTTGACCTCAAGAGGCTGAGCTGTGAAACCACGCCACCCCTGCGAAGCCCCCCGACCACCCCACATTCCCGTCATAAGGGCGACCGCTGCCCAGCATTGTTTCAAGTTTAACGTAGCCTAAATTCCATTCAGCCCCATAAAAAAATTTTTGTTTTATTCTAACTTTTGTTTGATTTTGTTCCCAATGAAAGATTGAAGATCTTGAAAACGATGTTAAAGTCTTGAAGGAAATAGGTAAGTTCTGGTCTAGCTAAAGTGATCGTAGGAAAAATACATTTGTAGCCGAAAATTCACATATAGGTTAATATTGTAATTCATGTGTGTTTGAAATTGTAGGCGAAGGAGCAGTGAAGTTGCAGCCCATGCCTCTGCCACAAGGAATGACTCCATCATCAACTGAGATCATTGCGAGTCTTAATGAACACCTTATACAAGTACTTCAAGTAAGGACGATTGCTAACTACTACTACTAGCACTAAGAATGCAATGATAAGGATGTGCTAAAATTGTCTTCATTCTGTAGACATGTGTTAGTATAACTGTGGCTTTTGCTGCAAAGAAGTACAATTATTAAACAGTAACAGAAATTAGTCTTCTTCGCAGCCGTTATTAGGAGCAGCCTTGCATGAGGACCCTAATAGCGACCGCGAAGGAGACTACAAAGAAATTAGCACAATACAGTACGCTATTGGCATTACTGATGCCAGCAATATACAGGACGCGTGTCACGCATGAACCTAGTAATTGACCTGGCCTTGCTTATCATGAATCTCACCGCAACCCAGAGGATAGAACATTCACCCGGTGTTATGCAAAGGTTCAATTCCCACACTCGTAGCATGACACCATTTCTCCAACTTGGGGGGTCAAACTTGGTGAGTTGTAGCTTTGGTCATCTGTGTATGCTAATGGTCTTTCATCTACTTTTCTTTGCTTTTTTAGGAAATCTCATTAAAAGAACAATTGCTGGAGAAAATGGAAAAAGACCTTGACATGTTCAAAAGGAAATTCTCTGTCATTCTTCACCAAAAGGTTGTTATACGTGTACTTCCCAAATTTTGTCGACTTATCAGAAACCCCAACGTTTGAATCCGTTGTTCGCTTAGCACTATGTGAGATCTTAGATAGTAGACGCAAAACACTCTGTCTTCACTGTCAAGAATTTGTACATTTGACAGCGTCCGATAGTTTCAGTGGGCACATACACGCCACTTTGCCCGATAAAGAGAACTGTATAGCCTAACAGGTTTACTTTCTTGGACGTAACATGTTAACACTATAAAGCTTGTTGATGTTGTAATTTGTAGGGGCTTCTCTATGCCGACTTTCTGAAAGCAAAAGAGAAATGGGAAGAGGAGAAGAAAGCGATTGAAGAAGAGAAAGCTTCAACAGAGTTGGCCCGAGAACATGATAAAATCAGGCTCATGGAGTTTGAGGTACCATCTGCTGTAGCAGACGAAGTGACCGTGTTAAGTTTCAATTTTGAGCATAGGTATACAATATTAAATTTGCTTTTCTTGCCATCCAGAGACTTTACAATGGCTATGGTTTTGTAGTGCTACTGAAAACGTGTGTTTTGATAACGAACATTGGACTTCGGAAACTGGATCTTACTCTTTTTATCTCTTACAATCCCCCTTTTCCTTACTGTTTGGTACCAGTTTTGTTTTCAAAGTTATTGCTTTGAATTTGGTGATGCAAAGCAGTATCCGCCAGTTTCTTTTGATGATTTTCTGTATTCTTGTCACCTGACTGTATGACATTGTATTGATATTGTATGGAGAAATTAAATGTTGATCACTTGCAGAGGTTGCTCGATACCCTTGACAAAGACGAGGACAAACAGAAGAAGAGACTGGGCGAAATGACTAGAAAGATAACAGTCCTGAGAGTGAACGAGAAGTCGCTATCCAGGAGGTACACAGCTATGCAGGAAGTAGAAGCTGCTCTCAGAAAAGAAAACAAGAAAAACAAGAATGATGTTGTTGCTATGGAGACAACCATTACCGAACGATTAGGATACTTACAGAGACACAAAGTATGGAATGTGTTTAGTCTTCACTCTTTGATGTGTTCACTCCTTAGTTTTAGCCTTGATTGAGAAGATGTATCAAACGCTCAATGGAATGTTCCATCTCATTTCAAAACGCCCCTACTTAGTCAGTAACTCTCATCTCAGCCCGCTCACTACTTCTCGGAACGAGTCATGTCATTCGTTCTTAAAACAATATATAACAGGTCATAACAATGTCCCGTGCCCTAGAAAACAATAGAGATAGTATTTATAGCGGGTGAATGGAAATAGAGTTTCCAGCGAGGTAACTGGCTAACAGCTCTTTTCAGGGTTTGGAACGGGCAAGGTAGCAGCTCTCGTGAGGTCTCACATGAATGGCTCCATACCCTGGATAAAAACAATAGAACAAACAACAGGAACAATGCCCCTAGCCCCTAAAACAATCGCAACTGCTGCCAGTAGAATTACAAGCTTACAAGAGCTGCTACACTACCGTTTGGTAATGTGATGAAGCACTCTCTCGAGGTTGATATTACAGGAGCACAATTCCAAACAGTGAGCTATGGAACAACGGTGCTTCAAATCTTTATCCATTGTAACACATTTATTACCATTCCACTATTTATGTACAGTGATTTTATCCTTCTCTTCACTAAACTGACCTAAATTAATATCTGCTTCAGGAAATGTCAACATACAAGATAGGAGTACTACAGCAAGCATTGGATGAAAGTGTTCCAGCAACAGAACTTGAAGCCGCAAACAAACAATACAACGAACTCACAGCCAAGTACCGTGACATAATACAAAGAGAAAACAGTCTTGTTGCACGATCAGCCACAGTCGATAATCTAGAGGTAGGTTTTGATTAAAAAAAATTCACTAGGGTTTTATCCCTATCAGGTACAACTTCTACAGTTTTTTATCATTTTACGTTGGGCGATTTTTATTGCACCCATGATTTATCTGTTCGGTTTCTCGCCAGGCGGACATGAAGGTCTTGGAAGAAAACGAAGCTGAACTGAAGAAAGAGATGACTTCACTGAAAGAACGAAACCACAGCTTGGAGCAGATGGTGAATGAACTATTATCAAAAGGTGATGATGGAAGGTTGTTCTCTACCACTCGTGAGGATATGTACTAATCCACTGCAGGGGGGCAGACGTGAGCAAAATTGTGCATACAATATATCTTGTGTAAATGTAGGACAAAATTATTAGTTGGCAGCTTGTAAACTACTTTGCATAATCGATTTTAGTAGTGATATTTTTTCAACTGTGACCCTCCTTCAGAAGTATTTGGCTTTATCGTGCGTTTTAATTTTGTTTAGAGGGTGGAGGAGATACCAGCATCGTGCGACGGGAGGAGATTGATAGAATATCAAGAAAGCTCGCCACGCTGGAAATGAAGGTAAATCCTAACATGACTGTGAGCAAATATTCGGTGAAAAAGAGTAATCTTTGAACATGTGCTAGCCTTTTTGGGGAACGTACCCGCGTAATATAAGCTTAGGAAACTCATTTTCTTCCACGTGTGTCGACAAATTGAATAGCGAATAACAGAACAGCTGGCTGGCAGTCGGATTTGTAACCAATCTATTTTGAGTAAGCCATACAATAACCTAAAAGGAGAGTAAGTGACAGTTAAGGTAGCCCAATACTGTTTTGCAACGTGAACTTTTTTATCTTGACCTGGAAACTGCGCAGAGGAAAACAAGTTTTCAACAAATGTTACTGAAACTCATTTGCTAGTTCTTATCGTTAGTTTATATGTGATAAGATAAACCATTTCGCTGAGTTGCATTCGTACGAGTTGCATTCATGTGTCTCTTGTTATTACAATCCTCAATTTACCAGGAGCTGAACGAAAGAGAGCGTGCAGACCATGCTACAAGGAAGTATGACCAGCTGCAGTCTCTTGTCAAGCAACTGGAAGAGAGGAATGCTGAGTTAGAACAGAAATTTGCAGAGGTTTGTTGTCTTTTTATGGAGAAGAGCTGCTTTTTATTTCAAACATTACAGATTCCCAAAGCATAGCATTGTTTTTCTTGCCTTGCAGATCAGCAAGCTAAATCTTGAATCGCAGCGAATAGAGCGGCAGCTTAGGGATGAAATCACCAGTTAGTATTGCACTTTCTTGTATTAGAGAGTAAAGTTAAAAAGTCGTCAAGAAAATACTTTGAATTTGGAAGTACCAGTTAGTACAAGAAAGAACTCATGAAGCTGTAATTTGCGTATTTCAGTGGAATCGCGATTCTACGACTGACCTCATAGCGAAACGTAAATTGCTTGAAAATGAGTTAGTTTGAGGAAGGGGGTAAAATTGCAGTGTTTGAGTAAAAAGCAACGTTTAGTTCGAGTTAACGGGAGGGTCGAAAAATTCACGGTTCGAGAATTCAAAATTCGATTGCACATATGATTGTATACGAGCGTTGTTTGCGATTTGAAAGCCCTTTTCTGAGATATTAAGAACTATTCTCGTGACAATTTGTTATAAAGAGTTAAACAGAAGTTCTACTATTGGTAATAAAGCGTTCAGTAAGTCAGTGGTTTGTGTTCTAGACTCGGTCACGCAAGAGACGCACATGGCCATCACGCACCGTGTCCATTCTCTAGAGGAGTCCGAGTCTAAGCTGAAGGTGGAAGTGTCACGGCTGAAGGAGGTGGCAGAAGTGGCGTCACACCAAACAGAAGCCATTAAAGCACAGCAGGAATCCCAAGACAAAGAACTCACATCTCTCAGGAAACAGCTCTATGATATGCAGATGCAGAGCGATGACAAGACTATCATAGGTCAGTTTCTTTTGAGCATTTAATATGAAGTTTATGAAGACTACTGTTTCTTTGGGTCGTTATAAGGTAGGCGGAGTTACCTTTCAAAGAATACTGTTCTACTGTGCAAGCAGTTAGGTGAAAGGATGCAGTGGTATAGAAATCAGCTGCCACTAAATTTGGTCATCTGTCTGTTTCAAAATACTCGAAGGTTTTTTTCCAAGGTAAGGATGGGAAGGTTGGGGGTGTATTGTAGGTTGAAATTCCGAGCGTTTTGCAGATATCAGTTTTATGTTGTTGCAGTTAGTTGCAAGTTACGCCTATTCAAACCTTCCAACAGCACAGTTTTGGTAACAAATATTTTAATTATCCAAACTTATACGTACAGAAATACCCCGGGGGTGTAAAACATCTGGCATTTTGTATGTAATAATCAAACACAAGAGACATTGTTTCAGCACATTTCCAAACACTGAGAAGAAAGTTGAAAATACGACGCGCGGTGGAGTATTTTTGACGAACTTCGAGGTGTTTAGTAATGTGAGTAACCACTCTCTAGAGTGGTTTATATCTTCTCAATCGAAACAAACACGACAGGGAGGACGAAAAAATAAAATCGTCAAAACCTATGCTAATTAAGATCGCATTTCCAAAGCACTGACTGAAAATGTTCGTGTAACTATTTTTCAGGTAAGTTGCATCACCATATCGTGGCTCTTCAAGTGAGCGAGGGTACAGCTGTGAGGAAGCTCGAGACGGCCACTCAAAAACTAAACAAACAAGAAGCGCACGTGTTACGCCTGGAGAGGAAAATAGATGAAAAAGACCAGGCTCTATACCATGCTAAGATGGAAGCCAGGAATAAGGCAAAGTTCCTCAAGAGAACCATCCAAGATCTGCGGAGACAGTACAGCGGAGCGCTACCACTATTGAAACAGGTATATACAGTGTTCACTATTCTTCAGTACATTTCCTCTGAAAAATTCCCGCTGAAAAATGCTATATTGGCACTTTAAATTGGTGGAGGTGGGTTTGGAAGATGTGTACAGTTTCATTTTGTCATCAAAATTGACCTGTATACATAATTCATATATCATTCTGATTAAAGGTGAATAAAGGATTTTCTTGGTTTTACGAGTTAAAATCCTGGTACGCCCCTTAAAGCTTTATCACCTCCAGTACTCAAGTAAAGAAGAATTGAGTAGCTAATTTCTTTTTCTTAACAATTTTGAACTAATACCGGGGTAAGCAAATTTTTGTCAGCCTTTTTCTCCCAAGTTACTTGTTAGGGAAATGGAACGTAAGAATCAAAACGGAACCCATAATTGTGATTGCTGTTTAATAACAGGAAAAGTTTGCAGACACCATGCGTTCACTACACGAAGACAAACGCAAACTCGAGGAAGAATTAAAGAAAGCTAGGACTGACAGAGAAGCTGCAGAGGATCAACTTGCTGAGCTCAGACTTCAACATGACGGATTACAAGAGCTAATGGCCACATTAAAAGATGGCAAAGGAGCTGCTAAAGTCGCTGAGTGGCACGCAAAAATGGGAGAGATAAGACTACAGGACCTTAAATTGAACCGTGCCATCACAAGGTTACAGGAAGAGGTAGAAACTGCTCGTGCAAACAAGACCTATTGCCGTGCTACTTCGATGGAAAAATTATGTTGTTCTTGTTCTCTCTTGATTCCATGCTCATTATTGCACCTCAATTGTCAAAATAAGTTGTTGATTCATTTTGAACGACGATTTCTTGTTTACACTGCTCGCCATTCACCGGATTCTGCTTCAGCCAAGTTGCATTGAGAGAGCTGGATCGGGAGAGAAAATGACATCATCTACTCACTAGTTTAATTTTTTCTGTGAACCCAGCTAATCTGGTATGCAGAACATCAACCGTGCGGCATGCTAATCAGCTGGGTTCACACGTTAACAAAATAACTAGAGAGTAGATGACGTCATTTTCTCTACGATCCAGCAGCTCTCTCAATGCAACTCGACTGCAACATAATCTGGCAATAGGTGGACAGTTTAAATGAGAAGTCTTCGGTCAAAAAACAGACTTGTTTTGAAAATTGAGGAGCAATAATTGGCATTATGCATTTTTGCTAAATATGAAATCAGAATCGAGAGAAAACGAGAACAACATTTGTCATCGTAGCAGCACTTTAATGCATTGATTTTCAGTTGACAATAATGCAGAAATTAGTTACAGCTTAACTGCAACTGATTACTGATTTCAGCATTATTCTCTGAGATACTGGTCAAATGAAAAAAGAGAGTTGCTCTCAATTTAACATTTAAGCTACATGCAAGTAGGCTGTAAATCTGTTAAAACGTCTAAAATGGAACATAGACTTGTTAATATCATTTCGTTGGGCGTTAGGTTTTCGGCCATTACTTGTCAATGTTAAATGTATGTTCTTTCTTTCTCACAGTTGAAATACCTGGAAAACATGACTAAAGTTCATGAACGAACAATCTCTGACTTGGAAGATGAAAATGTCCAGCTATCTAAGGAGCATGAAGAACGACAGTTACTATGGGAACAGAGGGAGGTGGAGCTGGAGCGAATGATTGACAAGTTAGAAAAGCAACAAGAACAACTAGCAGACGCGGCTGCTAAATTCGAAGAGGCCACAGGTTCTATCCCAGACCCCACTCTACCGGTGGCAAATCAGTTGGAGGTGGCGATTAGAAAGATTAAGGAACATATCAGGATAATTGTGGGAACAAGAGAAGAAAATAAAGTGCTTAAAAAGGTATCAAATAGAAATAGAAGGGTATTACCTCAGCTGTGGTTAGAGGAGATGATAGGTAGACCCCCAAAATTAGGCATGTTGATTGATTGATTGATTGATTGATTGATTGATTGATAAAATGTTTCTGCGATATTATCTGACAAGTTCAAACTGTAAAATCGTCTAACACTTTTGTCTTTGCATCTTAGAAATATGGAGAGTTGGATCAAGCTTTCAAGCAATCAGAAGAAAGACTAACTCAAAAAGACAAGGTATTGTTTGTTTGTTTGTTTGTTACAAAAATGTGTTGCAAAATACATAGTGCTACAGATCACAGACAAAAAATAGAAAATTATCTTTTCCAGAGCTATGTTGAGGAAATTGGTTACAATTTATTCATCCAAAAAATCTCTACTGACTTTGGTTTTTGTTAAATAATAAAGGGTGTAACATTGGTCTTTTCTTTTATCTCTGTTGTTGTTTTTTTTTGTAGCTGATCAACGAGCTTCGGTTGCGCCTTCCTCTGTCGGAGCGTGAAGAGATCACATCAGAAGCTAAGAAGGCGGCTGGGTTAGTGGAGGAGGACTATGAATCCAAACGAGCGCTTAAAGTAGCACAGGCAACGGTGTCAAGTCTGCAGGTATGGGATTTCTAATTAATATTTAATAACTAATCCCGAGGGGAATGAGTTTACTTTGTTTCCTGAGAGTCGGAGCCGAGGAAAACATCGAGATTCAAGGGAAACACAGCGCAACGAAGACCTTAGAACATTTACGTGCTACGAGCCGTGCAACGGCGGTCGTCGGTCAACATTTCCGGGCAACAGTGCACTAGTGACTACTGTCCTCTGATGTCATAGATTTTGCAATGTTGCCCGCTCAGAGACTTTCGGCGGGAAACAGTTTTTATTGTTAGATGTCATGTGACCTCGAAGTAGCCAATGAGAGTGTGCGCTGTTGGACAAATATATAACAATTACAAGAACAATGATTCCTTTACTCTTTTAAACATAGTTAATGAGTAAATATTACTAAAAAGAAAGAAGTAATTAAAATAAGGATTAAAATCGTCATCAAGGTGTCTCAAGGGGTGCTTACCATTTGTCAGAAAAATCCGGATGGTGTGACCGCTGCATAATGGTAAGCAATTTTCCGAATGCGTGGACCAACCGGATGAGATTTCGCTTACCATTTACCTCCCAGGCGTTCCATACCGCGCTGCCCTGGGCCCGTCTCAGACCGGCACAAAATTCGCGCGAACTTCAATATGGCGGACTTCAATCTTATTGTAGTCGAAGAGCTTACTGGCGATTTTGATGTAGAAAATGAAATGTTTGACGAGGAGGATGAACTGACAGTGTTAAGTGCCGTCAGCTCTTATATGAGACGCAATCTGAACAGAATACAAGGGTATTTTGAGGTTACTATTCCAACCTACGCACCGAGTGAATTTAGCAGTCATTTTCGTATGACGAAAAGCACTTGCGAAATCTTGTGCCGAGAAATCATGAACACAGGAAATATTCCAGTGGTTAATGCCAGAGGAAAGCAGCCCATTCCGCCATTAAAACAGGTGCTGACGTTTCTGTGGTCCATGGCTAATCAAGAGCCGACTAGACTTGTCGCTGACAGGTTCAACATAACAATGAGCAGTGTCGATAGAATTCTTTGGAGAGGAACGCAGGCCCTAGCCGATCTTTGTAAAGATTACATAAAGTGGCCAAATGGTACGTCTTTATTACATATCTATATTGATTATTTTTCATTACATAGATATATATATTTCCTCTGCACTATTCTTCAAAAGTAATGTTTAATTACATTATTGTTTTTTTTTTTCAGTATTACTTCGTGCAATTTATTTTTTTAAAAAAATACCTTTGGATGTTTGTTGTTTACTTTAATGTCACTTTGAGTAAAATATTATATATAAATATGTTCAATGATTGTAATTTAACTTTGTTTCATTTTGCAGACCAAAAGATGCGTGAAAGCATGGCTACATTTGAGGAAGGGGGATTCCCTGGTGTAGTTGGCCTAATTGATGGCACGCATGTTAGAATTAGAGCCCCCATGGAAGAGCCAGATGCCTACATCAATAGAAAAAAATTCCATTCAATTAATGTGCAAGTGATCTGTGATGAAAACATGGTTTTCACTGATATACTGGCTGGATGGCCAGGGTCTGTACATGACTCTAGGGTCTTGCGCAATTCTAATGTGTACAACATGGCTGCAAACAAGTTTCCAGGCAATGCACATTTGCTAGGTGATGGTGGATACCCTCTTCAGACTTGGCTAATGACACCATACAGAGATAATGGTCACCTCACTCCAGAACAGACCTTCTTCAACTCTGTTCTATCATCTAATAGGCAGACAGTGGAAAGATCAATCAGGCTTCTCAAAGGAAGGTGGCGGAAGTTACAGTATCTGGACCATCTTGATCAGAAGCTTATTGTCCTCATCATCATTAGTGGATGTGTTCTTCACAATGTCTGTCTTCTTCATGATGACTTTGAAGAAGGTTACATGCTTGACAATGAGGATGACGATGATGACAGTAGCAGTAACAATCATGATGGTGCTGGGCGAAATGACAGATTAGCCCAACATAAAAGAAATCGCATGAAGGCCATTGTTTATGCCAACCGTATCTAAAGGACAACTTTTTTTAATAACCTATGTAGATATTGGGCAGGTGTATTATTGTGGAATTTTCGTCTTTAAATATTATGATACCTACTGCCCCTAACACATCCATCCAGCAAAACTGACAAACACTCAAGTAGATATCTATTGCAAGACTGATGCCTTTTGCTACCCCCTCCACAGTGCACATGCATCTGGAATATTTTGAACCATGTATAGTACAACTGATGTCATTTCATACAATCATGAGGGGTGCTTGCAATACAGTATGCATGATTCAAATTTTCACCCTCAGTAATTGTTTTTTTTGGGGGGGAGGGGCAACGGATCTGCATTGCATTTTGAGGGGTCTTTGCATCTCTAAGTGGTATTTTTCCCTGTTGGATTGGAAACAATCAGCATTTTTGGAGGGAATGCTTGGTTTATTTTTTTTTTTACTTTTGGGTGTCAAATTTCAGGCTCAATATTTTTTGGGGTCTGCAAAATGAAGGCCCCCCCCTCCCCCATCAAGTATACCACAATTATACATATCTTTGAGGACTTATTTTGCATTCTTTATGATGCAACCATCCCTTTCTCTTCCACCAAGTACAAATGTTTTACAGAATATAGCATGCTACACTTAATGCTTACACTCAATTATGGTGTCTACATAGTCATAAATATAAACAACATAAGGTTCTCTTTTAGTGGATAACTTTATCAATCCTTGTACATGTACATACATGAATAAAGTTTCATTTTTAAGTAAACTCAACAAATGGTGCTCCAGTAATTTCAGCTTACTTATTTTTTAGCACTTCAAGAAATTGGGAGAAAAACTCTTTCTTTTCTTCTTTCATAGCTTTGAATAATTCCAGTTTTTCTGCCTCCACTTTCTCTCTCTTCTCACTATAAGAATGAAGAAATTCCAGCATCTCTGCAGCAGATGACTTGCTCTTTCTCTTTCTTGTTACTTTTCTTTTTTGTTTTGTAGCAGCTCCTTCATCCCCTGACTCATCTGTAGGAGAGACATCATCTTGGTTCGTTGACTGGCTGGTGCTTGAACTTGCAGAGCTAACACCTGTGTCAAAAGTGAATACTGGTCTGATTTTAGGGCTTGACCCCATGCATTCTGCCATGTCATCTTGATATTTCCATGACTTCTTGTTGTTTCCGGTTTTCTTGTTGTGGTCTTCGATTTCCTTTTGCTTCGCCTCCAGCTTAGACCACTTTCGGAGGCATTGGTCAGCTGTTACTTTCTCCTCTGAGACAGAGTTAAACTCCGTTGCAATCTTGGAAAACAATTCCTTTTTGGTTGTTTTGCCCTTTCCCAGGGCCTTTAATTTAGAGTAGGATGCTATAAGCAACCTTACGTGTTTGTCCTCCCATCTTTCAAGATGCTTTTCATCGTCACAAGTAGCAGGACCAGTAGTGCTTGTGCCAAGGGGTGAAGAGGTCGAAGAGGCCTCTTGCCACGCCATAGAGCAAAGGTCAGAAAGGTCCTCACCGACATAAGGAATTTCTGAAAACATGAAAAGAACGATTTAGCGGGTGGCTTCGATCTTCACTCGCTTTTTAATCGGACTACTTTTTTAATTACCTAATCAAATATACGAGATTCGAAACAAAACAACAAGAAAAGAACGTTTCCTTACCTGACACTACACTACTGCATGTGTGATTCAACATAGTTTCTAAAGTCGCTGATGAAAAGAAGCAATTTCCACAGCTATACATTGAAGTGGACGCCATGTTTACTTTCTATCTTTGAAAACACGCGGGAAAAGAAGCGGGAAAGTCGGTTGAGAGGGCCTGGAAACGGAAATTTGTGCAAATGGTAAGAAAATTTCCGATTTTCCGTTCCGAACGGAAAAAGTGGAGTACCTCTGGAGGTTGTCCACAAATTTCGGATGGAATTTCCGGAAAATCGCCTTACCATTTGACTTCAAACCGAAATTTCCGGAATTTTTGGCTAAATGGTAAGCACCCAAGGTTTGATGTTTGGTTTCTCTTTTAAATTACAGCAAATGCTGGCTCGTAAAGAAGACTCACTGGCTAAATATCAAGAGATGCTAAAAGAAGCACGAGAGGTGAGCAGGGCATCGTGGAACATCTGCCCCTATTTTTTTATGTCAAACCATTCCTGTAACATGTTCTTGTCTACTGTCAATTACAGGAAGCCAAGTCTCAAGCCGAACAACACAAAGCAGAAATTCAGCTGCTTCAAGAAAGGTTGCATTTAGAAACAGACGAGACGTTCAGGAGGAAGAAAACTTTTCACATGGTCAGTTTATTGAACGTGTGATCAAGTGATTTGTGTTTTGGCTTGAAGATTGCAGAAGCGAGGCGCAGTAGTGCAGTGGTTAGATTACGGAACTGAGTCTTGCCGGCGTTATTGCATGTGGTTTCTTATTAGTGAAGATGGCAACTGTCGCACTGCCTCGCTGTACCCAGGAGTGCAAATGACTACATATTGTTAGTAGAATTCTAATGCAAAGGCAACTTTTTTCCTTTTGCTTTCAAATTGTAATATCTCGTTCTCCTTTTACCAGGATTCAGTGAATGATGATGGTCCGTCAGTCCCTACTCACAAGCAGGTTTGTTATAATGCCTTACAGTATCATGTATTTCCATTCCAAAGAAATGTTAACGAGGATGAAGTCAACATCGTATTCAGGCTGTTGATTTGTTCAAATGCAAATTATATACTTTTACACGCCCACTTCCACTAGGCTGAGTAAAGCCAATGATACACGGTTCAACATCTTTTAACTTTTGTTGATCGACAAATGTCGAACATCGTTGCGACTTGTTGAAACGTTTTTGTGTTTTTGATGTCGTTCAACAAGCGGCAAGTTATTGAACGGAATAGAGCCAAGCTCTATTTTCGTTCAACAACGTTCAACAAAGTTGAACATGTTGATGGCATATTTCAACATTCAACATTACATGATACACTGTTCAACAATTGTTTAACCCCAGTCGCAACATTTGTTGCTCAACAAATGTTGAGCCGTGTATCATTGGCTTAAGAATTGGATAAAAACAGATTTAATTAGCTCGCCGCAAGGATCAAGGAATTTCTGTTACCCTTCCTCCACGGAAAGCTTGCAAATGTTAAAACAACCATGTAATACTTTATTTATTTTGTTTTTAGTTGTCACGTTTGTCTGAGATGGAAGAGATGGTAGCAGAGCAGGACAATGCTTTGGCTGTAGCAGCAGAGAAATACAAGAAATCACGAAATGAGATCAGTAAAATGAAGAAAGATCACGAAGACGAAGTGAACAACCTCAAACAGCAAATGACCAGGTAAGGAAGCATTGCGCTTATGTTTGACTGTTTCAGTGCTTGTTTGGTGGAAAATTGAATTGCTAGCTTTCCTATGGGCATAAAATGACTGGCATCCCCGAAAATCCGGATCTTTTGTTTCTCGTTTAATATTCAGTCCATTGTTTCTATTCCTGGTTTACAAGGAAAAAGGAGGAACACTCAAATGAAATGAAGAAACTAAACAGCGAGAAACTGGAACGAGACGAGAGAATAATGGAACAGAGCAAAGAGGTAGGTACTTAATTTTGCGTTTTTATTTTTTATTTCACTCGTATCATTTCATTGTTTTCTGTTTAATTTTCCGTCATTTTTTCATGTCACCTGTAGATTGAAGTGTTAAAGGATGAACTGGAGACTGCGAAAGAAGCTGCACAGCGTGCTCCAAGTAAAACCATGAAACATTTGGTGGAGAGACTTCGTAATCAACTGGCTCTCAAGGAAAAACAACAAAAGGTAGGTTACTAGTCCAGATCCTACCGAATGTCCATACCATTTATAATTTCGTTGACTGATTTTCCTTTCTGCCGCACAGTCCCTGAGTCAGGCTCTCCTGCAGCTCCGAGCCGACATGGTATCAACTGCTGAGGAAAATGTTCAGGTAAATCCATTTCCTTTAGACAAGTTAGTTTTCTATTTTCCACACTGTGTTTCTTGCTGCACAAAGGTTGTTTTTTTCTTTTCGCAAAATACTCAAAGTAAGAGCTTTTTCCCGTGTCTTCCCCTTTGCTTTCCTGCCTACTCCGCCCATTTCATTGAAAGATAAACACGTCTAAAATGTGAAAACAAGACCACTTATCATCTCTTTACACTAATTATATATTTGTTTCTCTCAATCTGTTTAGGCGCACGCTAGAACAGCTGAACAACAAGCAAATGTACAACACATTGTAGAGAAAGAGACCGCTGAATTACAGGTTTGTAGTAATGGCTGTCCAGAAAAAAAGACTGGTTAGATCCCATTTTGACTCGTTCAGTTGTCCATTATGAAGTCAAATTTGGTGCTTTATAGTTTCAACAGTAACCCGTACTAATTTTTTTGGCAATTTTGTTTGTGGGTTTCAAGGCGCGCATTGAGGAACTCCAAGAGAGAATGGAGAAACTCAAGAAAGAACTCAAGAAAGAGAAAGATAGAGAATCATCGTTGGCAGAAGAAAAGGACAAATTAAAGCAGGTGCTAGCAAGCTACTCTAATTTCGCGTATTTTACTGGTTGCGGATTGGCTGAAACGATAACGCATTACTTGCACTTACATAACTACGTCACTCGACAAACCGCAGATCAGTTTGATGTGAACACATAATTTCTTTCGCCGGCCATTACTAAGAATAGTATTGTAGTTTCCAAATTCATTGAGATAAGCAGGTCAGTAACAAGGAAACGGCAAATGTTAGACATAGGAATCTTCTCAGTGTCGAGTGTAGAAAGTAATTCAGTGTTTTGTTTTGGTTTTGCATTACTTCGCTTTGTGATTGGTTTAAAAATCTCGCGCTACTTTTTCAACCAATCAGAAGTAAAACCAAAACCAATTGTGACTCACGTGAGCACGTTTTCCCGCGCTTTGTGTCGGCTTCATGTAAATGCTTCGAGGTTTGATTGGTTCACTGGATTGTCTCCGTCCTTTATGACTGGCCATTGTAGTTACTTTTGTTTGGGTTTTAGGACACTCAACTCGCTCTTCTAGGACAACTTGGCATAAAATCTGGGCGCGATAACGAATACAAACTTTAAAATAAGAAGCGATAGAGCAGTGACGTTTGAGAAGGAATGTCTTAATTTTTAAGCTGATTAGCTCAAAGTATTCATTGTGCTTCGTTTTCCCAGGATCTTGCTAAAAAGGACTCTGCATTGTTAAAACTTGGACGTGAACTGAAAGAGTTAGAGACAGTTCAAGACGAGCTCGAGAAAAAGGAGCAAGAGTTAAAGGCTGAAAGGAATACGGTAACAAGCCAAGATTTCTTCTTAACCTGAACTCATCAAAACAGTTTGCCAAAACAATAATTTCGTGCATTTCAGAGAATAGAACCTATTTGGGAAGGGAAAAGAGGGGTGGAGGGGAGATGGTAGTTGGAGGGTACACATTAACCCAGGTTTAATTTAATGCGATTTAGGTATGTTTGATTTTTCTTCTATTTCTACAGCTCGCTCAAGAACGTTCTGAATTAGAAAAACTGCGACAGAAGGTGAAAACGCTTCAGGACACAATAAAGCAACTGAAACAGAGGACTGTCGAGGACGGTGATGAGGGAACTGGTACAGAGAAACCCATTGTAGAGGAAGTGATCAAGGAAGACAGAGTATGTTCATCAACGCTGAGTTTACAGGCAATAGACCTATTTCATAGATGCCTGCCAGTTTA
Source organism: Blastomussa wellsi (assembly GCA_947652115.1). NCBI lineage: Eukaryota > Metazoa > Cnidaria > Anthozoa > Scleractinia > Plerogyridae > Blastomussa > Blastomussa wellsi. Next base: position 22,554,232 of record OX393562.1, on the reverse strand, counting down.
AAATTCTTTTGTAGTGAACCAATCAGGAGTCGAAAGAAGAACGCGCAAACGGCACAAAGCGCGGGAATCGAAGGAAGAACGTACAATCGGAACAAAGCACGGGAATCGAAGGAAGAACGTACAATCGGAACAAAGCGCGGGAATCGAAGGAAGAACGTGCAGTCGGAACAAAGCGCGGGAATTGAAGGAAGAACGTACAATCAGAACAAAGCGCGGGAATCGAAGGAAGAACGTACAATAGGAACAAAGCGCGGGAAAACGTGCGTAAACCAAGTCCGATTTGCGCCGTTGGGTTTGCACTTTGTTTAGTAAAAAACTGAAAGCAGCATGTCAACAGTCGATAACGGTATTGCAGCATTGTATTTAACCAGACATGTGTCATGGATGGTACGCTAGGTCAGTGTGATTTTTTACATTTGTTGGATAACAATGAAACTAAATCTGTAACTCTTCACTTTTTAGGCAACTGTTGTTTCTGAGGGCGTGGCTCGATGGGAAGACAACAAGAAATGGCAGCAGAAGGTAGAGACGCTGAGAGGAAAACTGGCGGACAAAACACGTGAGCTGGAGAAAGCAGAAAAAACTATCACCATGTTGAGAGATGCGGTTAGTAGAGCTGAAAAGGACAAGGCAGGGCTTCACAGCAGGTTAAAAAGGTATGCGATTAATTTGTTCTATTTGTTCATGTTATATTTCGTACAAGCGCGTTTCTCATCAAGTTTATTTTGTTGTTGATTGCAGTTCTTCCAAATCAGTGGTTGGTGGGCCGCCTCTTGTCGCAAACGAAGTTGTACAGGACCTTAAACAAAACATTTTCAAACTGGAAGAAGAGGTACAAACAGTTGCTACAGCTTAAAATCTGGCGGTTTTATACTTGATGTTTGTTTTTGTCTATCCACAAAAACTGCTTCTCCAGTGTGACAACTGATGTGAACAACAACTTGCAAATAAAAATATGGGTTTCCATCCTTTGTGATCGTTGGAACTGGCTTTTTTGTAATATAACTCATAGTTAGTAGTCAGCCCCCTTTACTAACTATGTTAACTCCACGCACCTGCACCAGATTTTCAAAAGCCGTCCCTAGTTATCTTCAAGTTGACTATTCGCAGGAATATTCTGGTTTTTTTTTTCTCAAACTCTTCAATGATCGAGTCAACAACTACTTTTAGCATGGTAATCTCCACTGACTGTCGTTTCTTCCTTTAGCTACTGCAAGTATTGATTATTGACTCTCTTGGCCTATTTTGTTTTGACTTAATTCTGTGTTGTGGTATCAGAACCAGGAGTTAAGGCGACAGAAAATTCTGGGTCATGACAAACAACTGGAAGCACTAGAGCTGCGGAACAAACAGTTAGTGGAATATATCGAGGGCTTAGAACGAGACTTGGCTGGACGCATGGCTCAACAGGTAATACTGACATTGACTGTTTCATGTTTGAATAATAAATAAATATCTGTTTTATTTCGTCAAACCATAAAACTATGCTGAAATGAAGAAAGGGGAAGACTAACAAGGAAAACAACTTCTCAAAGGATGGGTTCCTTGGTGTGTAGTACAATTGACTTTGTCCGCTGTCTACAAACTATCAACTAAGATAGCTCACAGCTTAGTGTTTCCTTGTTCTTGCCAACAGCGTTCAGTGGATCATGCCGATGCTGATATGTATCGTGAGTTGTATCAGAGAAATCAGTCTCTGCAAAAACAACTCTTGGAAGCTAAAGAGGTTAGTTGTTCAAGTACGCGTTCAAGTTGTTCAAGTTCAAGTACTCTTTATTCTTCAGCCATCCAACTACGATATTGATCTATAGCGAAGAAATCGTTAACATTTTTCACCGATTTGCAGGAAAATATGGAGTTACGTTTCGACTACGAACAAGCCAGGAAGGAAAACCCTCGACTCAAGGTAAACATTATCTCTCTTCACGCCAGTAGGCACATAAACTCGCATTGACTCAACACAATACATATATGTTATTTGCCGGCTGGGAGGTCCGTATGGTGAAAAACTGTGACCGAGGTCTTGAAAATGCTGCCCGAGGCCGCTGGCCGAGGGCAGCATTTTCAAGTCCGAGGTCACAGTTTTTCACCATACTGACCGACCGTAGCCGGTAAATAACTTATTTATTTGTTTCCTACTTTAATTTTTTGGGGCAAGAAATAACAAAGTGTTTGAAAATCTTTGCTTACGCGCGCATGCAGTTGAGCCGAGCGGCGAAAATCATTTTGTTTGCACAGTATGCATTTTATACTGCTAAGAATGATTTTACTACAATGAGCCGATACTTCATCAATAAAGAAAGAAGAATTAAAAAACACAAATGTAGCACCAAAAAAGATTATAAAAACTGGATAAAAATAAGTCTTATCCATGGAAATACTTTGAACTGAAAATCGATTGCCGTTTGTGTCGCTTCATTATCTGAATGAAAAGCACTTCAAGACACATTTTCAGCTACAGACATTCGCATTTAACGAATTTAAATTTATTTGTTGGATTCTAACAGCATTTAATTCGATAGACAGTTAGCGAAATTCGAAAGAGAAACTCAGTAAACTTCCTGTACGTTTGTAGTAAGTCTTATAGCCGCCTGTGTACGGCAAAGTATACTGCGAGGATTAATTTCACTGTTATTTATGAAGACACCTCCTCTTCTTGAATGGTACAAAATGGAGTTCGGTTTTGACAAAATGTAGCATAGAAACACGGCGTTTAAAATGCTAACTGGAGTCTGAAAACCAGCAACTTGCAGTGAATTTACAACTGGCATGAAATTTGATGATAATCAGTGCGAACGAACAAACAACGATCGGCAAACGACCGTGAACTAACACTTGATTCTGTAATAAATAAAATGAATACTCGCTTTTTGGAGAACTTCAAGGCCTTTAAGGTTACTATGCACCTTGGGACCGGCCATTTTCGCGAAATTTGGATTTTTATGCTAATCAATAGGTCTAAGCGTGATCTTTCATCTAAAAAAAAAATCAAAAAAATATTTTTTTAGCGGCGAAGAAAATGCGATTTTTCGTTTGGGGGCGGCGTTTGTTTACGAATTGAGGGTTTTGTCTTTTCGCTATTTTCTCGAGTTGAATTTTTCGCTAGATAGGGTGACTTTCAAAAGCTGCAACTCAAGTGCAATTTGTTCAATTGCCGCCAAATTTGGAGAAAAGTTAGTTTAATATATAAACAACAAAAACGTGTCTGCGTATTTTTAATTTCCCAAAACTTTTTTGTTGAGAGCCATTTTTGTACGATAACTTCGATTAATTTTTGCTCTGTTTTGAAAAGGCGCTGTAACTTTTTAATGCAAACGAATTTGACAAAATGCAGACACGGTTTTTTAGGTCTTGGGGTCCGAAAACCGGAAAACAAACCAATTAAGCAAAATATTAAATTCGCTTTGAGTTGAAGCTGTCAGAAGCCGAATCACGCGCTTGCGTTCAGACTTCGCGGAAAAATCGGCATTTCAGAATATTACAAAATGGATAGGATATTTAAAAAGCCAGCTCTATAAGCTTTAATTTGATATAGGGTTTTAGATATCTGCGATGTAACCCGCGCGCGCTACATCGCTTCGACGCGAAACACCCCTGAAGGTGCATAGTAACCTTAATTCCACTGCTAATTTTTCCTTTCATTTACAAAGGTTGGGGAGCAACAACATCTATTTTTTTGTAAGCAAAACTCGTCTCGCCGCAAGATTTTCGCACAATTGCCGTGAGCGGGGAAAAAATCCGGCCCGTGGGCCGTATCGTAAAAAGCTGGACCGGTCACGTGTACGTGATTAGCCAATCAAATTCGAGGATTTAGGATTCCGGCCCGCTCAGATGTTTGGAAAAAAAAAGAAGAAATAACTCCATGTACCGGTGCATACAAGAAGAGATTTTCGAAAATAACTGCATCGACTGCAGTATCAGCCAAAAAATAGATATATTGCAGAGTTACTGTATACAGGCGGATGGAAACGATACTTGAACTGTCCTGAAACGTTTTTACTGCGTTTACAAAAACCAATCGGCCTTCGTTTGTAAATGAAAGCGTGGCTCAGTAAATGACACTAAATGCTACGCATGTCTTCTTTCTCTTAAAAAAGCGTTATTAAGTAAGTGAATGGACTTTGGGAGAAAATTCAGTTAACATGTGTTTGTCATTTCAGGCTCGTGTGGAAGATTTACAAGAATATGTAGAAATTTTAAAAGCGGAACTGGAAGCAAGCAAAAAGAGAGAGAAAGCTCGAAAAGTAAGTTATTTTCTAACAAATTAATATTCCGCGATAACGTAAAAGGGTTTAATTTCGCGCAAAGGTATTTAAATGGAGGGACCAAAATTTAGGAGAGGGAGTGGTCAAATTATGTACAAAGGCCAAGGAAGCATATCTCAATTTCTACAAATATCTTTTAGGCCGCAGAAAGAGGACATGAGGAAATGTTTTTCACAGGATTACATTGAAAGTGGACAGAATTATGGATAATTGCATCTGTGTTAGAGCAACTGCAGTTTTTAATTGCCGTGGACCTTTTCGTGGCTTGGTTTTGGAGATTCTTTTAAGCCGACTCGCGAAGTGCTGTTGAAGTCTGGATTTTTATTGGAGTGTATCGTTTGAAATATAACAACGGACAACGTATGTTGTGCAGTAAATGTAGGGGAAAAAGAAGCGCAATGCCATCGTTATCTTAATTTAAGTTGCAGGGCATTTTGAACTAAAATGTACCGTCATTTTGTTATCACCAGAAGAGCCTGGGCACTGGTATGGGTGGTCAGAGTGTAGAGGACCTGGAGCGAGTGATAGCCGCCATGAGGCGAGTCGTAGAAAGACTTCAAGGAGAGAATGATCAGTTGAAGAAAACTGTTGGAGCTGGGGGACCTCAGTATGGGGAGGTGTTAAAGGAAAACAAGCGACTTAAGGTACGTCACCTGCTTCGATTCATCATTTTTTGTATATTGTCGGCTTGGAAGCAGCGAATGGAAGGTGAGTGATGTAACGCGCAGAAACTCTCAGAAGAATGTTGATTTAACTTTTCCCTTTGTTTGGACAAGCTCTTGAAACAATGGAAGCTCCGCTAACACACGCATACGTCTCCAGAGCAGGCGCTCACTCGTTTTACGCAGTCATACAACTTAGTATTGTGACCATCTGATCAGGGACTGTCAGATGGTGGGGTGGTACGAGTACGAGTTTGATTGCTAGTAGTATTTTCGAATTTCAATCCAGTACAGTAAGGTTTCACTCCTCCCAGTTGCTGACCAGTTGAAAAGGAGTCTATCGGTACGAAATTGGTGTGAAATGCGATAATCGACAGCATGAACACTTGTTTGGAAAAATCGTTCTCGTACTTGTTGGAATCGTGCTTTTACTTCTGAATGTCCGACAAGTGGGCGAGGTGGTAGATGAAGGTGGTTCAGTTAAAAAGATATGCCTGCCGAGCTATGTAACCATTTCTTTTGTCACCAGATTTAATCTCGAATTGACTAATGTGATATTTTCTTTCCTAGCATGAATTAGAGAAAGCAAAAGTCAGTGACAAGACCCAGTCCACGCGTGGTGTTAGTGGCCAGGGAAATACAGCTAAACTGGTGACTGAGAACGAGAAACTACTCAGAGATTTGAAGAAGGTCAGAAATTGTTTCTACACAAGATGCGTGTTTGTGGTGAATTTAATAACGGGAATCGTATCTAATTCTTTGATTCATTTCTTTTGTTTGTTTGTTTTTTCCTGTAGGAAATGGAGGAAGTAGAAAAACTAAAAACAGCAAACGCTAATCTGGAACAAAGAAAAGACGAACTGGTCAAAGAATTAGAACAGGTAAGAAAAGAACAGACTTATCACGTGTTCAGTACTTGTCAGTGAGTCAGATGACACATGAAGCTCCAAAACGAACTCGTGATGCTGAAATGAGGAGAGCGTAAAAGGAAAGCTTTAAGCATACGTTCATTTACTCATTCAGTACTCTGTGATAAGGTGGATGGCGTATAATGAAGTCTTCATTGTCTTGTGTAAATATTGATTTGCCTCTCTCAATGATTTGTTATAGCTAAGGAGTTAGAAGAAACGTCTAGACAAGTTAACGCCTTTATTTTATTTTCTTCAAAGCTCCATCAAAAAGTGGCTGATTCAAACATGGAAGGACTCGACAGTAAGGAATGGAAATCAGTGGTTTTACCAAAAATTTATGAAGAAAAGATGCAGAAACTTGAAGCCGAATTAGAAAAAAAGGTGAATGTTCCCCTGGTGTGCTCCGAAACGTATCCGTTTTTAATTCGTAATAGCAATTCATATAATTGTTCGTTACAATATCTCTTCGTTGTCAAGTATGCACTATACAAAAATTGTTAAAATTAAAGGGGCCCTGTCACGGGGAGTTGCTGTTTTGGGTCAATTCTGCCAAAGCCGTTTTCTTGTAACTGTTGTCGTGCATAAAATGCTCCTGCAGAATGATCAAGACGAATTCGAATGAAATTTTAGGAGGGAGAGCGAACCATAATATTTTTTGGTGATTTTGATCGCATAGCTTGAAACGTTTGGTCAAATTTTTCAAGTTTCAATCCATTTCCATCCTCGTCATCTGTGACTGCATACAAGAGTAAATAGTTTCAATGTAGTACTATAGTCTTTGGCAACAAAACTATACCATTATTGTTGGGTTTCCATCGATGCATAGAGAGTGACATTACAACAGCGTGACAATGCCCCTTTAAAGAAATGTATTACAACCAGTTAGGAGAATGGCTGCTTCAAAGCTGACAGTAAAAGGCTTAAGAAATGAGGGAGATGTCTTTGTTTTACCTTGTAATTGGAAAAATCATTACAATCCACCGTAAGAGAAAAGATGGCGGCTGAACATTTTACCACAATACCTTGCGAACCAAACAAAGCCCACTGGTCATATAGCAAGGTATGATTTAACGGAAGTCGGTCCTACTGCTAACAACATTGCCTCTTGCCGAGTTTAAATGACTTACAACTTTTCTTTGTGGTTTATACGCTCTTTTAGGGTTTTTGCGCGCAAAGCATGATAGGTCAATGTACCAGTCGCCATCTTTTTCCTTACGGTGGATTGTTGTTGAGCATCTTGATTATTTGGATGACGGACAGACAGACAGACGGGCGGGCGGGCGGGCGGACAGACAGACAGACACAGACGGACGGACGGACAGACAGACAGACGGACGGAAGGGCGGGCGTGCGGGTGGGCAGACAGACAGACAGACACGGACGGACGGACGGACTGGCTGACTGACTGATCGATTGTTTGATTAGGCAACATAAAAGTAAATGAAGTAACAGCAATTTACTGACATGGTGGAAAACATAAAAAATGTCTTAATATATGTTTAATCTTGTTTAGACTAATTTGTTAAAAGATATCAAGACGTATTTAAAAGCTGCCGCCAACAGAGAAACTGAATTGCTGAAGAAACAGCAAGAACTGGAGGAAAAGGTACGTCATCAAAACACAGATTTAAGGCTGTAGATTCGACTCTTGTTGGAAGAACTCGGAATTCCTTGATTCGAGTGCGCTTGTATAATTTACTGGAAAAACATCTTTCTGAATTTTAAAGTGTGATTTGCCCAAAGGATTAGCTCGCTATAATGGCGGTCGTTGTTGTAATATTAAAGAGATTAAGCAAATGCAAGCTTGTCTTTCATTTTGTAACCTTTGCATGTAATTCTTAAATAAATATCTCAGAAAAATAGGAAAAATTCACTCGTTCACAAAAAACACAAAGCCACTTATTTCCGCATACATGCACCTAACGGCAGAACACAGAAGTTGAATTTTTGCCGTTTGCGGGAAAAACAAACGTCATGCTTAAGCTAGCTCTCCATTGATTCGTGTGGAATTTCGTTCCGTTTATTTTTGCAGGTTGCGATCTTGGAAAGATTTCCAACAAATATTAAGGCGGACAGTGATCTTGTTAAAGAGCTTCAACAAACAAGGTTAGGTGACATTCCTAAGAGTCACCATCACCAATTTGTTGTAACTAGTGACAAAATGTTTTGAGACCAGTAAGGCGAAGAATTTCGGTGTTATTTCCAGTCATCCCTAGCTCATATGAACGTCCATTATTCTTGAGTTGTTCTGTGGTATCGGAATCTCAAAGCTGCGAAGATGACAAAAAGCTCTCGTGAAAGCCTCGTGGAGCCACAAAGATTGAAATAAACCCTCGTGAAAACCTCGTGAGGCCGCGAAAATGAAAATAAACCCTCGTGAAAGCCTCGTGAAACTGCGAAGTTGAAATTAAACCCTCGTGAAAGCCTCGTGAAACCGCGAAGATGAAATAAAACCCTCGTGAAAACTGCATGAAGGTGGCAGAGGGTTGACGATGCTTCGCGTAAACGAGGCTTGGTGGTGAATTTTGGGCAGACGATGTTGCCATACATAAGATCTTTCAAGCTGACGATGAAGTCTTTGTTTTACAGGTTACGGTTGGCTACTCTCGAGTCAGAGAAAGAGGAGATGTTGCATGAAGTGCGACAGCTTAGAAAAATGGGCGAGGCTGGTGATCTACCGCGTGACTTGGTAAGTTGTCAATATTGTATAATACACGAAGTCTGCAGTTCAAAATTCCAACCAGTTTGTCGCAAAAAACTTTGTGTACGGCAATTTTTACCCGACGAAAGTAAGCGACTGTTTGTTTTTTCATTACTTTAGGAAAATGACCAAGTTTTAGAAAAGTTAAGAAATTATGACAGAATGATGGCTGATGATATTGAACTTAGGTAAGTTTATTATTTTAACAAAAAACGTAAACTAATCCAAAGTAAAATAGTAGATGGAAACCTTGCGCACAGCGTAACAAGAAAGGAACAACAAATGGGCAAATGTTCTTGCCTTAATTGTTATTTTACATGTATAATAGACATCGGGTGCTTTATGTTTACCTTGCATATAACTCGATTGAATTTGAGACAAATTTAACGTATTGGCCTGGCATGATGTCTCGACCGGACAAAGATGATGTGTGACGAGTTCAAGTTCTCCCAAAGCTTATTCCTAAGACTTTTCGCTTATAGGATTTTTTAAAATCCTCAGGTTAACTAATTGTTGTGTGGGTGTTACCTTTGCAGGACAAGATTAAAAACTGTGGAGCTGGAACGGGATCGAATGTCACACGAAGTTACTAAGGTAGATATATCTCGAGGGAGTCATTATTTGTTGGTTATATTATAAGATTAAGAGTTAGGTTGGCGATCAGTTTCAGAGAATTACTTTGACGGAAACCGATTTCAAAAATTACGTTAACTAAGTTACTTTATTTAAGTTTCAGTGCATTTAGCACTGTGCTAATAGTTATAGAGGAGGAAACAAATACTGTAAATCAAACAGAAACCTGTTAGAAATCCCAACTGGTAGAAAGCATACCAGTTCACTATTTTTAACGCGTTTTGAAGTTTTATTCGGGACCATCCAACACAGGACACTAAAGTGAAGTATCCCGGTCGGTTAGGCGTGGCATGGATTGTACAGGACAGAAAGTAAGATGGATGAGGGGAGTGTCAATCTACCCCAAGGCCTATCTAGGTCCGCTTTTCGTGCCGGATCCATTTGGGTCCGTTTGAACCGGTCCCGTGTAAACAGAAGGCCTATCTGGGTCCGCTTTTCGTGCCGGATCCATTTGGGTCCGTTTGAACCGGTCCCTTGTAAACAAGGCCTATCTAGGTCCACTTTTCGTGCCGGATCCATTTGGGTCCGTTTGAACCGGTCCCTTGTAAACAAGGCCTATCTAGGCCCGCTTTTCGTGCCGGATCCATTTGGGTCCGTTTGAACCGGTCCCATGCAAACATAGCCTAAGGAAGCGGCAAGTACACTGTACATCTAAACGTCCTTTTTTGTTTCGTTCTTTTCTAGTTACGAAAAGAACTCGAGGCCTTTGATCCTGCTTTCTTTGAAGAGATTGAAGACTTGAAGTACAATTATCAGAAATCTGTGGAAAGGAATGTGCTGTATGAGCGGCAGCTGAGACAAATGTCTCGACAGTTTGGAGTCGATGTTAATATACCGACAGAAGATTAATCACCGTCGTATGAAACAATGAATAAAAAGCTACGAATCCTCACAGGAACCCCAAAACATGTCGGCATTCATCAGACTCACATGGCGTTAAATGCAGGAATGGCTCCGGGACACTTAGATTTTTTAGACTTTGATTTTTTTCGTCTAATAAAGAGAAAAAACAAAGTCAATTGTAAAGGACAGAAGTGGAATCGATCTCGGGTTACTCAGATCACGAGCTATTCCCACTAACCACTACACTACCGAGGCCCGGCTGCCGAACACCGAAAATTTTAAGAATTTATCGTGTTACCCTTAACATTCTTGAGAGCTAACTGCATAACCGCAGTGCTTAGTAGGCTAACCGGATTGCTTAATAGGCTAACCGCAGTGCTCAGTAGGCTAACCGGATTGCTTAGTAGGCTAACCGCAGTGTTATAATAGGCTAACCAGGGTGATTTTTTAGTCTAATTCAGCTAACCAAACTCGTTCCCAGTGCATTCCGAGCCCCGAGCCATTCCAGCAATTAAGCGCTACTATCAGACTCTAAGCTGTGCCTATTTTAGTGGTGCCTATTTTACTGGTGTGTCCAAGCGGAAGCCACTGTTGCAGCCAAGCGGAAGTGATGCGTCCGTCCGAGTGGAACTGGGCATGAATTACTATTACCTCCGCTCGCCCACCGCGCAATACTAAAAGGGAGACTGGTTACAATCTAGGCATTCGTACGTTTAACTTAATACAACGCCAGTCTAGAGCTACAGAATTCTATCGCACAAATCATCCATTTTTCACATAGTGAAGTTTGTAAAGATATGACAGTTATGTAGATATGTATTTTAAATAATTTGTATAGATTATTTGTAATTTATTTTTATTCTGTATAAAATGGGTAAACTTCTACCAATCAGATTTGTAATTAAAAATTGAAAATTTAGCTGAGCAATTCAGCTAGTTCAAAAAGAAATAATAAAAAGTAATCGTGCATCCTGGTCATTCGGATTGAACATGTGTCTATTCAAAGAGTTGGTTGCCGCCAGGTTCTTGTCGTGATTCGAGTTCTGGTTCTTCGATTCTGTTGATGTTAAGGAAACGGTTGGCTGTGTGATTATTTTGTTTTAAGTCAGAGAAACGTACTCCAGCAGCCCGGTTTGCTCGGTTTCAGGACAGAAAGAGCGGAATCTAAAGAATTATTGCCTTTTAGCTATTTACGTGCTGGAATGGGTTTGACCACGTGTCCATTTTATGCAACTGTCAAAGACGCCCCTGTTTAAAGGCCATTTCCAGTCCGTACTGCGCAATCTCTGCCTGTAATGTTTATTGAGTCTTACACGATGAAAAGTAAACAAACCAAAATGAAAATTACGGGTAAAAACTTACCTTTTTCTTCCTTATTACTGCGGTTTTCAATAACATGCGAACTCTGAAGTTCAAAACCCAACCAACGATTGCGTTTTTCGCTACCGTCAATCATAATTACGGTAAAAGTTAATGAACCTTGAAAATCAGAAACAAACAAAATGGATCGAAGTCTACCAATCACAACTGACAGACGTGACCTTTTGACCCTGTTGAAGCGTACCTCTGTTTTCTGAGAGGTCCGCCTGATGATTGACGGCAGCGAAAAACGTAACCGTCGACATGAACAGAGTTCGCATGTTTCTGAAAACCGCAGTAACATCTGATATCCTTGCAAAACAATAATAAAGAGTAGACGAACCTCGACGATATTCCAAACCGATGTTTCAGCTTATTGCGAACTCCCAAACAAAACGACCCGCAATGGCGGACTCAAAAACTTCATGTACGCAGTTACCGAATTGTAACGTATAAACGAATTCAAAACAGAAATGTAAACAAATCCCGAGACTGCGCAGTACGGACTGGAAATGGCCTTTAAGTGAAATACTCTGTAATTTTCGAACAATATCGAAAAGTCGCGGCCACGGAAGCTAACAGATTTGGCTGAAATCTCGCAGGAAATCATGATTTGGGGTCCTTGGTACGAAATGGGTATTAAAAAGTTTTATTTATTTTTACTTTGGGAATTATAGAGATGGCTGATTTCCAACGGTTCATTGAAACCACATTAAAGTACTACTGGGATGAAAAAATGTTGTTCTTGTTCTATTTCGATTCCGATTTTATATTTGGCAAGAATGCACCCTGTCAATTATTGCGCCTCGATTTTTAAAATAAGTCGGTTTTTATAAGCGTCGATTTCTTCTTTGAACTGTCCACCATTAGCAGATTCGGCTTCACTCGAGTTGCATTGAGAGAATTGGATCGAGAGAAAAAATGACGTCATTGACTCACAAGTTGTGAACCCTGCTGATTAGTATGCAGCACGAGCTTTTTGAAGGAGTTGCTGTTTTGCATGCCAAATATGCTGGAGTCGATGACGTCATTTTGTCTCCCAGCTCTCTCAATGCAAATCGACTGACCGAATCTGGTAATGGCGCCGTTTGTATCATTCATTCCCTAAGGGGTCACCACCTTACCGTGGTGGGATGGTTTGCGTGTCTCGATGACCCCCAGAGCTATGTCAGCTGGAGTCTTGCACTCCTGGTAGGGTCACCCATGCTGAACAGATCGAAGGGTAGAGACCAGACGACGTGTTACCCCCTGGTCGTCTAGGTTGGGGGCTGGCTGGGGGCTGATAACCCACTCAAGATTATTACAGAAACGGAAGGCAATGAAATCTCTACCAACATCGGTGAAGCGACGAGGGCTCATATATAGTAGCAGGATGGCGCATTTGGGTCAAACCCGAAAGGAAACCCAAAGGCCGAAAGCTTAGATCGTGAATCCAAAACTTACAGCATTGGAGTGGAGACCAGAGAGGAGTAGAAGACCAGGTCAACCCAAGACAACATGGAAGAGAATGATTGAAAATGAAAGGCGTGCAGTTGGATGGCAGTCATGGGCGACTGTCAGAGCTCTAGCAGCAAATCGAAGTGGGTAGAAGGCCGGAGAATGTCAAAGCCTCATGTGCCTTATGGAATGAAGAGATATAGATAGAGAGATCTATCATTGAGTCCAACTGAGTAACAGAAAATGTTTATTCTCTCCATAAATTTCTTTTAATTGTTGATACGAGCCCTTGCGGTTAAAAGTATTTTATTACAAGATCAGTTTTTCCGCACGTTTTTTATCAATGTCGAACATAACGCTTTTATGTGCCGCTTACAAAATAGGTTTACCGTAAATTACATCTTAGCTTCAAGCGTGGGGTCTGGATCAGATATATGAAGTAAAAAAGTTGAAATAGTTTTGTTAAAAAATAGACTCAGTTTTTTTACATGGATTAAAGAACACATAAACGTCAGCAATGAAGTTAACATCCTGACAACCTCGCCAATCGCCGGGGATGGACCAACATTTCACAAAATGTTCCCCGATCAGCTGAGAAACAAGCGCGCATATGAAATCTCGTTAGTATGACTTTTATTTTCATAATAATTAACAATTATTCTTTGAAATCGAGGTGAATAGTGGCAGAATATTTACCGAGCCGCGAAGCGGCAAGGTAAATATTCTGCCACTATTCACCGAGATTGAGAAGAATAATTGTTTTAGTATATACACAGGAAGTGATCTCAACAACATTTTCAGAAGGAAACCATTGAAAATCGATTTAATTGACCTCCGAAATACTGGCGAAAAGCGAGTTTACACCCGCCATTTTGTTTTTGTTTGGCTTACGCATTATTCACTCGGTAGGGGGTGAATAATGCTCATTAGCCAGAGATAGCGAACCAATCAGATTGCTTAAAACACCAAGATCATTGACTGTGTATATACTAACTCAGAATATCGTGACGTAGCTACTTTAATTAACAACAGAACCTTTGTTACAAAACAAGAAGTATCTTAAGATGGATGAAAATGAATGATAATCAAATTAGAAAATGTGTAGGGGCAGTTTTCTTCTTTTCCTGGCGATATGGAGCTCAATGTTATGTGTTTGTCGTATCCTAGCAATAAATGCTTTTGTTTATTTTTGCGAGCAATTTTTTTGCAGTTCAAACAACTTCGAATTCATCCATTCTCCGTAATTTGCATTTGACTAACTGTGAGACTTCATGCAAAATTAATTTATTCAATTTTATCGCACGTGAGAAACTGTCCCCTGATTCGTCAATCCACGTTTTGTTTCAAGGGCCGCCGGAGTTATGGATTCGGAAAACCTTTTCTGCTGTGCACAGAATTGGAAACTTTGAAGGACTTTGAAGGTAAGTTAAAACCTTTTCATTTTGTCGAAGAAGAGGCAAAGTTGAGTAAAATTGAACCGAAGTGGCTCTCATGTTCACTCTCGATATTCTCAAGTATTCAACAAACAATTTAGTTATTTCGCTGTACGAATAGTTCTCTTCTTTCCGGTAAGCATTTGAAAGCCTTCAAATCGTTTAGTATATCATAGTCCATCTACACACAATTCGTTTTAAGAATGCTGCTTGACCGACGAAAAAGTTAAACATATTTCTGTGAGCAAATGGCCAGTAAATATATTCATGAACAGTCGACAACAGGTTGAGGGTTTCTGTGCATATTTTAATTCCTTGTAATTTTTATTTTGGGGTTCCGACATATTTTGTTTCCCGTCTTTATAGACAGACGAAAATGTATCATTCTTGCTCGTCTAAATTGCTAATCTTACAATCGTTCATAAGTTCAAATCGATAGTGCCAAACAGTTTCCCTCACAACGCTAAACCTGGCATTGACTGTGGAATAATTGAGAGGCATTATTTTTATTGCCAAAGGGTCCCAAAGTGACTTCCATCTAAAATCCGATATCGATCCATTCTTTCGACTGAGCGATCGAACAGTTGGCTGACTCGGGGGTGGCGTAGAAAATAGCCAGCATTGAATATTATTTCGATGTACTATCAAACTCTCGTGTCTCATAATATTTGGTGAATCCCAATTACTCATTTTATTTGTTTGCCTGTAAAGGACGTGGGTTTCAGTTACGCCTCTTAACATGGACTTAACGCAAATATCTCGTTGGCGTGTCAAGGAATCCAAATTCCTCTGCTCATTTATGGAATTGTTTTGAGCTGATTTTAGTAATGTTGGGAAGAAATAGTTTTCTCAAAGCAGTAGTAAAATTTAGGGAAAAAAGAAATAATCAATCTTGCGTCGGGTGCCCTTTGTCCGCAGGGGGAAGGGGGGTCGACTTTTTGGTGTCGTTGTTAAACAACTTTTCTTTTCAAATCCTTTCTTGACCTTTCTTTAAAGTTCAGTTCATACAAATTCACATTCACCTCCTTAACTGATTAACGTTGTTTCCTTTCACCTTGTGTAGATGCATAGGGTTGGATTGATGGTGACAAAGGAACTACTCCACATCATGCGGCCCTAGATTCGCCTTATGTCTTAGAGAACTGCCTCTGTATTATGGCAAGAGGTGAGCACAATTCAATTAAAATACGTGCAAGACACTTTTTATTTAAAAACAATTTACTGGTATAAGTTGTGCAGCGATACTCACTGTTTACAAACATTTCTTTTGATATTCAAATTTGCCAACCACTGGAACAAAGGAAAGCTTTGTTTCGACGGCCAATCAATGACAATCGATGACGGAACGATGAACATCGCTGTATGGCCCATGATCCTGTCCATTTTTACATTATTTTAAAAAGTATACGTTTCTCTTTCTAGTTACAGCGGGATCCGGTTTATTTCACCTTCAGTGCCAAAGACTTTCTCTGCTGCTCGGCATTTTGGTAAGTAGTTTCTCATTTCGCTTGATATGTTTTCATCCATACATGTATCATTATCGAGGCTGACAGTGTCAAGTCAATGAATAGAGGGGGTAAGTTTTTAAAGAAACTGTGGTGCTGCGTCGGTGGGAAGTATAACAATATAATTTGGTTTTATCAACTGGGTTGATAATGTAATTTGCCCCCGTAAAGAGATTCGAGGGCTGACGTTTCGAGCGTTAGCCCTTCGTTTATATATAGTTTGAGCAAAAACTGTCCAACTTATTTTAAATTTGGACTGTTGACAAAAATTAATAAAAAATGCATTTGTTGACAATAATGGTTTTTGATGTAGCTATATGATTCCAGATAAAATATGCGAATATTTTCTGATGTCATTGTTTACATTTTTCCTCATTAGCATACGACTTTGCTTAGATTTCATCATGCTAGATATGAATTGACTTCAGGCATTAAATAGCTTGTGAGCCTTAGTAATTGATGAACTTTTTAGCTATTTGGTGTAATACTGAAGGAGATATTGGCTTTCAAAACCTGAAAATTTTCTGGGTGACAAAAGCGCGTAATGAGCCCATACATTCTTTGTAAAGTTTTGAGTTTTGAAACCCACGTTGCTACACAATTTATAAAGTGCAACGGGCTCAAATTCTTCGGGATAGTTAAACGTGTCATGCTCTTACAATATTCAGAGCTGACATTTTTGTAGCTCGATCAAACACTGATTTCCGTATGCTAATGAAAAAAATATTGTTGACAAAGAATCACCTATTAAGGGTGTACTTTAATAGAAGGTTATGATGTTGCTATGGCAATGTGTAATGACAAGAAAATGACCACAAATTGTTCATCGGTTGCATACCATAATTGTTGCCTCGACTGAAAAAGATTCATAGTATTGATCCGTCAAAGTTGAGGTGCTGAGAAATGCAGGAAACAGTTTAGAGCCACCTTCAGTCCAAATTTAAATGAAACCCGTAAAACACAAGTATTATAATTGTTTTCTTCTTTTTGTGGAACTTTTTAAGGGATTTCATTGTGAAGAAATATTTGTATATTACGGTTTACAACTAAACAATACTTATAAATTAAAAAACCAGTCATTCCACGTCACGCGTGACCACACTTTGAACTTAACTGTAAAAACAAAAATAATACTTATGGAAGGTTTTTAAAACCTGCATCGAGCAGCCATGTCTTTTTTAAACCATAATGAAATGTTTAGCATTACGAAAAGGTAAGAAACAAAATGAGGTTTGGGTCGACCTATAGTTAGTAGTCGACCTATAGTTATAGTTTTCTGCAGTTCATATTTTGACCTTGTTGAATTGAATGAATATCGCTATCGTTGCTATGGTAACTTCGTTTCCTTGGAAACCAAATAGACTTTTTCAAGATCAAATGACGAATAAGAATGAAATAAAGCTAGGCAGAGGCTGTTCTCTGAACGAACTTTTGATTTGAAAAGTTAAATTATTACTTGACCCAGATGGACATTTAATAAGCAGCCTTTTTATAAAATTGACATTAAGATACTGAAGCAAAAGCAGCCGTCTGGAAGCTGAAAAACTTTGTGAGTTTCTTATTAAACAATGTTAGTTTTCAAAAAGCCTTGAAAAAGATCTACCCGTAAAGTGCTTGTTTAACTTTTTGAACAGATTACAAAAGCAATTGCAATCTATTGTGCGTGCCTGCAAACATACGAGAGGCATTTGGAAAACTGCAGAAACTAAATTGTCTAATTGCTTTTCTGTTCAACATACTGTATCGCTATAAAAATACGAAATCTGTGTACGTAGATATCTGCGAATAGGGGCCTGGGCTATAGTATCATTACAGACATTTTATGTATTCTTTGGATTTTGCAAGTAAGCGGTTCAGTTAGATGTAAATCATGCAATGGCGTTGAACTTTCTGTCAAATTTTCTCATGGCTTTGTTTGATTATTACTTGGCGTAATCAAGTCGGTATTTTTTCTTGGGTACAATATCAATACCCGGCCAAGAAGAAAAGTGACTGGAGTACTCAAAATTATACCAATCTGCCATACTGTTTTGTCTTGATGAACTACCAAATTCTCATGACTGCTTTCAAAGAAATTAATGCTAGGCAACCCTATCGAGCTCGAACTTGGACCTTTATTAGGGTATTCGCCTGTTTTGGCTGAAACTTAATACTGTCGTCCACAAATTATTTCATATCTTACCAGTTTAAATATTAGAAAACAGGTTGAATGTAATGTCATGATAAATACTGAGCAGTTTTCCAGCGTTTCTGTTGTTGTTTCTCCTTTATCCCTAACCTGAACAGACGGTGTAGATCATCTGGGCTGAGCATGTTAAAAGCCAACAAACAAATCTATGAAAGTAATTCTCAAAACTAACTTCAAAAGATTCTATGTCAGAAAGTAAGAATTAATATTTTAAACTTGGAACTGCAAGAGTTAGCGTAACAATTAATTCAAAATTAGCTTTTATTCTTCATTTGGCTCGGTTTTAACTTGAGTAATGATTCATTCAGATCCCTCCTCTTCCCAACTTATCTAGGAAGATCGAAGGGACCGCATTGAAATTCTGTGTAACTAAATTAAGCGGTTATGTAATTTCTGACTTGTTCGATTTTCAAGGGTTTTGGTGATCAAAACTGAAGTGGATTAATTTGATGAAATCGCCAACTTTATGATCAGACGATAAATTCAAGAATTTTTGATGTATTGATTAAGTTTAGCCAGGAATCATTGGAACTGCGGGTGGAAACTGTAGCTTCACAAATTGTCTTTAGTTAATAGTTATTTACCTTCATTTTATGTTGTTTTTTCTTTCAGGTTCAACGGTGACACCAGCAGGGTAGACATCGTCATCAACAAGCAAAGAAAAGCAAAGCGTTGAACTGTTGAAATAAAATGTCTCGAAATTATTTGGCTAGTGATAGCTTCAGTTAAGAATTTGGATCTCGTTTGGAGTTGTTCGGAAAATATTCGCGCTTTTAAAAGGGACCAAATAGGAGTCGAAAAAAACTAAGTCTTTTGGCGGGAAAATATTCGCGCTCTAAAAACGGATCCGAAAAAAAAAATAAGTCTTTCTGCTGGAAATTGGCCTTTGAAAAAAAAGTCTGCGCTTTTGAATGGTGTCTTGCTTTGATTAAAAAATATACCAAGTCTTTTGGCGGGAAAAATCTTGCACTGTGCAAACGGATTTGTCCCATCAAAAGTCAAAAGTATATATTTGATTTCTGACAAGACCCTGTTTAAACTCGCAGAATTTTTTTTCTTTTCGGCAACCCTACATAGACAAAATATAGTACTAGAGATAGCCTACATTTCGACTAGTTACCAGGCCCCTTTTAAAAGCGCGAGTTTGTTTTAATTATTTGTTTATCAAATGAAGTGTAAAAGACAAAGAGATATTAAATAAGTTGAAAAATATTTTATTGTTTGCTTTGTTTTATTAAATAAATTACAATCAATGAAACTAAACAATAAGCTTATTTATAACACTCGTTCAAAAGCAATGATTCTACAAAACGTTCTAGATAAAACAGCTATCAATAGAACAAAACTAAGACGAATCTTGAGAAAATTAAACGAATACTGCTACATCAAACCAGCAATTACAACTCGGAGAAGTCTTTTTGAATATTACAATTATTAGAGAACGAAACTTCTAATCAAAGGATTTGACACTCGTTTACAAGCAATGATTCTACAAAACGTGCTAGATAAAACAGCTATCAATAGCACAAATCTTGGAAAAAAATTAAACGAATACTGCTACATCAAACCAGCAATTACAAGGTAAACTGTGAACACAACTCGGAAAACAATTGGCTATTACAATTTTCTAGAGAACGAAACTTCTAATCAAAGGATTAAACTGATGAAACAGATGATTCTATTGCAAGCTTCAGCTTCAAACGTTAAATTTTCGAGCTGAATTTTTCAATGATTGATAAAACGAGAACTAAAGTGAACACAGAGCGAATGATGGCCGTTATAAAATAAAACAACAGAACATGCTTTGATGATTCCACGTTCCGTCACATTTTATGGCGGCAATAATTCATCCGTGATCCACAGACTATTTCCTTTAATACTTTTTCCAAACTCGTTCACAACTTTGAAGCTCAAAACAAATTCAAACTCGTAATTTCTATCAACAGTCACGAGTTTCTGCCAAAATTCTTGAGTATTCTTTCAGCATTTGTGAACTATTGATTTGAAAGTATCCGACAGTTGGAAACGAGATTCAATATTTCCAGAAAAGCTCCATTCTTTTTAGATATTCTTTGTTGTTATTTAAGTTTGATGACCGAATATATTTAAACTTTATTCCACATGTTTGTGAAATAGCTCTAACCTAAGCGACACTGATTTCAGTCTCTCCGAGTGAGACATTACCTCTACAAATAACTTCTGACTTCTTTGTCTTGAACGCTTGACTTGACTCTCTGGCGTTGTGATCCACATCATTCAGCAAGCCAGCTCTTGAAGACACTGAAAAAGGACACAATTGTGTTAATATGCGAAAATGTCGTAACTCTAAGGATGCAGTAACAATAAACAGTTCGTTCAGTTGTGTGCTGTTCGCTCTCGATTTTTTGACAGGCATTTCGTTTCAACCACGTCAAACTCGTCCAAAATAACAACAATGTGAAAATAATTCCTTTTTCAAATAGCTCTAATTTCTGGTAAATCCCGATGCAAGAAGATAGTTTTCTTTCTTCTCCCAACCGTTCTGCTAAGCAATGTATTGAAGTTATGAACGAGAAATTCGATGTTAATCTGTCTATTAATTAGGGCTTAGGGCTTCTCCAAAATAAAATTACAGAAGAGGCACAACACTCTTAGGAATACACCATTTTGCTAATGCTAGTTCCAGTCCCTTGCGAGGGAAAATTTGATCTATTTACTGAATTAATGAGCCAATTTTTGATCACTTTTTGCCGCCACGAGGGAAAAGGAATAGAAAATAACTACATTATCAAAATGGCCTATATATTCAAGGATATATATACCACGTAACCTGAATAACTAATCTTCCTTTCACGTAATGGACGATGAATAAAAACAAAAAGCCCAAAATATTTCGACCGATAATAATATAGTAGCTTTGTTCGCGAAATAAAGAGAAAATTAAACTTCCTTCGATTCCAATTGTCTCGACAAACATTCGCGTTTTCCCAACCTTTGCTCGAACAAAAATAATAAATCATGGCTAAGTTGAACTGAATAAATTAAATACCTTTGGAGCAAGTAACAATTTTCTTAAACAAACTCTTAGGTTTATAACTCTATAACTTTTAATACAATTATCACATTTCGTCAAACATTTCATTTGCTAATCCACTCAGCCGATTGTCTATTTTTTGCTTTATTTACATTCCAATCATACCACTGAAAATTTTGAGGACGTTGTACATGCACGTGTTAAATTTATACAACAGGCGTTTAGAGCAGGAGAAAACTGTCTTTAATTAAAAAGTCTAAATGACTTGGTTATTTGGTTGGTTAAAATTTGATTTGTTCGTAAATAGAACTCGTCAAATATTAATTAAAAGAAAAAATTATGATCCCACCTAAACTTCGTCGTCCCGTTTCAGACGACGAATTTTTAGTACTCGTATCACGAAAATAACTCTGACTTAACTGTTGTTTCAGATTTTTCTTAATTAAAAATTTTACAATTTTATTATTGTTGATAAACGGAAAGGATTGCCGCTTTTAAATTTCCCGCCATTTTGCATTTTTGTTAGCTTTCATGTGACGTCACAAATTAAATTCTGAAATCAAAATTTGCTTAGCCTGCTAAATTGTTTTCACTGGGTGCAAGACGAACTAAAAATATACTTTTTTGCTGGTGAGAAACAAGAATCTTAATTGGTTTGGGGATCCAGTTAAACTAATCTAAGGAAAGCTCGCATGTATCCTATCAATAGAAATGTTAAATTTCTTTGAAATCTGTCAATTAGAAGGTCATTGGTAAGGAAAAATCACTTGTAAAAGTGTAATAACCAGTTCATCTAAATAACAAAATTACGGCTTATGAACAGGTGTTTTATTTTTCCAAAACGAAGTTGTGTATTTTGAGCACTAGATAACATATAGGAATTATCCAGTTCTTACTACTTGCGAACTTAGAAACATTCAGCGGACAAACTTTCCCGTAAGAACGGCGAGTCTTATGCCAGTGTCATACCTTGACTTAGAACCCGCATATCGTTCAATATTTTAAGATCAGTCCATACATGTGTTCGAGGCTCTAGAACCCCTTTTCACAGGAATGCAAGCTTTTTAGAAGACTTTAAGTGTTAATGCAAGGAATTCCGGACATTTCTAATTTAAAACGACTTTTAGGGTAGTTTTTGGTTTTCTGCCAAGAACTAGAAAGTAAGATGACAGAATTATTATAATTTCTATTGTAAATAGAAGAAAATAGTTTTCTTTTGTTTTCGTTACAATCGCATTTATTACATCCAATGTTCCAACATGAAGCGACACGTTTTGTTACTCCTTCGAATTCTTTATAAATAATTCATGAATATTCTGTACATTATATTTTGCTTTTCATTTTTATAATTACATCACCAGAACCGTTCATTGTAAATAGTTTTGCGCCATCGTTAATTATCACATAAGTTATTAATAGAGAGTTTTTAGAGTAAAGTTTTTTCTGTTTTAAAGAGGCACCACGAAATTGTGCCCGTGGCATTTTTGCTTCTCATAAGTTACTGGGAAATGAATTCCGCAACGTTTAGCCAAGTTTAGATCGCACTGAGCTAAATTAATATTTCTCGCTATCGTATCTACATGTCTGAGAGTGTTGCATACCTTTGTTTTTCATTTCAACATAAGCACCTTTCACTTTTATGATCTGTGTATTTGCGTCTCCATACTGACCTTTATAAATTTACGTGGTAACATTTCGGAAAATAATTCACGAACGGCACACCGCACAGTCCTCAGCTTCTGTATTTTTTGAATGCGTGACAATGAAACCCAGAATTGTTAGGAACGAAGATAAAACGCAAGGATGATTGAAAAGTATGGGAATTGCATGATTTAGTTATTGCTGATTAGATCATTTACTGTAGAGGATCAGGTGCTTCTATTTTGTTACGGTGTTCCTGGCGATATTCTTGTCTGGTTTATAATCATTACGAAATGTTGCATCTCCCTTGTCCGGTAAAATTTGTAATTTTATGCATTATCTGAAACAAAACAGCGTCAAATTATCTGAGGGAAAGAGATTCCAAGTCCACCCTCTTAACTTGTCAATGTCAACTGTAATGTCACTTTGTCCAAACTAAAATTTAAAATTGTTGGTTATCATGCGTAGAATAAAACGTAATTGATTCCAAAGTCTGCCCCAATTTGTCATCTTGGATTGCAAGGGTTTTTTTTTCTCATAACTTAGGAAATTCGTCACAGGGTCATCCCAATTAGTAAATACAAATTGTCATTTAAATCAAACCTCAAAATTTAGGTGCAGCTGTCCCCCAAAACGTGGTTGCTATAGAGGCAGCAAGAAATGTAAACACTGTAAACTGTTCCTCGATAACCTTGTAAAGTTTAGTTATTTTTGCTTCGATAATTTTTAGGTCGCAAAAGTTTAAAAGTAGTGCAGGCACCTTCTCTCCCACCCAAGACAGAATTTGGGTGAAACTTTAAAATCCTAAGATGATCAACATAGTTTGCATTCATTCTTTTAAAATTGGTATTTCCCAAGAGATCAACATCTTATTTTCTCTTAAACTACTTCAATACATTGCTACTGTAAATGTTAACGCATGTACACATTGCGGACCTATTTTTATCTATTTAATCGGTAAATTTCTCTTTTACCTTCACCTATATCTTTACTTGTGATGCTGTCTTGCCAATGGTACTTAACCTCTAATTGAAACACAAAGGCAGGAATTAGCAAAAATAATCAATACAATAATAACTTATCCAGTCAGTCTGAGATACTTTTAGGTTTGCCTTACGATAACAGAACTGTCTTACTTCTTCTATGGGTGTGGTGATACAGCATATTGAATATAAATAGAATCTTTAAAAAAGTAATCGTTATCATAATAGTTTTGCGTATCGCCATGGTAACACTAGCCTCATAAATAAAAATACGTTTATGTACACAATGCGGACCTATTTTTCTTGTTATTTATGTCACCAGGTTTATTTTGTCGTTTTCTCCCGCTTACCTCGATGTATCGGTGTAGTTTTTTTCGAGAAGATTCTTCTTGCCTTGTCTTATCAATCACAGTTCTTTTTAAAGTGCTTCACCTGAAATTGATAGCAATAATGCCGAAATTAGCAAATATGAATAGAACGTCAATCCATGCACCGCTGCCAGACTTGACAATCGAACAGTACGTTCTGGAACTTTTAGCAGGGAATAAATGAATTGATGATTTAATGACTTGGGCAACTTTCGACATTATTTTTGTGGTAGATAGCAGTTGGCACAAGTACTTATTATGGACCTATTTTATTATAAGTCATCTCAAAAGTTAATGGATGGTTTGTTGAGGCCATGCCATGCTGGCATGAATAAATATCCTCCGTGGAACAACTGGCTTCTCTGTGCAACAGTACTTTCAGGAAATTACAAGTAACCTTAGAAAATTCACCATAATCCTCCTGGTTCTTAGAAGCTCCCAAATTTTGTAATAGCATGTCGCTATGTTGTAAGTATACTGCCTTATTAAACTGTCCAAAAATCTGCAAAAGCAACTGTACTGCTCACCAATAATTAATCTTTTTGTGTAGAGGAATACGTGACGAAATCGACTGAAAGTCGCCCGCCGATCGACTCATTTCTCACCTCGGCGGTAAATAGTGCGAGTTTTAGAACGATGATTTTCAATTAAGCAGTCTCTTGAAATTATTCCAAGTCCAAAATAGACTTAGCGTCGCACGTGCTTCAAATTTAACTTGCGTGCTTTATAACCCCTACTATCAAATGTTAGATCGTTTAGCCACCCCAATCAACAAAGCGTGCAGAGCCGGTAAAAAGCAACCAAATGAACCACATAACTTTAAAATTTCAGCGATTATACACAAAAAATCGTGATCATCGCAGTTATGAAACAGAAAATGTTCATTTAACATGACCAACAAGCTCTTTCAGCATTTGATACCGGTTGTATCGAATCGACTTCCTATTTGCATCGAAACAACTTAGACGTGTATCGAAACGACCGTGTATCGAAACGACTGAACTCCGACTCATTTCATCAAAATAGTTTTTAAAGATTTTCTTGGATTTAACATTTTACCAGAACTTTTTCTATGGCAAACTCAAACTATAGTTTCTAGTTTATTTTATTCATATTCGGTTCCAGCATTCTGTGAGAGATTTTTCTACCGCGAATAATTCAGTAGAACAACATGGTCTCGAGTCGTTAATGCAACACGTGAAAGGTAAGTGCAATCGGCTCTGGAAATCATGCGGTTTACTTCAAAAATTGCTGCTTACTAACCCTTTCATCCCTTCACATTATTTTAACTTTTAAACCCAGTAACGGATTCTTTTACTTTCAACTAATATATAATAACTTGGTCTGGAGTTATTTCTCTCTCGTGATGTCTTACAATTTAACTTCTCTCACCTTATTCTCAGGCCTAGTGGTTGAATGAGCTTGGGAGTGAGTTGCCGGTCCACATCAGGTCTTCAAGTGATAATTTCTGGCAGTCCCCTCTCGATTGGCAATTTACACAGCGTTGGTAGTCTTCTATCTGTTAACAATTTCCTTCCGTTGACGAAGCCAAATTGCCCTGACCACGAGGAACCGATCGAGGAATAAAATGTAAATGAAATGCACAAAAAAATCACACCTCAAGATTTGCATGTTGCATTTGCATGGCGAGGTCCCTGAGTCAGGAGTTTACGGAGTTAAATTCAAATTTGAGAAAGTTCTCCCAGAAGGAATCCATCAGCTTTTCTTAATCAGAGTTCAGTGCTTCGGCTTGGACGATATTTTGCTGTTTGTGCTCAAATATCTCTCACCTACCAAATATAGTTAAAATCGCAACTCTCATAACTTGCTTTTGATTTAATTTGACTTTGGTGAAATGTTATTTTAATTAAAAATATAACAGAAATGCATAAAAATATATATAAAAAAGAAGGCCAAAGGAAAAAAACACAAATTTAAAGGAAAATGGATAATGGGTTTTTGCTGTGGCCAGTTGTGGTGCTGGTCCTGAAAGATACGTTTGCACTTCTAAACAACTTTAAATACCTTTAATAAATACCCAGAATGCAAAAACCTCAATCCATGTGTACTGTATTAAGGTTACTGAAAACCTTCAGGGGTGTCTTCTGAAGAATCATTCGTATGCGCGTCGTTTATGTTAACCATAGAAAAGAATATATCACCGTAAAGCTAATAAAATGTAGAATCAGAAGAAATATATTTTTTTAAGATTGGATTCAGTGGTTAAAAACGGCTCGGTAGATTTTTTAAAACGTTAACCGTATATGCTTGATAATGTTAACAATTTTATTTCAACGTTTCATTAGCATTGATACACTGGAACACTTTCTCAATGAAGTAGGAGCTCGAGCCCACGAAAAAGTTGCGTTACAAAATCCCGATATAAAAAAATTATATAGTCAGGGACAAACTTGTAAAATATTTAAGTACTGAAGTATGTGACTCTGCAAACAACGTAAAATAACTGACTGACATTTTGCTTACAAAACGTGTTTTTCATTCAAAATAAGCATCTTGTGGAATTCCTTTTATTTCGAGCAATCGAAGTTGTCCATTTTTTATTTTTATACCAAATTATCCATAAATAATCTACATTTAGGCCAAATACTAAGTTCTCAATCGATATATCCTATCCTTAGTAAAAGTATCCCAGAGGTCACTACAACATTTTGCTCGTCAAAATCAAAACTTTTCATTTTGGCAAAATTTTTATTACAGAACCAGAGCAAAAAGATAGATCTTTTTGATGGATGTTTGTGGTATTGTTGGAGGTAGAGTGACAAGAATGCCTTTGATCCGCCATTTTGATTCGCCTTTGGGGCCGATCGAAACATAGCATGTTCGTTATTCCCAAAGTATAAATCTTCAGAACTTTAAATCATCTTTTTCGTAGTTGGGGCCCCAAACCTGGACTACATGCAAAATTTCAGCCAAATCGGTGAGGTGCCGTCGCCGGCCCTAGTTCGAAAAATACAGACTATTCCATTTAAGATCGGCTAACATTGACATTTTAATATTTCAATAATAGAACAATGGAATTCTTCCTCGAAAACTGACCGTTTTGTAGGTAGACCCTATGGGTAATAGTAAAACTATTAAAACAGGTAGAGCTCACTCACACAATAAACACGTGATAATTCCCTTTGTACGCGCACATAATTTTTCGAAAACTTTTGGAGGAGTTGTGATGCATATTTGTGGACTCATTTTAAAGAAAAAAAAGACAAATTGGAAAATCAATTTCTTCCTCTCGTAATGATAATGATGTAAATACGAAAAGTAGCACTAGAATTTTGGAGCAACATTTTTTGTCACAGCATTTTAGAATCAAGCTAAAATTTGTCTTCGCTCAAAGGAAAACCAAAAATAATGGTTTATTTTTGTTGCATACGACTATATTACTACATTGAAACCATTTGCTGACGCCTGTTGGAACGGATGGCAAGGATGGAAGTGGAAACTGAAAAAAAATTCCAATTTTTCCAAATTATCAAGCCATCTCCCGAAAAAATAGGAAACCAACTATTATGGTTTTCTCCCCCTGCTAAATTTTCATTTGATTTCTCAATTCTGCAGGGGCATTTTTGTATGAGAAAATGATTTTAAAACAGAATTGAGCTGAACACTCCAAATTCACC
This sequence comes from Blastomussa wellsi, assembly GCA_947652115.1. Classification (NCBI taxonomy): domain Eukaryota; kingdom Metazoa; phylum Cnidaria; class Anthozoa; order Scleractinia; family Plerogyridae; genus Blastomussa; species Blastomussa wellsi. The sequence goes on along the minus strand of OX393562.1, from coordinate 22,526,652 downwards.
GTGACGATGCCCCTTTAAGCAACTTTCGAGCCACAGTTTGAGAAATTTTGAGTATCTCAGCGACAGCCAGTTGAATTTTGCCGTACAAGGGTAAAATAACATTTAATAGTAGCAAAAATTGAAAAAAGATCATCGCATCTTCTCTCTTTCAAATTTATGACGTCATTTGGTTGCTGTTTCCAGTCCTCGTCCCCAGTGCCACTTGTCCCTCTTAGCCGGCTGGGGTCTCTTGTGTCAAACAATAGCCCAGCTTGGCTCAAGGGAATAAACAAACAAACTTTATGGTTTATTCCCCAGAGCCTCGTGCTGATGCCTATTAGGCTGAATTTTAAAACATCTCTGAAATTGGGCTACTGGCGACATGGAATTCAAAATGGAAACACCCGAGAATCAATTTTTTAAAAAAAATTAAAATAGGTTGCAGTCAATCCTATTTTGTCTGACACTGATATCTCATTGCTGGTTTCCCCACCGAAATTTGAAAAAAAAAAGACTATTCTCTCTTGTTACGACTAAGATTTCCTTTAACTTTAGGTCCTTTGAAATACTTAAAACTTAAAAACAAACGAGCAAAAAAATTAGCCGGTTTTGAACATGCATTATTTTAATAGCGATGCCTATCGGTATGCAACTTTCTGAATTCTTCTTCTTCAGGAAGCTCTTCGGAACTTCTAATTTCACTGGGTCTTGATACCACGGAGCTCTATTGTTCTAGGACTAGGTCCATTGTTATTATTGTTTGTATATAATTTTCCCAGCCAATCATATGAGACGTTCCGAAGAGCTATGTTTAAGGAAAATCAATTTATTACCCAAGCATTGGTAATGCAATCGCGCTCTTTTGTCGGAGACCTGGGCATGAATCTGGTTGTCACAAACACCTGCCAAAACATGTTAATATTCGAATGTAAACACTCGCGATTAATTCAAAATTTCCCATTTGCAAGTTAACAACGGAAGCCTAGCCATTTATTATAGTTTGAAACGAATTTTTACAGCCCGAAGCCTTCTGAAAGGTTCTTCGCATCTCGAAGCTGAGAAATGGATTTGTTTGGGTCATTTTTACATTTGAAGCCCTGAACTAATTATTTCACAGTTCACGGCCGCATACAAATTAACTGGCTACTGATATTAGTAATTTGCCGTTTATGATGAACTTGTTTATGATAAGACTCAAGGAAACACGAAACAGCATGGCGTTAGAGTATGCAAAGAGAAACATCCACCGCAGGGCGCCCAGAAGTTGTCTTGGTTACCATTTTGTTTCCGGTATTCAGGATGGTTACTTTATTAACGAGGCTAGTGTGTTTTTACCTAAAGTGGAAACGTCAATGGATTGGAAAAGGCAAATTTCTGGACGCGTACAGCCATGTTTTTACACCTGTTTTACAATTAAGGGAACAGAATCTCGAAAACCAACAGCGTTACAATCGAAACGACATAAAAGTGTTTCTTCGCAGATGTGGACTCCAAAGAAAAGTGTCGTGGCTAAACCTCCAGACCTAGAAATCAAGGGAAAATGTCTGGCAAATGAACAAAACAAAGCTAGAGAAACAGCTGATATAATTTCTACGTCAGTGGTGGACATTAAAGCACAACAGTGCGCCAGTGTAGTAGCAAATGAAGACTTTTTAAGGGAGCAGCAAGATTGTAAAGAGGATAAACTAGACAATGAAAATAACGACAGAAAAATATTCTTATCACTCCTGGAAAAATCGTTAAAGAAAAATCTGAATCCAGAATACATCGACATTATTCCAACCCGACTAAACCGTTCCAGGACTGTAATATGGCCACAGTTCGACAACAATTCGGCCCGCCTCTACCATCGACAAGTAATCAAGGAAGATAGATTGCCCGTAGAGTTAAAGTATGGAATTCAAAATCCCAAAAAGTCGAATTCGCATGCAGCTTTGAAACACACAGATGTTGCACGACCAAAGACAGGGTTTGGTTTCTATCGAGGAAAATTGGAACCTCTTTTACCGCGAGAAAAACCGTCCAAAAATTTACACGCGGAGTTGGAAAGAGAAGAAGCGAGAAAAATGACTGCAACTTTCTTTACATGACACCTGTCAATCACTTGTTCGATGAAACGGTTTTCCATTCTTATCGAATTGTACATTTAACTAATTATATACATGTAACTGAAGAAGATAAGAGATCTTCTTTAATTAAGTTCAATACCGTACCTTGCCGATATTCCTTCCTCAATTTTATTTGTAATAGTAATAGGAGTGAGTGGAGTCCAATTTTGTTTGTAATCATAACAAAATCGGACGACCGCGTAGCGGGAGTCCGATGTTGTGCATAACTATAACAAAATTCGAGAAAAACTTCCGCGAAAGCAAAATCTGTTGACGTTTAATCATCACTGCGATAAAAAAGCGTTGTTTGAAAATGAAAGTTCTAAGAATATCAAGGAATTTCAGAAGTATACCAAAAGAAAGCGCGCGCATGCGCAACAAGCAAACCTTGTTGTTGGACACTTTAGCTGCGTGCGCTCCAATTTCGTCAAAAATAGGGCGTGCTAAGGACCAATCAGATTCGAGAATTTTGTTATAGTTATGATTAAACATGTTAATTTCTGCATGATGTTAATTTTTTCCGCTGGGTAAGGGGTTTAAACCGGTTAACACACAAAGACAATGAGGATTCTGGCACAGCCAGAACCCTCATTGTCTTTGTGTGTGGTTACACATTTCAGTTACACAATAACACAATAACCAGTTAATTACGGTTTTTAACAAAATACTTCATACACTGTGAACTTCTATTAATGCAGTTAATTAAAACATATTTCACAAGGGTTTACGAGTAGGTCGTATTAAAAGTACTCAACTAGTGAAATGCCGTAAAGATTGGCACTCAGTGTGCTTTATTTTAGAGTGTTTTTAACCTCAGCGTCCAAAGTAATTCTTCGTTTTGCTTTGGTTTTCATTCCTTCGCTCAGTGATTGGTTTAAAAATCTCTCGCGTCACTTTTTCAGCCAATCAGAAGTAAAACCAAAATGACACCATTCGTGACTCGCGCGCGCATGTTTTCCCGCCATTCATATCGGCTACGCAGGTTCGTGTAATTACTTTGACTTTTGATTAGTTCCCTGGATTGCCTTCTTGCTTTGTTATTGGCAAAAATAATTACTTTGGTCTTGGTTCTACGTTTCTTTAAACACTTTCTAACTTATTATGATTTCGATTCTATCTTGATAAAATTCTAACGTAAAAGTTCTTTACGATATCTGAAATTACTGTACAATTGCTGGACATCATATCTTAAAAACACAAAATAGACGAATCTCTTTTATAATAAACTTGTGATAAAACATGCACTTCAAAGTAAGTAAATTATAAAAAAAATGATAGATTACACCAGTACATTTGGCGTGCACTGAGAGGGTTCAAACGGGTTTCAATGCATTAAAACTATTTTTCATGGCAAGGATAGAATCTGATTTCGTGACTGAAAGAGCTCGCTAAAAATGTTAAAATCCTTCTTGAGCAATCTTTTTTTCATAAAATGGTTGGATGTGGAGGTTATAAGCTTAAGTTGGCTCTGTTTTGACTTGTGTTTGAAGTTTGGAATTCATAATGACGGTGGCCTCTGAGCCCATTCAGTAGATCTTCCTCTGCAGGCTCAACCATGTTAGAGCTGAAAAGTTGATGAAATCGACCACCTACGCGGGACGTCACTTCCGTCTGCAAGGAAAACAAGTACTTGCATCACCTATGTGACCGTGAATTTCTGGGATCTGGACGCTAACAAATCCATCAATTTGATTGGCCCAAGCAGCATATTCATGGTCTCGTGCGTTTGTGGTTTTAATCTACCTTTAAAAGGTAAAGTTCGCGCCAAACCAATCGGTCCATACCGCTGGAGCTTATCTTGGTTTCGACTAGGAGAATTTCTACTCCCCTAGTCATTCGCAAGGGCCCCTAGTCCATCGTAAGGTCGCCCTGCTTCCACACCCCCTCCCCCCCAAGTATTACATTTATACACTTGAATGGAGCGAGGCGCTATGAGAGTAGTGCCTTGCCCAAGAACACAACGAACCCGGCGGAGTCCAGCGCATGAACCATTAGGCCACTGCGTAGACTGTTCACGGTCTCCTGTTTTTCAGTGTAATAGCCGAGGGTCCAACGCATCGTTCGACGGTCCGCCATGCTTGTTTCTCGATATGAGCGAAGCCTGAGGAGGGAACAAAACTCCCGTGGGTAGGGATACTGGAGGGCTACGGGAGTGCAAAAAAATCTCCCAATTTTTTCCGCCGCTTCCGCACCCCGGTGCCCCTACCCACGGGAGTTTTGCTGTCTCCCCAGGTTTCGCTGGTGTCGAGAAACAGCTTCGGCTATTACACGGATAAATAGGAGACTATGAACAGTCTAGCCACTGCGCCTCCCACGAAGGTTAAAAATAGAAGGTTATTTTATGCTTCATCAAAAGGGACGCCATATATGGACAAGCCCGATTCCAAGATCTCACTAACCTCATTTTCTCGGTCCATACAGTAACTGTAAATTACGGACCCTTGTTTTTCCCCTTCGATTTATGGCCCACACGCTTCGAGCTAGGGCCATAAATCAAAGGGGAAAACGCAGTCCGTAATTTACAGTACGGTCCTCGAACTCGAGGTTAGTAAGAGGTATTTATTTACTCACCACAAGCGAAGAGTTTTGTCTTAATCGATGCTGCTTTATCTCCCATTGACTAATGAACGCCTGTAAAGAACAACTTAAATTATTAGCATCTAAATTATTTTTATTAAAAAAATACAATAATTACGCAAAAAAACAACGAAGCTAGTAAAATAAAAGAAACACAAGAAAACTTAAATTGTCTGGAAAAGTATTATTTATTTGAAAACAGAAAAATAAGACTTCCTCCAACCAATACCACGCTAAAGAGTTCACAGATTTTGTCGAAAATATAAATTTCACAGCAAGCAGGCACAAGATAATTGCCATAGTTAATTGAGAACGTTACCTCGAGAATCAAGGCAACAAACAGGTTAATGATGAGAATGACAGATATCAAATACCACGCGACAAAGTATAACTGGGCCCATCTGAAACATGGAAAAACAGGTCAAGTTATGTTATTAACAACTCGATGTTGCGTTGTGCTTCCGCCATTACAATCAAATTCAGTGATACGCCACCCATTAAATCAAAACTCTCGACTTCCATCAATCAAAATTTTACAACGAACTGATAAGGAAAGGTTTGATTATATATAAAACGCCTTCGAAGTGCTTCATTAAAGTGGATATGACACAAAATTTTTTCTCTTGATTCTTGTAGTTGGATATCTATAGAAAACGACTCGAAGCCTTGAAAGTGCTGGAAAAATCTAAAAAGCATTTTTTTTTTTTGCTTTCAAAATACGCGCAATTTGCCTTCAAATTTGTCCCGGTCATCGCGCGGCCAAAATCGCACGTGATATCAGAACGTGACGTCACACTGTGTACCTCAATGCAACTTACAGAAGAGTCCGACTCAAAGGAATCGTTAGAATCACTGGACATCTTTGCCTTTCAATGCACTATCTGTCCACTACGAAGTACTGCAGAATCCTCTTAGCGACAACAGACTTTCGCGGCAAAGGTACACAATGTGACGTCACGAATAACTTCGCCGTCGATAAACTAGGTCCCAGTCTCTGGGACAAATTTGAAGGGAAATTGTGCGTATTTTGAAAGCAAAAACAATGCTTTTTAGATTTTTCCAGCACTTTTAAAGCTTCGAAAAGTTCTTTAGATATCCAACTACAAGAATCAAGAGAAAAATGTTTCGTGTCATATGCACTTTAAACAAACGCCTTCCATATAAGGTCATTAATAAGTTTTGATTGACAGAAGCCTATCGCCAACTGCTGGAAAGAGTTTAGATTCAAAGGGTGGCGTATCACTGAATTGGGGTCAACATGGTGAACGTTTATTTTGCTTCTCTCACCCGACTTTGAAGTCATAGTTTATAGAGACGGTACCGATTAAACAAGAAAAACTAGTTCCTTTTAGCTCAAAATCCTCTTTCCAAAAAAATCGAGTTAACCCGCGAGCGCTTGCGGGCGCAGGTCCGAGTGCAGGCATGAGCGCGGGTGCGGGTGCAGTTGCGGGGTTGGGCTGGAACGGGTGCGTGTACGGGTGCGGGTGTGGGAACATGTACCGGTGCGGGTGCGGGAACATGTACCGGTGCGGGTGCGGATTCGGGTGCAGGTTCGGGTACGGGTGCGGGTATAGCTGTAGCATGTGCTATATTTTTGACCATATTGTAACAGATAGCTAATTTGCCCAGAATGTCATCACATATAAATGGAAGGCTTGCAGGGAGAGAAGAAAGGCGTTTCATGTTCTCGTCTTTTCCTATGATTTTTTCGGGTCCATCTGCGGTACGCAAATTGTAACAATAGAACAAAGTCAAGAACTTACGCATTGACGACTTTAGCGTATTCTTTAAGAAATATATGCCAGTTGTTGACAACCATCAGGTCCCATAACACCACCAATGCCGCCTACAAATAACGATAAAAACTGCTTTTTGTGAAACGGAGCTAAGTATACACCTGTTTAAAGGCTAAAGTCCTGTTTCAATGGGGTTTGCATCCACAGTTAAACTTTCTAGCCAATTAGTCAAGAGATCATCGCATAACTTAAAACTGCGATTACTACGTAGGTACTTGAAAAGCAAACCCCGCCGCCTTTTTGACCATCGATCTCTCTGTCTTTAAATCTTTTCGAACAATTTCAAAGCCTAATATATAAACGTCGCGATCGTTACTCGCATTATCCAATTTTGATTCACTGGTAGCCAGAATATCAATTTTTGAATCACACAGGCAATAACAAAACCGGATTAAAGTGGACTTACGATTAAAGATATCACATCGAGGTTGAGAAATGAATAAATATATTTATTATATAAAGTGCAGTGTTTATAAGGATTTTCGCCCCTGAGAAAAACGGTAATTGAAAACATTAAGTCTGGATGATGCTCTAAAGCGAGAACATGCTTTCCAAGATTTGATAAAAAGGAGTCAGGTTGGTATTTTAAGCATTCTCTTTTAAATTTTGCCTTCTACACAGAGGAAGATTGCATGATGAGCAAAAGAACGTCTGCGAAAGAGACTATTTAAATTTTTTATGTAAAACAAAAACTCTTACCCCGAAATCATCGAAGTTGTTGGCATAATACCCGAGCTGCTCAAATGAACCGCATTCCATACAATACTGCCTGTAAATAAAAAAAAAAACAAAACTTCCCCTTACTACTGAAAACTACGGCAAGGAAAATGAAGGATAAACTATATAAATAGACCGAAAGTAGCCAAAACTAACTTGCAGATTACAACAGAATTGTATTGTAATGAAAAACAGTTATTTTCTTGCTTTCTTAGTTGAAAATTCCTGGGGTCATTTTGCGTCGACTCTCTATAAGCCGGACACGTCTCTAAGACGGACAGCTGAGGCCGTTCCCGATGGTGTCCGTCTTAGAGAGAGTTGACTGTACTATCATTCTCATGTAGTCACCTTGTTTCATTAGCACCGACAGCCGGTGGACTTGTCACGCCATCAAAGAGCATCATTCCTAAGATGGCGAAAACGTAATAAACCGCCTACAGGGAAACAAAACAATGGCTTGAATTGACTGGTGTATTACTAAAGTTCCGACCATGCAATATGTTCCTTAAAGTATGCAAAATTAACTTCAAAGATTGTTAACAAACAAAACAAAAAGCAGCTTTTTAGCAGTAACAAGGCGACGACGAAAGGCCATAAAGGGATGTAGCTGTGCTAATTTCGTTCCCAGATCTCTTTTCTCTTTGGAAGGGCGCCAAAAGAGATCTGGGAACGAGATTAGTAGCTGCGCGTAACGAGCACTAGCCACTCAGAGCGAGGTCCTTGTTTCCTCCACCATTGAGATGAGCAAGTCAAAATCACGCGAATTTTCTAAAGCTCCTTTTCCGGCGCTTGGCAGCCCTTGCCAGCTGTTACTTCGAGACCTGTTTGTCTCATTACGTCATTTCCGTTTTTCATAATTGACTTTGAGCAAATTTGATTGATTTTCTAAAACAGCCATAAACAAACAACACGCCACGTGCAACTTACCACAATAATGCCCCCAAAAGGCCGTAAGTTTTTCAATAACTTCATCAGCGTTTCAACAATGAGGGAAAGCGACTGGCAAAAGATAAATGGAGAACAAGTCATACGCATCCCACTGAAGAAGGGGAATTCTCAAACTCATTAATAATTCATCGAAGTAAAACAAAGAAAATCATAACCATGAAGGAGGTTTGGATACCTGATCTTATTTAATTAGCATAGATTTTGACGGTTTTATTTCTCCGTTTACTCCTTAGTTTTTGTTTCGATTTTGAAAACACTCGGCTATCTAAACACCTCGAAGTTCGTTAAAAATACTCCGCTGCGTGTAGTATTTTCAACTTTCTTCTCGGTGTTTGGATATCCCGTGTCTCTCGTGTTTGATATATCACCTGAAAGTGACATACAATGCCGGTGTTTAACTCCAGCTTCTTTAGAAAAAAGCGACTTGGGGTATCCCTACTCCACAGGGTGCTAGTACATCGTAGCATTATCCCCCCCCTCCAACCCGCCCCTATTGTGCCAGGTTATCCCAGCAATTCATCAGTAACTTGCCTGCCTGTAAAACAGAGAGCTAATGTTTTTCTTTTCCTTTCCTCAAAGTTTAAATGCATCATTTTTCATATGTTGTCTTCTCCTTAATCTGATGAATTTTCCCGTGTTCTTATTTTTTCTATTCTCATTTTGTGCTGTTTTCTTCTTAAATATTACTTATGGCCCGCCAAGATTGGCTCTGCTACTTGCGGGGCCAGGACATTTGTCTATCTTGGGTCGAGTCGTTCATGCAGAGGGTGTATAGCACCAATACAAAATAAATTTCTATCCAGAGGATCTAAAGTGCTGGCAAAACAAACTACGCTATCGACTGGATAGATAACAACTATTCACCAAGTGGAGGTGGCTACCGACATTATGGGGAGCTTGAAGCGGGCGGGGGGGGGGGGGTGTAATTGCCCCCTGGACATGCAAGAACAGAATTCAAAATCGCCATCATATCGGTAAATTGCTCCATTGACAGTAATAATGGAAAGGGTCGTTATTAAGAAGTGTGGTTAGTGCGTCTTACCTTGACATTAGGAACGACTCTTAATAGTCTGAAGATTATAAGCATATTGATTATTCGTATCATGTTGGCCAGGGAGAAAAAACTGTCAATATTCTTGACAGGGTTATTGTCAGTCGATCTACGAACACAACAAAAAACAGAGTTTGAAATCGTTAGCGTTATTTCCGAGCCTTTTTGCCATTTTTCTGGTTCATAACAACAAGATAACGTCTTTTATATTGATCACGCCGTCTTATCGTCATCAATATACTAACGTATTTAACAATTATCTTGCGTGGAATATCGCCTCATACTTAGTCGACGAGGCCGTAAGCCGAGTTGGCTAAAATCAGGCGATATTCCGCAAGATCGAGCTGGATAATTGTCAACGAAGCGCTTTTTACAGCAAGAAAAGTTGCCGTTAGGCGGCGGTTTGCGAGACTTATCGTTACTTAACGTATAACAATCACTTTATGACCATATCTGGGCAACGTGACAATTTGTTGAATAATAATGTAAAATATTAAGATTCTCCCGCTGAGAACACCATTCGAAATTTCTTCAGTGTCTCTTCTTCGTCAAGCTATTACGACCGCCATCTTGGATGAGCAAATGCGCACAGGGCTGCAGCGAGTCAGAATCGACCCTAAGGGAGAGGATGACCGGCTACTCCCACTCCCCGCCCCCTTCCCCCTTGCGTTTACAACTCTAAAGCAAAATGCACGAAAAAGATATCCAATCCTTGCCAATCTAAAACGCCAGCACTGCAGACTTCACTTGTCTTCACTTTCACTTGTCATTCTCAAGAGCACGCGTTATGCGATTGGGGTTTCACATTATAGACTTGTTCTCTTACTGTTTAAAAGGAAGGCCATATATGCTGACATGAACAATCTCTAGAGTCTATAAAGAAACACATTCAAACAGTTAGCCGTTATAAATCCCAAGGAAAGCCAATATATTTTTTTCATTGTGGGGTTCCCCACGAAAAACAGAGATGTTGCCACAATAATTAAACTAATATGTTCAAGAACTACAATATAAAATCTTCAGAATAACAGTTGAATACGAGTTCCCAGTTTCGTGACGCAATTAAATATAGAATATGTATACATACCACCAACAAAACTGTAACAACTCCAGTGTAGATATTGACCTACGGAGATTAATGATCTCAGTTAGGGCAAGATCAACCAAATCCTGCGCTGTGATTGGCTACAAAAAGGGTAAGATGAGCCCATCTTGCGTAATTTCTACGACGCTTGGTTTTGCTGTTGCTTTGCGTATTGTCTTCACAGAAAAGGTCTACATCTGGTTCGCAAAGAAAATGACAAGCCCGCTTAAAGCTTTCTTCTGAATCAGAGAAAAGCTGGTGAGTTTTCAACCAATCAAATACCAGCGTCCTGCCGCGTGCTGAACCGTAGCGGTCACGTGTTTAATTTTCCCAAGTTAAGTTCATTACTCCATTTGTGAGCGTGCTGAAAATCCAACACTTAGGCCTAGTTTATACGTCGAATTTAACTCAGACGAATTCAATTCAAATTAAATTCGTCGATCAGTCGACGATTAGTCGACGGGTGATTTAGACGTCGAATTTATAACACAAATTTAATTTTTTTACCCGGGCTTCCATACCCGAGCCTTCAGAATTTATCTGTTAACCAGCGATGAATTAAAAAAAACGCATGAAACACGCAGATTACCTGGATAAATAAATATAAAATGGCAAGGGTCTTCGTTGAAAGGTTCGTTTTGCCCAGTAGCCCCAGCACGCGACAGACAACGGTACACACTTATGTTTGCCTCCCATCCCAACGTCTCTTCGTACTCTTCGGCAATCGAACATTCCAATCAAACACATACACTTTTTCCACAAGATATGCATGAATACTTTGTATCCTCTGGCAAATTGCGCACGCGAACGGCCACCTTTTTCCACCACAAAGCAAAGCGGGAAAGGCGCGGGAAAAAGTGAGAACGAAGGAACTGTTTGCGCATGCGACATGATCGAAATGTACCACGGACTCAAAGGATATACATTATATATAAATTTTAATAATGTATGCATTTAATTCGATGCGTATGTTGTGCGACGTTTAAATTGAAGACGCGCTATCGCAATTGTATCCTTCCTAGCCAGACGGATAAAACGTCATGGACGAATTTAATTCATCCGACGAATGTAATTCGATTTATACGTCGCTCAATCGTCGAATTAAATTACCAGCAGGTCCTTGAATTAAATTCGTCCGAATTAAATTGGACGATTGTGCGACGTATAAACAGGGCCTTACTCAACTCAACTTTATTTAAATAATTTTGGAAAATTATATTACAAGCATTGCCCCCGCAAATATTTACAAAGCTAATCGAGGCGGGGGCAAGAATTTAAATAAAAAGGAAAACGTATGCTGTGCAATAAACAATTGAAAAATTAAGATTTTAATAAAGGAAGACACACACAAACACAAAAATACAATACAATGCAACTCAAGCTGGCAAAACGCTACAAGTGGCCTACCATGGATGAGCGATATCTCTGCCAACCAACAGCCCACAGTTTCATTAACTGAGGAGAAAAATAAAACGAAATATACGAAATAAATTCAAATAATTACCACTTACATGTATATGTTTCATAAGCAAAAAAAAAAAACATTTGTAATTACTTTGCGTTTTGTGATAATAACGTTGAGTTTAATCTATGTATGGTTTAGTTTAAACTACTAAATGACAAAAAAACGATCTGCATCTTGGAGCTCAGACAGAAACGGATAAGGAGTTAAGAGAGGTTCTAACGTTGTAACCGCTGACTTGTAAGCAAACCAGCAAGCCACTGCGTCAAAGGTGATATTCCGTTATTAAGAATGAGCAGAGCGTTTCACAACGTCCTCGAGGCTGCTTTTCACTAGCACATAAACATAACCATAACGACATAAGCTTAAGAAGAACAAACACTTGTTCAGTTCTCATATTGTTTTCACTTGGAATCACTGCGATATAAGGCGCCTTTAGAAAACATGTGTACATGTACTTAATGTGCACCTCACCGCAAAATATTTTCTCGCTAAAATAAACCTTTGCACCAGTTCGAAACACATTCCACCTTTCGTTTCTCCTTTTTACCAAATTCTGACCAGTTATAGCATTCAAAAGTTACGAAAAACTGAGTATCATTTGTTGCACTACCGAACAAGGAGGCACGTGGGTCAATTCCTGGGTAGACGTCACAAACTGATTTGCATCGCATCAGAGTTTGTGGCGGTCAGTTTGTGACGTCTACCTAGGAACAGACCCACTCCCCGGCTTCTGACTCGGTCGTGCAACCAATGATGCACAGTTTTCGCGACTTTTCAATGATATCTAAACAGCCAGCATTTCATAAAAAAGATAAACGAAAGATACAATACGTTTTGAACTGGTGAATAGGTTTATTTTAGCGAAAGAAGTATTTTGGGGTTAGGTGCACTTTAACAAAAGAAGTACACTATTCTTCCTTTAATCTATGCTATACAGGTCTGAAGTTTCGGAGGTCTGCACTACTTTTGGCAAAGACTGCGGCAAGGATGAAACTTTTCTTAAACGATTTTCAAACAATCTTACCTGTTCCAAAAGATAATATAATACAAAACACAAGTTTACAACCTGTATAACGAAAAACACGACAGAATTACAGAACTCAAAAGGCATCGTTGAATCAATAAATGCATTCTATTCAAACGTGAGAGCACGAAGATGTTTTTACGCACATCAGTTAATTTAAAGCAACCAACAATATAATGCTATAGCATGATTTGATGCAGCTCAAAAGAAATTTGGTGACATCTTTGGTTCACAGCTTTTGTGCTACACGTAAAAGTTTGATCTCCACAAAAAAGTGAAAACAAAAATAAAACGTTTGAAACGTGTTCTTAGCCTGGAAAGATTAGCGTTAACTCTCCACTGGAGTACAACGATACGCACTGTAAAGCAAGACATGAAGATCATTAAATAACCATAGCTCGGTTAGTGTCGAGAGGCTGGCCAAGAAAAACACGGGTAGAGAACATGTGTTGACGCCCTACATGCCTGCAGGTTTAATGTGAAGAAAGGTAATAAACTGTAGCAACTACACCCCGGTGCATCATAAATTTAGAATTAGAAATAAAACATATGTAAAACAAACGTCCCTCACCGCTAGATCGTTGTTATTGTTCTTCCATATTTTCTCGTATTCGGACTCCAGTAAGACCTGGAAAATGCATGTAATAACATTAACTTTGACTTGTAGGTAATAAATGCCAACATTTACACCGTCGGGAAGAAATAACCCTAAACGAAATAATGCTTTGGAATAATGCTTGAATGGGACTCGACAAAAAATACCAACAACTGGAAACAGTTTTCTTTAAAAAAGCCTGCTCGCTTCTAGATCAAAAGAACCGGGTTCGAGCCTTGGTTGGGCTCTAATATCTTTGTATTGTGTTCTTGGGGAAGACCCTCTGCTCAAGCAGAGCAGTAGTCCTTACCACTCTGAAGTGAAAAGCTTCATAAAGGTCATCAAAGGGATACTCCCCCCCTCCTACGAATTTAAGGTGTCTTACTCAAGAACACACAGCAGTGCTCCGCCCATTCCAGAGTCCAGCGCACAATACGTCATACCATGGATTACCCTCCTGCATCGGAAGGTTGCTACTCTGATAACTGAAAGCAGCATTACCTACACCCTGCAAGAATTAAAATACTTACTGAAACAAGAAGCACGTTTATCGCAGCCATAAAATCGCCCACGTAGTCAAAACACTTGCTGGAAACAAGAATTTGAATCTTCCTCAGCACGGGATGTTGTACATAGCTCATGGCCGGCCTGTGCCCTTGCCTCGTTCCGTTATCAAGCACGTCAAATAAGTCTTGAAACTCCTTGGCGGTAAAATGGCCTGAAGTATTCTGAGCTAAACGCTGTAAGGCAGAAAGAGAAATTTCTACAAATGTCACATTATTATGTTTTAAAAAGCAAGCGTCAAAACAGATTTGGATAAAACTAACAGTAGAGCCTTTATTAAGCGACGAAATGGCCGCTTAATAGAGGTTGGCCGCTTAGTGGGAGCTTGGCACTAATTAGCGTAAGGCCTTTTGAAAACGTCACTTTACTTTAATACAAAATAGTGTGAAAAGGAAGCTCAGAAATGCTCACATGAAGACAACATTAAACTTCTGTTTGAGAGAAATTATTAGTTCAGTTTCTCGTCCGTCATGAGCATGTTGAAAACAAAACCAAACTTCAAAATAATACAAACTTCAAGCAATGCATTAAACACGGCACAACAAAAAGGTGGCTGTGGCCACTTTAAGGGGTTTTATTTACAGTGTTATACTGGCATTTAGTTTCGACTCTATGAATATCATGTGGCTGCTTAATGGGTGGCAGCTCAAAAGGCGTTCGACTGTAACACGGTAGGTTTGATACAATTTGTCAACTTGCGAGTATAAGCTCTTGATCTAGCGAGTTAAAAAAGGTTGCTTACCATAAGTACGAGTTGTCCAGATCTCTTGCCAATGTTTGCTTTTTCTACGGCTCTCTTAGCATCTGCACTACATACATTCCCTCTGTAATGACAATAAAAAATATCAGTGATGAAAATAAAATACTGTATTATAATAGATTGTTCTGTCCAAGATGACCACACCATCCCCCTTTCCAATTTGAGCAATACAATTAACTTGTTCTTCTTTTTAATTTCTTTAAAATGCGTAAGGTCTTGACATCAATTTGAGATAGACTGAAAGGTTTGCAAGACGAGACAGGTCCTCTTTGAGTTTTCCAGATTGTTCCTTGTCCACAATGTTCTTAAAAAATGCTAGGGAAGTATCGGAAATTTCCCAGGTATATTTAAGCACAAACACAAAGCATGGAGACCATGCACGTGCGAGTCACGATTGGTTTTGGATTTACTTCTAATTGGATGAAAAAGTGTCACGAGATTTTTAAACCAATCACTGAGCGAAGTAATGCAAAACCAAAGCACTCTCCCACTACTATAATGGTACCACTAGAACAATTGGCCAAAATCTTACAAAGGCACATCACTGTCTGTATCTTGAATTTGAAGAAGAACCTCAAACGCTGCTCTGATACCCAATCTTCTGCGGAAAAAACTTGCTTGAAGTGAACTCTAGAGAAAAGCAAACAAAATGAAGACAATCGATCGTGTAGTTTGATCGTTCGGGTGAGGGTAGTCCTGAGAAGGACTGTTGTCGATCCGTCGGTAAAGTTAGGTCGTTCTATTCCATTCACCCTCACGTTTCACCCTCACAACCACGCAGTAAAATCCATCATTCTCAAAAACTTACTTCAAAATGATCCCGACACTGGTAGAATCTTTTCGCAACCCCAAACAAGTGATCAACCCGGAACTTTTAAATGCGGTCGCACGCGATGCAAAACATGCCCTTTCATTAACAACGTTGACAAAATATCGAAACGTCAGCTCTTGAATCTCTTTACGGTGGCCAATTCACATTATCAACCCAGTTGATGAAACCAAATTATATCGTTCTATTCGGTCTGTTTGTTTTGTCCATGTCGTGAATTAGTCGTTTGTACGGTGCCGGTAGTTGTTGACTTCTGTTGGTTCGTAAGTCGACATGAACAAAACAAACAGACCGAATAGAACGACCTAACTTTACCGACGGATCGAAACCGACCAATCACGACCGACGACATCAACTACTCGAGTCTTACAGCCAATAACATCACAGCTAAACTGACCAATCAGTTTTCACGAACCAGACTTAAAACATTCGACTGACATACAACTCTTCACTTGACTCTGGTGATGACTTCCGCTCAGGTTGTCGAAACGTCAGTCACTGTCACCGACAACAGTCCTTCTCAGGACTACCCTCACCCGGACGATCAAACTACATGAGCGACTGTTACCCCCGGGTTCAAACCATTTACTGTAAAATGAAGATAAGCTCGATTGCCAACTGCTGTTCGGGAAATGAGCCCGCACTCTTACTCCTCCTCCTCCTCTCTTCTTGGGGAGGAAAAAATACTGCATGCCCAGCTATAGATTGCATGCCTAGTTATAGACTGCATCCCTGGTTACAGACTGCATGCCCAGCTATAGATTGCATGCCTAGTTATAGACTGCATCCCTGGGTACAGACTGCATGCCCAGCTATAGATTGCATGCCTAGTTATAGACTGCATCCCTGGGTACAGACTGCATGCCCAGCTATAGATTGCATGCCTAGTTATAGACCGCATCCCTGGGTACAGACTGCATGCCCAGCTATAGATTGCATGCCTAGTTATAGACTGCATCCCTGGTTACAGACTGCATGCCCAGCTATAGATTGCATGCCTAGTTATAGACTGCATCCCTGGTTACAGACTGCATGCCTAGTTACAGACTGCATGCCTGGGTACAGACTGCATGCCTAGTTACAGACTGCATGTCTAGTTACAAGTAGGAAGTTAAATAAAAACAATCACAACAAGTACAGTGTATTAAAAGCAGATTACCGTCAAATATCCTCTAAACTGGTTGTAGATAACAGCCGTTAACATGTTTAAGAAGAAGTAAAGACCTGTATCAATGAAAATACAAAATTAATAAGCACACAGCAAAAGATAAACAGTTTCTTGTCAGAGCTTGTAAATGCTTCACGGTGCACATGAGTTGTGAAGGCTTTCTTTCAAAGTTCTTGTGTGAGACCATAAATGTTCCTGTAGCCTTTGTGCTTGAGAGTTTCTTATATAGCACTATTTACAACAGAAAAAATCCATAGCGCTTTACAACAAGTCCATAATAATAATAACATGTACTTTGGAGTGTTCCTGATTCTCCGGGCATTATTTGCCTGTGAGACAGCTCTCAAGATTTGAGTGGTAGCTGACAGAGCTTGTTCACAGGCTTGTGATTTGAAAGCCATTAATTACCCAGAGGTGTTACATGTAAGTAACTTTTTACGTATATGTACTTACTTACCAATAACAGTAAAGGATATGAAGAAAATTGCAGAATATCTGTTTTTCATGTATACAGGCATCATCACTGATTAAAAGCAATAAGATAAAAAAGCCTCAGTCAGAAACTATTGTGTAAATGGTAAGTAATCCAACTGGTGGAAGGTGCAACAAACATGGAATCAACGAAAAGTGCAGGAAATCACATGATGCTTTAGCTCACACAAAGGAGCAAAAGTGCAACCACTTTTTACTGATCCATATTTTTTTTCCAATCAAGTGCTAAGATAGCTATCCTCAGTCTCTGATTGGGTAATCCACAAGCAGAAAGCAGTCTCACTTTTAAGCTCCTTGCTGTAACGCTTTTTGATTGTTGCCGAGTAGGTAAGTCTGTGTACGAGCCCAGAGGCCCATCAGGCCAGAGCACATCCCAGTAAAGTGTCTTGCCCAAGAACACAGCGCAGTGCCCTGACCTTAGCTCAAAGCTGGACCGACCAATCAGGAGAGTCCAGCACACTAACCAATGGGCCACTGCACCTCTCACTAATTTCACATGTATGATTGAACAAGAAATGTTTGTTGAACGTTAAAATCACGGGCTATTTTTCGGTTGAAAAATTACATCATCAGTTAACAATCAAAACACAAATAATCCATGCATTTGATTCAATCACATGGGCCTAGTAACGTTGTTTATCGTTGTTGTGTTATATTGAAGTGTGAACATCTGATATGCAATATACAATACTAGGACGTGAATCGTAGGGCCAACTATTTTGTTTACATGTATATCTTGTGCAGGCAGGCAAGGTATTTCCAGCTGTCTTGTTATTATTGGAAATATTTATCAATTGACTTTTAATTAGTGGCTGATTAACTTTCAATTAGCGGATATACGATACCCTGGTCACTGACAAAACAAAAAAAATATTAAATAAATTCGCCCCCAAGCAAGAATGAATTATAGGTTTGCAAGGTTCGAACTATCTTTTATGACGGTAAAACATGATAGTACGAAATGACTTTCTGTCTTGTCTTGCCTGAATCTTACTTATCAGAAAGCCAGTTGCTGAATTATTTTAATTTGCCTGATACTCTTCTGACTGTTCTTGGTACTTGGAGCTGATCAATGTCAAGGGGATTTCTTACCATCTGGGTTGTTAGCTGTTGTCAGCAGGACAAAAAGACTTCTTAGAGACACTGCCAGCCTTGAGAAATATATATACCCCTCACATGCTGAGCCACTCCCCGAGTCTCTCTTGCTCCCGTTACACTGATATCTCTGAAAATTAACAGAACATTGTCAGAAACACATAATGGGCTGAGTGGACTTCAAGAATTTCCAAATACTTTTAGCAAGTGCTTTGTCCCTGAAACAAGTGCTCTTTCTCTTGAAATCATGTACTAAGTATTATCTATGTTGTGGTTTAAATTTATCTTTGCTTAGTTTAATTTTTCATTGGACATCCCAGATTCATTATCATAATCTAAACAAAGGAAAATAAAAATCAAACTGATTTGAAAATTATAAATTGCGTGGTTCCAGAAAATACCATACATTGTGTACCCAATCTACAAAAGGCCATTGGAAATTCTAAGAGGGTGAGGGTGGATGGGGGTCTCAAAAGTCAAGATTTGTACAGAAAAGCATGAAAGCTATACTGGAATTTCAAGAGGGGTTGGGGCAGGGGTTTCAAACCAAATAAACAAACTTCCATGGGGGAGGTATAGGATACATTTCAATGTACATGTACAGTACCAAGTGGTTTGTGGTACTGGTCTTGGCAAATATTTAATAAGTCATTTGCTACATGAGCAAGTTCTCATCTATTTTTTTACATTAAACTTTTTGAAAAAGAAACAAGATTATTTTATTAATAATTATCTTTGAAACATTAAAAGAAGTTTACCGCAAGGGTGCTGTTATCCTTTGATGCCTACAAAAATGAAAAAAACTAAAAGCATTTTTATCAAAAAAATCAAGCAATAAAAACATGAATGAAAAGCTACCTCATACTGTCAAGGCATTCATGAGACAGGAACAAAGAAAGGTCAAATTTATATTACATAAATATCACCAATCTGGGAACTAATAACAAAATTCTCGAATCTGATTGGTTCTCAGCACGCCCTCTTTTTGACCAAATTGGAGCGCAGGCAGCTAGTGTTCAATAACAAGGTGAACAATAACAAGGTTTGCATGCTGTGCATGTGCACACTGTTTCTTTGGTTCCTTAATACGATTGAAACTCCTTGATATTCCTAGAACTTTCATTTTCAAACATCACTTTTTTATCAAAGTGAAGAAAAGTCGTCAACAGGTTTTGCTTTGCGGACGTTTTTCTCGAAATTTGTTATAGTAATGTTATGATTAATTGGCAACAGGACTTAGTGTAATCCAATTCTGTCTGCAATCAGTCTCGTGATTAATCAAATTGGACTCCCGCTACACAGTCGTCTGATTATGTTAATCACTTGTATGATTACAGACCGAATTGGACTCCATTCAGTCCTATTGCCATTATTTAAATTTCCCATCAGTTCCTCCAAGATGGATGATGTGTTTCCAGTATTCATGCTGGATGGATGATTCATCTTAAGGGATGATCCATCCAAACAAATCATCCATCTCTAGTATAAACTGAACCAAAAACAGTTAGAAAGAGAATGATGAAAGAAAGAGTTTTGGTCAATGTTTCAATTGAAAAAAATACTTGATTTTGATCGGCTGAGAGCAGTACAGTTCAAGTGTAACACGTTTTAAGCAAACCGCTATCAGTTCTTAGCATTATCAGCTGATCTTCATCAGCCAATCAGTAAATAAAGTGTCAAATCCACGTCAAATGCTCGCCTCCTGATAGCAATAAGATCTTCCGGCACTTCCTCCAGGCAAATTTTTCTTGTTTATATTTACTGTATTAGTAAGTAATCATACGGTTTTTCTCATTCAATTTGGAATTAAAGAGGCAGGTACAAAAGTCGGACCAGATCAACTCGGATCAACCCGGATCTCTGACTTAAATTGCACTTGTGAGTTTTTCAAAGAGCTGAAATTGCACTTGCTGAAGCGGCTCACAATTCCACATTGAACTCAATTTAACCATATGATTACCTACAACTTACACTTAATAATAATAATTTGGTAAATTTGGCACAGGCTCACCTGCGGGAATACCAACATGCCAAACATTGTGAAGAACCATAAGTGAAGGAAAAGAAGAAACAGCACACTATGATGAATTAATACAGTTAGCTACTGGTCAGTCAACCAACACATACCACACACAGGAATAACCTAACAATATCATAGGCTTGCAATGTTACAGCTACTAAAACATGTTACCCTTGGTACACAATGGTGTTATGAGGCCTGCAATTTACAACAGGGTCCAAAATTGCACTTTCCTGGCTGCCAATGCAACTAAACACTTGTACTGGTGACCAGAACTTTACAACTGGTTGCCAGTTGGCAACTAACTATTCCAGGACTACTTCACCATAATATTCATGATACACACAAAATAATATCTCACAGTCAAATTTACATGTACTGTATGTTAACTTTGATTTCAGCCAACAGCCACTGATAATTGCCTCTTTATCTTGCCACTAATTTTGAAATAGAATTTAAAGGGATTTTCCTGTTGATCTATGATTGTAACGTGTTCTGCTACCAGAAGAGGAAAAATTTTGGTGACCACAGATTGCTAGCTGGTGACCAAAACGTTTTCTTAACTTGCCAAATAATTTTGACCATGTATAATGCCCCCTTCATGCATTGTGTCCTCCTACAGGTTCAACTGCAAGTGTGACTGCTTGCAAAAATGGATAAAATTTAAAAATAAAAAATAAAAAATGTTGGGTTTTGTGGAAGGAGGAAATTTGTTATAAAAGCATGGAGAAGACTCCTTGGATGCAGGATGAGAACCAACCTGAGAATTTCTGGGACAGTTCTTTTGATGGCTCGCAGCTGTAATAGAATAACAGAATAGAAGGCATTACATTTAATGTTACCTGTTAAAAATATATACTTCTGCAAAAATGTGGAAGTTCAATTATTATTAATTGCTAAAGTTACACTCACCAGCTTTTTCATTAAAGAGGAGTTTTGTAACAAGAAAAATGGTCTGAGCAGTCTGTGAATCCTGACTTTATATTGCTGTCAAAAATTAACATGAAAAACATTTAGTATGCATACATTTATATTGCATGTTCTAAATAATAGTTATAATTTATAACAAATTATAATAATAAAATATCATTAAATGTTTGTCATTAACGAAGGGAAAAATTTGCACAGATCAGTTCAATCTTTAAAGTCATAAAGGAAATGATTTTGAGACCCCTCTCTTTTATGTTGAGAAAAATGGAAGTGTGAGGGGGAAGGAAAGATGTTGTCCTTTTGATGGCCCCTTTGACTTTGTGTTCATCACCAGTCATTCAAGCTTCATGCTTGCCTTAGTTCATGGCAAAAGTAATATTAAGTGCCTTCGTGAGCAGGACACAGCTCAACATTGTCAGTATCACCTGGTGAACAAATATGCTGTGAGTCTGTTCAGTAATGGATCACTGGCAAAGTCAAAATGTGGTAAGAACAAAAAGGTGGCACACAAGGTGATAGCTGAGTGTGTCATTTTGATGTCTTCTGTGATTTACTACTGAACAGATGCACGGCAACGTGGAATCTATGGCTTATATAATAAAGACATTTATCAGGGCCGATCACAGGTTGGAACCGGCCAATCAAAATGCATCCATAATTGGGTTTATTAAATTTATAATGTCAGATGTTGTTTTATACCTCATTACAGCCTGTACTGAGTGTGACAAACACATCTATAAAGGATATTATAAGAACCAGACAACATGACAGGAGCCACCTATTCTTGATAACCTCTTTTCTTCCAAGAACATGACTCTATAATCAACAGAGATAAAACACATTATTTTATGTAAGACCATCATCAAAGACCTTTTACAGTGTCGCCAGGAAAACTGTGAATACCTAAAATTATTTCTGGAATGTTTATTGTTTCACGGCCAATCACATACAAGATGAAACGGTAATACTCAACCGCAGCAAACCATAAGAGTAATTAGCTGAATGGTTTGATTAGTCACAAAGCAACGTGTTGGCTTTTTCTTTCACAATTTTACCGTTAACAATACTGAAATTGTTATTATTGTTCTATTTCATCAGAGCTTATGCATTAGCAGAGAATAACTACGAACGATATTTCACTGAAATGAGATTTTGAATCAAATAAACACGATCAGACACAGCCTTCAAAGCACTGTATTTGAACATCTGCTTTCGCCAGTTGTAAAAACTTTTGGACTACTCATTATAATGAATTGAATAAAAAACAGCTGTGGGTATTGATAACACTGTTAGAAGCTATGCGTGGTTCAATTCTGTGTGTTACCCCCCACCCCCGGGCACAATGCTGGGCATTTGCCATTTTTTGTATGTATTTAGAAGTGAAAGTTTAGGAAACTCCTCCAAGGCATAAAAAATGCCTGCTGCACAAAGAAATCGACATGCCTTTCTTTACAGTGTAGAGTCAGTATGAGCATGCATTGTTAATTATCAGCAGGCTGTAACCATTTTAATGCAACCTTTCATATAATATAATTATACAGCTGTTTCATCCCAATCCCCGAGCACACAGAAAAAGACAATTTGATCCCACCCCAAGGACTCCTTGTTGACAACAAGTACAACATACGTCATTTTGTGTACAAAATTGAGAAAAATAATACTGATTTCTGTAAAATAGCAAAAGATGATGTTTTTCAAGATGTTTTTTTTTTCTGAAAGCAACTGCAAAGTCCCCCACTGCTCGCGACTCAGCCAACGCCATCGTTTATAAAGTTATAAGCCAAAGGGCATGTCTACTCACAAATTTATGCGCATTTCCAGACTATGTACATCATGAATAACAGATACTACACATATAGCATAAGAAATCATGAAGACTACATGTTATAAAGAAAACTGGCAGAAGAAAAAAATCTAACCCCTAATCTTGCAAGCAGCGAACAGAATGATAAAGGGAAAGCAAAAAACCTTCAAAAGCATATTTAAATTTTAAAAGATTATTCCTCTCTAACCATTCGGCTACAATTTCTACAGATTTTTCAACCGATAAGTGAAGTACTAGGGAGAACATAGAGAGGGTACTTTTGATTTGCCCCAACCCCCCCTCCCCCTCCCCAGGACAAGACCACTTAAAATAACCGGGGTACCCCGGGGTCCCAGGGGTTGCCGGGGGGATGGTTACAGGCAGAATTGAACTACGCATTACCGATACTGGTGTTTACAGTTACCTTGACAACCAAGTCACAAACAAAGCAAATTAAGAAAATAATCTCCAAACTCTCTGTGACTCCGCAAGGTGGATCAGGTCTCTTGCCACGAATCCGTGGATCAGAAGAAAGCCTTGAAAAGTTGGAAGACTGATCAGATCCAATCATTGACATTACAAAACAAGGGTGCAAATAAATAATACATGTATTCCCGATAAAATTCATGTTATTGACATTATTATCAATATACAAGGCCAAATAACATCCAGATGACTAACAAATTTAATAATGTTTTCAAGAATACAAGGAAGAACAATACTTACTTCGCGTTGAAAATGTTATAACTTAAAAGCCGGACCGATATGTTCTGAGAACTATGCCAATATAGCTACAATGTCTGAAAATAATCGCCAATGAGTTAAGAACTCATAGATAATCATAATATTTAATGAACTTACAACTTCCAGTTGATCTCTAGTGTAAAATTCCTGCAGTACTTCAGCCGAACTAATTTTGCTCAACCGTAGGAATCAAGTGAACAATGTTTCGCTTCTTGTAAAGATAACAAGAACTTGCTTTTGTTGTTTCCTCTGGATTGTGCTTTTGCTTCTAGCCTATCTTCAAGTCTGAATCCACATTTTTTGTCTGCATTCTTCCCATTTATAACAAGTAGACTGACTTTTCTCTCTGAAAACTATTCGTTTTGTATGAAACTGAACTTCAAAACTTGCTGTTCGCTCGAACGCACCTCGATGGTTTTCCTGCTTCAAATGGTCTGAACGTAATCTGATTGGTTTAAATTCATTGCAAATATGAAACAATCAGCTTCAGAGCCGTTGTGGCCCGCACAACGTGTGTTTTGACAAGGCCAGATTTCAATTTGGCTGCGTATATTGATAATAATGGAAATCAGCTTTAATATTAAATTTTTTGATAACCTGCTCTGAGAAGTAAGGTACTAAATGTCTGCAAAGTGTTGGTAATGAACTTAAATAGAAGTAACAAATATAGAAATGCTTTCAGCTGTGTGACATTGGTTCCCTGTGTCCAGTCGTTTCAGTTCATAAAGTAAAGTTTTTGATTCTACAATTTATTTTGATTTATTCATGATTTAAAGCTAGAAGATTAAAATAATTAATCTGAAAGTTAAACTTATGAATTTTTACAAGAAAAGTGAGCTGTAGATACTCACGTTAAAGATGAAGGTTTTTCAACAAATGCCAACATCAGATAGAGAAAGATGATGAAGGAGTATCCCCTGAAGATAAAATAGTAAATATCATTTCCAACAGTACAGAATAATATATATTGCATCTAACACAATAAATCCTATACAAACAATACCATAAAAAACTAAGACTTTTAAAATCCAATGTATAGCACAGTAACATATCTAGTCAAGAGGTTACACCTGGAAATAGATGGAACACCTGATCAGGGACAGGAGAATCAGGGTCAGTGGAATGTGTGGCCTATGTATTTGTCTTGCCCCGCCTCAACTAGCTTCTCAGCTATTTGCAGGGCAAAATACCCCAACTTGTACTTAAAGACAAATAAAGTTGTTGTTGCCTATGCTCTGAAATGGAGTAGAAAGGCATCAGATTGATAATCAGATCAGTTAAACACGTCAAATCAAAACCTGACAAGCACAACTTTTTATGCGATGAGAACGTTCTTTTAGTGTGTATTTTCTTTTTCTTTTTTCTCTCTGATATCCTTGGCCCACCTCGATTAGCACTGCTACCTGCAGAGCCAGGGGATTGAGACTTCATTTAGAAGTAAGAAAAATGTTGTTGTCGTTGTTGTTGTTGTAAGTTGTTGTTGGAGGCAAGGATTTCAAACCACCTTGTTTAACTGACGATAACAATTATCTTGGATTTTTTAATAAAACTGAAATACTGGAACCAGTGCACTGTGCAATACATGTACTAGACAGTTTTCAAGAAGTCTCAAGAGTGATGAGCATCACATTTCTCTCGCAATGTCAATATATACAAGTAATCAAGATAAAAGGTTATGAGAATTTGATAAAATGATGAGCAAACTAAGGCTAATTGCTTTGATCAAACAAAGTACCCAAATCAGTACTACCAGCATAAGAAAATGCATGGAGATCATGAATCGGGAGAATTTGTATCATGTGGAATTTGGAGCTTAAATGGTTAAGCTGATGATGACTCACACAGGCACAAAGGATGGTAAATTTACATGCAAGAAACAGTATTGTCATTAACAGCATTGATGTCAAAAGAAGACTGCCACAACACCCTTAGAAAATTCCTTCAATTAGCTGGGCATCTATACTTGGAGTAAATTATTAAATTAAAAATTAATAGTTTCAAGCAACCTCTACATCTCCATCTCCACCTTGCATTCGGCTAACTTTTTTTTTCAAGCTTACCATCTGACAGGCTTGCTGTAGTACCACCTGTACATCCACAGCGACTTGCTGTCTACCTTATGGTGGATTGATCTGTACTGTATCATGAACAGGAAAATGGGATAATATGCTGAATCATAATTATACTGTCTAATACATGCAAATTAATCAAAGATTTCAGAATTCCGCCCAACTCCTGTAAGCACCTCTGGGGCCTGTTTCAGACACATCAGATATACAAGATATTTTAATTTTTAGCAACTGCGACTTGGGGTTTTTTGCACCAATGTAATTTGGTTAGTACCAAACTGAAGAATATAATAATTGGCCTATTTTTTAATTCTCTAAAAATACTTAATAATTTACCCCCTCCCCCCTCCCTCACTCCACATTACCAAAGTTGCTTTTTTTTTATGTCAGTCAGTATCCAGTTACATATATTTAGTCAATATAGAGTAATCATGTCTTTATCATTTAAATTATCCTGTCGCCTTCTGATTCCATATAGTTCAGTTA
Organism: Blastomussa wellsi; assembly: GCA_947652115.1. Taxonomy (NCBI): domain Eukaryota; kingdom Metazoa; phylum Cnidaria; class Anthozoa; order Scleractinia; family Plerogyridae; genus Blastomussa; species Blastomussa wellsi. The sequence continues at coordinate 22,500,347 of OX393562.1, read as the reverse complement.
CCTTGTATCCATGGTGCAAACATATAATTTTATAAAATAACTGAGATACGGTGTGCACTCTAAATGGTTGATAGGCGTGTTTAGATGACAGTATGTAAACACAGTTGTGACGTTTTAGTTTTGTGCATATTTTTAAGAAATATTTTATACAAGCAATAGCTGACTTTTTCCGTGTTGACACCTCGGGTTTGCATAACTGTCTCGAATTCTCCCAAACCCCCTCATGCTTAGATGAGGCTATGTAAACATGGAAAATGTCCTCAGTTGCTTTAATATTTAGTGCTACATCTCGTAATTGTTTTTGCCCAACCTTCCCCTCCAGAGAGTTTGATTCACCGATTTTATATGTTTTACCATGTAGGACTTGTTTGCTTCATGAATAATATCCACTCGGGTTAATACATGTGAATACCTGAGCTGCATCTTCTATAAACACAGCTGCTTGGTTGATTGTATGTTCTGATGTTTCTATAAACGATGGAAAATGGAGTGAACTTGACAAAATTTCATGAGAACAAATTGAAATTATTAGTTCAAGCCAACAACATTAACACCACCGTTTTTGAGGCCACGGAAAACATACAGTAATCACTTGGGCTACCACTTCTCACACATGGGTTGAAACCGGCAAAATGAAATCTTAAAATTCACACTCCAGGATCACTTTCGATGTCATTAGCTCATTGCTCAGATTGGAATCCCGCCACCCACCACAGCCGAATCCCGTTTCTGTTCCGGTTGGAAAGATAGAGACTCAAAAATTGCCTCGGTCTGGCTTTTAAGCAAAGCTTTCTTTCAAAAGCCAGTGGGATCGAGCGCTCTCAAAAATCGAGCACCTCTGATTCAAGAACGTTCAAGTTCAAGCTTGCAACCCGTAAATTAGAGCCTAATTTTGCCACACTAGTAGTGGATCCAAGCCCGCAAAAACACAAGGCAAATCTCTAACCTTCGTGTTCTAGGACTTCCATTTGTTCCATTACACGACAAGACCAAAGGGAATTCGAGTCAGAAATCAGGAAATTACGAAACACAACAAATGCATATTTGCTGCTGACCATTTGGAGTGTCTGACTACCTCGTCCCCAGGGCCGTCCGCGTGGTACCCAACAATTGTTTGTCTTTCACACGCGCGATTGGAAAGAACTAGAAAAGCTTATTTGATGACGTCATAATTTTGGAGGAGAGGTGGGGCAGCTCACTCGATTAGCTACGCTAAGAACAACGTAGAAGTATTTGCACCGGCTCGTTTTGACGTCCTCAGAATTAAGTCAAAATTGGGCACAAAACCAACATTTACTGATGATTTTGATATCTGAAATTCGTATCTTCATACCTAGTAAGACAGGGCTAGAATCTGGACAATGTTAAGGGGATTTTCTACAATTTTAGTAAAAACGACACTAGAATTGACACTAAAACATTGAGATGACGATATCAAGTAATTATAATTGTTAAAGGAAGGGGAAAACCATAATAAGTTTTTACCTTTCTTTCGTACAAGGCACCAGGGCCAACCTAACTTTTCAAAGTTAAGATCTAAATTTCCGGATGGTTTCAAAATGATATAAGTTCAAAACACTGGCATACAGTGGAACCCTGCCTTATTACGTCCAGTTTTTTGGTCCCGGCAAAACATTCTCTTATAATAAACTCCATTAACGTTGCTACCTCGTGAAAAACGGCCAACGGCCACATTCTGAAATCCCAAACTGTATAATCCTTTATAATTTTACCCCGTTAATACGGCCACTCGAACCAAATAGGCATCCGTAATTATCCAAACAAAACGGGGCCTTTGCTTTTGAGAAGAATATAGATAGCCAAGTCTGTTCTTGTTTCGATTTCAGAATCTAGTTATGTTCATTAAAGTTCCTTGGTTAGTGCGGGAACTGTATGCTGTACGAATTGAAGTTTTTGCATTCTGGATGTAGAAGTGCGAATGTACTTGACCAGTTATGAAAGTTGACCCTACCCCGTTAATACATGTACGGCCAAATCTTTATGATGACGGCCGTATTAACGGGGTTCCACTGTAGTTATTTTTAACAGAACTGGCCACTATTTGCAGGTCTCCAAAATTGAAGTACTGTACATTTAGCTTCTTGCTATACATCTTCTTGCTATACATCTCGCCTCTTGCTGTTTTGAGGTGATGATCAGGACTAGCTGTTACCTGACTCCTTGAGTCAAAGTCGCGCGTAAGGACTCCAAATTCGCTCATCCCCATCGATTCCTGCCATGAGATGCGGAACGCACCTCTATCCAGGACATCCACCCTGCTCGGGACCTGTTCCGTTCCACTGTAAGTCGCCACGTTGTTTTAGGCCGACCTCTCTTTCTTTGGGACCCTTACTATAGTGCTAATATCTAGTCTTGAAAATGATTTCATGTTCACTGATGACCGGCTAAATTAATACTGATGAACTTTTCTGATTTCGGATATGCTTAAAACTCAACGAAAGTCTTGAAGCCATACCCTGTATAAGACGACTCCTTAATATCCATACCCTGTTTAGGACAGACTCGCTTGAATTATATACCCTGTTCGGTACTGAGAGTTGAAAAACCATACCGGCACGTCCCCGTACAGCCCATATAAGGGAGTACCCCTCACCGGAGGGCTGTAACACAGCCGTTGTCGGGTTGTTGTCTGAGGATGTGTCCAACGAATCGCCATCTTCTTCTTCATTCAACCGCTCGACGTCTGCCTTTTTGGATAGCTCTCTATTTCCCTCCCCTTCCAACGCCAGACTTTTCACTGTGATGGCCCCGTTGTTCCTTGCATTTATTCTCATGACTTCGCACTTATCAACAATGACCCACCAGTCTGTCAGTTTTCAACTGCACGTGCCTTTGTGACGAGGAAATTAACGTCACATCGTCAGAAAAGTCTAGGTCCTCAGGTTTCGATATAAATTTCCACCTTACCTCATCTCTCACAGTATGCCTCGTTATCCAGTCAATATATAAATAGTCAATAGTCGATAACTCACTGATCGCGATTGTTCTGACGTTAATTTAGGCGCATTATATTTTGATATTCTGGTGGCTGGCACGTGGCACAAAAACGTTGCTTATGGTAAATTCATTGGGTTCCTGTTAGCCTGTGTTCATGAACTTCCCTACCGATCTCAAGTTAGACTCCTGCTAAAGACTTTATTTATTTATTTGTTTGTTTATTTATTTACTAATAGGATATTACCACTGATGGAGAAGCATTTCGAGTTTGGGTGTTTGATTTGTTTTCGAAATTTGAAGGCTTCATTTTCCTGGCCACTGGAGAAGGGGTGTGGAGAACATTTTGAAGAGTAGGTTTAAACCGCTTAGCTTAGCTTCAGAGGGGGTAGGTTTCTAAAGAAACTGTGGTGATGCGTCGGTGGGAATCGCTCCGACGAAGGGCTAACGCTCGAAACGTCAGCTCTCGAATGTCTTTACGGTGGCCAATTCACATTATCAACCCAGTTAATAAAACCAAATTATATAGCTTAGGTCATTTCGATTCCAGGCACTCTCTCTTATCCCTATCCAGAGAGGAAAAAGAGAGAGCCCAGAATGTTGCGCGAACCCCCCCCCCCCCCCATCTAGGCCCCCTTCCAGGATTTCTTGCTTATCATTGTGCTCTGAATTAACTCCGAATCGTATTCGATTCGATAAGCTAAAAAGGCCAGTTCTAAAGCTTTAAAGGGGTGAAAAATTAGAGGCGGGGCCCGAAAATGGACAGACGAACAAAGGAAATTGAAAAGGGTTCAGGCTAGCTTGCTTGGTCCGTTATCTTGTTCTATGACATTGCAGCTACTTTTGTTACATGATAGTTATAGAAACCACACAGAATTCATCAACATGTAACAGTGTCTTTATTTCCCACAGGGCTTAAAAAAGGGCAAAGCCTAAAACGTCTGCCATATCTAAATGATCTTGTAATTTTTTTTATCTCTACTATTTTTTAAATCTTTACCTATAAAAAATTCTAGTTTGTCTTCGTTTAGACGAGTGTCGTTTTCTAGTCTTCAATGGTGAATTCCCAGAAAACGAATTATTTACAACCATTCAATAAGTAACACCTGAACTTGAAAAAGCTTTTTACGAGGCGAATGATTTTATACAAATTTTCCATGGATCATTGTTCCATATATTTCTATTTATTTATTTTCTATTTCTTTTTAACTACATAGAAAAGCGTTGATTTTCAGAAAGTAGAAAGCGAAATGATCTAATTCTAGCACTTTGTTCTTTTTGTAAAACCGTAGCTGTACCGACGAGTGATATGTGTTTCCTCCCAGTAGCGTCAAAATACGCTTTCTTTGACTCATTTTTCAGAAATCAAGAACTAATTGAACCGGTTTCTATCCTCTATCGAATCTACCCAACAAGGAATGCTATCTGTCTTGACCGGTAGAACATGACTCGAACTTTGTCCTGCCAGTTTTTATATTGTTGAGATCACGTAGTCTTCACGAAGCCTCAGGGGTGTGTTTCAAGCCGTTCCAAGCTGTAAGGTCCAGTACAGAAGTTGTTGTTTTGTCTGAGGTTTTCCAGTCTGGAGAAGTTTTGCTTTCTGTAAGCGGCGTTTCGTTTCATGAGACTAAGCAGGCAATAGAAACGTCAACGTGTTAGGTCGTTTCACGTATTATCCCTTTGTATAAAAAATATTTTCACTTGCTAATGTTAAGTGAAATTCTGTAGTTTGACAACAGCAAAAGTCAAAGGATAAACTCAGTGAAAAAATTCGGGAACCCATATTGAAAAGTATAGCTGCTAGTAATAAAAATAGACGAAGGGAGATCTGCACGCTCGTCGACATGTTTTTATATAAATAGTTCGGGTTAATAGGTGAATAGTTGAATGTTATCTCGTGTGCAACTGAATTCTCACTGTAATGCGCTGAAGTAATCTTACCATTTCAGGCAAGTTCCTGTTTGTGTTCCTTTGCTTTTCATTTGTAAGCGCATCGTTTCTCGGCTTTCTTTCTCCAAAGACACCTTCCGTAATCTGTTGAGCTCTATCAGCAATGCCCTGGACATGAAAAGAGGTTAATTTTGCTATGATCCGAACCCAACAGCCTCTTGGGGTAGGGGAGGGGGAGAGGAATATAAAACCCATTTCCCACTATGAGATATGTTTTTTTCCAGAATCCCATTCCATTCCTGAAAGACTTCATAGTGAAGTAATATGGACGATATTCTGGAGTATTCTAGCCTCGAATATGTCACTGTGATTCCATAGAATCCTAGAGTATTCAAGGCGCACGCAATGCGTGAAGTACACCTGGGGTATTCAAGACCATTCAAGAGTATTCGATTTGAATACGTGAAGTGCATTTGGAGTATTCACGAGTATTCAATTTGAATACGTGATGCACACATGGAGTGCTTAATTTGAGAACGGAAAAATATCCCAGGTGTCCCAGGTGTATTTTGAATCAGGCGTCCTAGAATACGTCAGAACATTACAGTGTTCGAACGAATTCTGGCCCGAATATTTGGCCTCTCGCGCAGTGATCAGGAGATTCAAGAAATAATATGCTCAAAATGCGATTAAAGTTTTTAGTGCACTCTATCCGTTTCTTATAGCACTAGATAAAAATGTGATGCACAAAAAGACTTTGTGTTGAGGTTTTTTTGTTTAGAAAATAGTTTCTGATCATGGTTTAGGCTTCTTTGGCTTCCCACGCATGCAGCCACATTTTGGGGAGAAGTGAGCGATCTCGGCCTAAAAATGACTGCGTGGGAGGCAAGGGCTGTTTGGAGTTTTTATTTTATTACCTCACAGTTGATTCCAAGGAATCAACTTTTTGACGAAGGATGTTATTCTCTGAATTGCACGCTTCCATCCTAAACAGAGACGAGAGAATATTACAAATGAACGGAGTAATTGTGAGAAAGAACAAACGGCTTTTATAACATAGCGCGCGCGCTAGTCCTATCTAATCATGGACAAAAATCATGAACCAATTCTTTATATACGCACGGCCGTGCTCCATAAAATGACGTGTGCAGTTTCAATTTACCTGCAAAATTTTCGTCGAGTCTCAGGTGTTAGCTCCTTAACTTAGAGTTTCGAGAAGTGATAGCAGTAAATGGAAGACCTGCCAAATTTTTCTTTGGCTTTCGATCTTCCTGCAAGCAGTCAAGCCAACAAGAGCAATGAAAAGGAAGCACAAACGGCCCGTTTCCAGAATTTATCGGAACAGGAGCTAGAGAAAATTTTGGCTGAAAGGCATTCCGCAAGAACTAAGAAGGCCACAAATTGGTCTGTGTCAACTTTTAAAGGTAAACATCACTGTTTATGTCGGGCTTTTTTGTTACATTTGTTAAACCAGCAGAAAACTAGTTAATTACAAAATTACAAAACAATCGGAGACGCAAACATTTTCAGGCAACTTTCATTACAAACTGAAACTTTGCAGCCGCAATTGCACCGAGACATGGTTTATTCAAAGCGTCAGTCACGCATTGCCTATAAACTAAATGGTATTACCATTATTTCCTTTCTGAATTTAGCTTGGTGTAGTGAGAAAAAAATACAGACACCGCTAGAACAAATGTCGCTTGGCCAACTAGATACAAACCTTCGCAGATTCTACGCAGAGGCCAGAAATAAATCCGGAGATGTGTACAGCAAATCTACGCTCCTTGGATTTCGTCACGGCATTGAAAGATATCTGAATACACCGCCACTAAACAAAGGCCTGAAGCTCACTTCTGACCCAAGATTTAAAAGGTCAAACGAAATGCTGAATGCGACAGTTGTCAGCTTGAAGCGTCAGGGAAAAGAAAACGTAAAACACAAACCGGCGATTGAAAACGAAGATTTGCTGCGGCTAAAATCCTCGCAAGTTCTCGCCTTGAGCAACCCACTTTCTCTTCTCCGTAACGTGTGGTTCCACATTGTCCTCTTCTTTTGTAGAAGAGGTCGAGAGGGTCAGAGGACCTCGAAAACGACCAGCTTCAAGTTTGAAGTGGACCCAACTGGTCGCAACTACGCGACGATGGCGCATGATGAAGCTACCAAAAACCATCCCGGTGGAATTGCCGACGTTTCCAGCACCGAAAAGTTGGCCCGAATGTATGAAACAGACGAAGTGAACGACGGCTACAAGGCCTTGAAATTGTACTTGTCAAAATTAAACCCGAAGAGCGAGTCGTTTTTCCAATATCCAAGAAAGAACTGGAGTTTCGACGACAACATCTGGTATGAAGCGCGTCCAGTCGGAGTGAACTCGCTCGACTCCATGATGAAAAACATCAGCGAAGCAGCATCCTTGTCGAAGCTCTACACCAACCATAGCGTCAGGGCGACAGCCATAACTTTGTGGTCTAATGCAGGAATCCCAAACAGGCACATTATGGCGATCTCCGGTCACAGAAATGAGCAAAGCCTTGCTCATTACAACACGCACCCATCCACTTCACAGCTTCGCAGTTGCAGTGAGGTCCTGTCGAACAGCCTTGTCAACGGAACAACCGAGTGCTCTTCCACCGGTACCACAGTCCGTCAAAAAAACAGTTTGGTGGCCCACGACAAGAATGCAAATTTCCTGGAGTCCGTCTTCGGCACTAATTGCACTATACACGGCAATGTGAACATCGTTTTCAACAATTCAAATCCCGCTTCTTCTCGTCTTTGACTTTTGCCCACCGAACGTGTTTACTAAAGATTAAGTACTTTAACTTGTTTGGCTGCATTTTCATGAAGGCGTTTGACTTCGTTTAAAAAGTTCACTTACTTTCCACGACTTTTCCATTCATTGAGAGACAGTTTTTAGAGATGAAGCCAGATGAAGCGTTCCGTTCAACTGTCGATCAAGTGACTGTGGCGTGTTTTTAACCAGCCAATTAGATCCTTTGTAGCGCATTTTGAGAACTTTGTAATCAATCAAAAGAGTAAAACATCTTTCAGCCCCCAACTTGTTGTCGTATGTTATAAAAGAATTGTTTCATGCTTTTAGCTGTGCGTATATCGAGTTATGGATGCACTTGGGAAGTTAGGAGAGCACTCAAGAAGCTAGAGTTGCTCTCGGCTGCGCCTCGAGCAACTCTTACGCTTCTCTCGTGCTCTCCTAACTTCCCGCGTGCATCCATAACTCGATATACGCACGCTAAGCATGAAACAATTCTTAAATAGATGATTTGGTATATGTGCATGCATCGGTTTACTGATAACCGCCGTAATATAAAATTCCTGTTGACACTCTGGCTGGTCCATCACAATAACGTAAATAAATCCATAAACCAATGAGAATCGATCCAAAGCCAAACACATGTGGCCCCTCCATCCGTGCGTGGGACGACGTCAAGGCAAGACACAATTAGTTTGGATAAACAACGTAAAATGACCTAAAATGATTAGCTCTTTTCTGAGAAGCATTTTAACAGACACAAAAATAAGAGTGTTCAAAAGCTAGCTTTATCTCTAGAAATACTGGACAGGATCAATAACATACAGCTAGCAGGTTGCTCGAGGTACCAATCCCATTTTTGAATTTCAGCTTTTTGAGCGAGATCTTTGGTCAACTCACCGTTTTTCCAAACCCTCGACATACTCTTTCTTTTTTCGACGGCTTTCTTGGGCGGAGAGCTAGAAAATAGGAGAGAAAAGAAGAGATGTTTTGATTGCAAAACAAAGGTTAATTCAGTCCCTGAATTCTCGCTTGTTGGCTCCGGGATCAAGTATAAAAGGGTTCCGCTGACCCCAGGAAAGGGAAGAAAAGGAAGAGTTCAAGGACTGGACTACAGGAATACGCCTGTTGTAGTACATTTGTGCGTGTATTTCAGTGATAACTTACCTTATTTTTAATTTTACGCCGAATTCTTTTAAGAGCTCTTTCTTCTGCCTAACAACAGAAAAGAAAATTTACACCATTGTTAGAATTAGCTAAGCAATTAGAAGATCTCTTTTGTTTTGCTTTTTGTTTTGGTTTATTCGTTGTTGTGCCAGAGCGTCAGAAAATTGGGAAAATAAAAGAGAATTATTTATAGTTTACTTCCTTGCATTCTAACCTAGTGCATTCTAGTGGCTCACTCACCTTCGTCAGCGGTATTCTGTTCGGAACAGGAAGTCCTTCGGAAACAAAAGTTTCCTTTTCTTCTTCCGTAAGTTTCACTCTTGGATCATTGCCATTCTTGGCGAAAACGATCTCCTTCGCGTTCTAAGGGGAAGTAGTTTTCCAATCAATAAACCTAGACTACGAACAGTCCCTCTTTTCTCAACCCACTAAGCATAAAGCGAAAAAGAACCCTTAGAGGAAGAAAGAGCGACGAAATGCGCGAAAAAAGCTAGAGGAACTACCGACAAATCTACTCGCCGCTCTCGGCTTTCCAATCGCGTTGTATTTTCGCGTCACACTCGAGAGAAAAATGGGAATGTTCGTAGACTGCAATAAACTGAGCACCAATAATAAATTCTATGATATAACCAAGTATCTTCAATACAGCATTTCTGACAAACAATCAAGTCATTTGAAAACCATATAGGATTGTTTTTGTATGAAAACAACATCCTACCTTGTTGAAATTCTTGTCATCGCATATATAATCTTGTTCTCCACTGACATCAACATCGCTGACGTCTGTCTGCTCTTGTTCTTCTGGGCACGATGTGACGTCGACCTTTTTCTGAGAGGTAAACAAAGACACTTGCCATTAGTAAAGAAAAAAAAAAAGACAAGAGGCAAAGAGTCATGCATAAAGACATTCAATGTTGCTTTTGTGTGAAACGAAAGTGGATATTATGCCATTGTGTTTTTATATGACCCATCTTTTATTTTCAGAGCGGATGAAATCGCTCACAGGACTCAATTAATTTTCGCCCGGAGGAATCGATCATGCTATAGTATGAAAGTCAAGCCCCTGTTAGAATCTCCTCAGTTTGGACATGGAAACGTGTCTTCAAATGCAACAACAAAAATACGCACCTTTTCCAAAAGTGAGGATATCTTGCAGAGAAGCTTCCTGTCCTGGGACCGGTCTTTCGGAGAGCTTTTATCGCTGAATATTTGACAGCGGTTGGATAAATTTGCATTCTGAAAGAATGGAGCGATTTAATGAATATTAAATAAGATATCAATAATAAAATGCTTCTAAACCAGCTGTAAGATGAACTAAATTCTTAATCTCGTACTTTGCTTCTTTGCAAACATGTTCAGCCGCAATTATATGCCACTTGACCGTATACCAGAGGCAGGGCTTGTTTAGCAAAGAAAGACCTGTGACCTGTTATCTGACGACCGAAACCGCGAGCAAGTACCTTCCTGTGACTTGTGACGCGCGCTTAGCTTTAGGGCCGGTTTAAACTACGAAAACAAGGCAGCACTTCTTACAGCTCAGCACAGCAGGAAACGTATGCTCCCAAGCAGAAGTGTTTTTGCAAGCATTTATTGGTTAGTTAGATTGTTTGTGTACGAAAAAAGTTTTCCGCCTGACTACGTGTACAGGGAAAATTTACACGCTTCCGCCGCTCAGGCCGGATGTTTATTTTTTTGTTAGAGCAACAGTGTTCCATTCTTTACCAGGGACCTTTAGAGTAGCCGGAACGTAGCTTGTTCCACGCGTAGCCATTCTTAAAGTGTTCACAGGTACTAGAAATACAAAACTTTAAAATTAATACCACTTCTAAGAGATGCTTGAGATAAAACCTATTGATTTATGTCTAAATGGGTGTAAGAATTAATCAACCTTTCTTACTATAAACTCCTTTTATGTGTAATCCTCTCTTTTATACTTCTTAAATCATACGAATAAAACTACCTTAAAGGAATTTGCAGCAGTTAGCTCGTCGTAGGCCTGGTTAAAAACCTCCATCGCGTCCAACTATTGTCTGTCGAAGAAACTACAAAAAAGCATATATTATTTCCTTTGATTCCATATGCGTTGTGAACAACGTGGGAACGTGTCATCTATGAAAAATGATATATGACGTAAATAGAATTTCTTTAAAGTTAAAAATAAACTGTGCATTTAAGGACAATAAAGTTGACGTTTAATTATTTCAATGGGATACAGTCGCCGGTATAGGACAGTTATGCTAAACCCCGGAGTACACAGTAAAACGAATAAAACATCTATATGTTACAAGAACGATTCTGAGTTTTTGTTTTAGTTAAGATGGAAATTAATTAAAAGCGAAAATAACCAAATGAAATGTGATGATGTCGTTTAGCCGGTTATTTCATAACAATGTGCTTTTCAAATTTAAGAAATACGTGCAGAGCACTGTTGGAAATGAATATCGCTCAAACGTCGCTAAATTGGCAGTTCTTTATCCGAAAATTGTCTAAGCTAGATTAGATGTCGAGAAATTTGATACTGGGCTTTCTGTATCACGTCCGTTTAGCTGACGAAGTTTTTGTTTACATCTAAATAATAACTTTTTCTTTATCATAAAAATGTATTTGTCGCCTTTTTTCATATTGTGCCCAAAAATTATATATCATCAAATTAAAGGACTGAAAACCAACGAAAGGCTGTGATACTCCACTTGTTTCCTCTAGATGTAGAATCATGCATTTTACTGAGCACTTTTTTGGAGAGCGACAAGTAAGCATTAGCCTTGACTTGTGCTAATTTTAACTTCACTTCAGTTGCTATGCAACCTGAATTAAAAACCGCTCTCAAGAAAATTGATAAATTAAAATATTTTCCGCAAACAATTAGATCTCACTGAAGCTTGGCATGTGTCCACCTTTTTCGCCTAGAGCTACCGAAGCTATCCTTGAGAACTTTTCAGCTAAAAGATAGAACGATTTGAAGAAATTCGCCACGCCACACAACATGAGGCCGTTTAAACGTCCACATAAATCTAGCATGACGTATTTAAATGAGAATGTTCGAAGCATAGCTTACAAAAGACCTCGGGCGATTCGTGAAAAAAACTTTTGATGTTTCTTGTCATGCTACTAAAGAACAAAAGAATGGCTCCATGTAACATATATCACTTTTTGTATACAAAGTAATTTATATATATATAAGTTATATTTCTGCGAATATTTCACGATGCAATTAACACGTTTAGTTTACCACCTGTATGGAACGTTTAGCAACCATTAGCAATCGGTTGACTAACATATCTAAGTTAAATCAAAATAAATAATTGAGTGGATTTTTACCAAAAAGCAAACGGCAAGCCGATTTTTTACAATTATTCCGTCTCTACTGCGACCCTACTAAGGGCGAAGTTGCTCTTTGTAAGTGTCATTATAAGAAACTGAATAATTAACAGAGACAGAAAATGGCAGTGACATTTCGGAGACAAGCTTTCATCTAGTACTTAGCCAAAACATGAATTAACCGCCGTCGTTTTAGAAAATTAATACAGAAACTCCCACGCGTTTCATTTGTGAAACGCGTTGCGACGTGTTGCCACGTAAAAGAACGCGTCACAGTCAATACTGGGGAAGTTGTTTTCCTATTCACATATGTATATTGAGAAAATTCGCCCACGTTTAGTAAAGCTAATTGAGAAAATTGCTCTTTTTGTATTAACGTCTTCTCGAAAATATTCAAAAAGATGGAGGAACGGCTTGCAATCATTTCATACTAGAAGGGGGGGGGGGGGGGGGTTGTTTTACGTTTTTTGCCCCCGGGAAACATAACTAACAAAAATGTTAGCTTCATATTTTAAAATGTAACTATTTACTCAGAAAGGAAACATTACTTAAATTTTCATGGAATGGTTAATTTCAAAATGAAGAAATCCTGAATTTCAGTTGCATTAAGCGAGTAGCCAAAATAAAATGTTTCAAACTGCGGATTATCTGGCGCGTGAATGTAAATTTCCATTTACCTAAACGTCTCCCTCTAGCCACTAATAATATTTCTCGAGAATAAAATGCTTTATCCGTATAAACAGGCTTTCTTTGACGTCGGTTTTTGCGCATTTGGCATCAAAGAATTTACCATTTGCTTTGCCTACGTCATGCAATTTTCGAACCTTGTATTAAACTTGCAAAACGATGGGGGTCCGGACAAGGTTTATTTAAACAGCTGCCTTAATAAAAGCCTAGTTCACAAAGCGAGAAGCATCTTCGTAAATTTACATTTCTTTAAAGCAAAAGTTCCGACGAGGAAAGTTTCATGTTAGCTGAGTACACAAGAAACAACAAACGCATGACTTTGTAATTAATGTTCTCGCGAGTTCGTGTATGAACCAGCATCTTCGCGCGCGTTAATCGCTGCTCCAAGAGAATGATGATTTTTGTGAAGCGATTCCTTGCAGTCACCATACACCTGATCCTTACCTATTGATAGCAACTGCTTTAATAACGAGCAGCCTTGAAAAAAAGGGACATGACAAGGCCTGCCTAAAAACAAGCGAAATAAAAGATAAAATCTGGCTGGTTATTTTGGACTTACTCCCCAAATATCTACGCAATAAAATTCTGCCCCATCTTGATTATTCCTTCAGAAATGAAAATTAATCTCCAAACCGGACGGACATTCCAAAAAGTTCGGTGTTTAAACACCTCCGCAAATTATCGTTCAATTTCGGCCACAGGGAATTCTCGTTTGAAGTGTGCATGAGGCTTGTATCAACTCAAATGCTTAGCGATCGTTTATTTTTAAATCTGCCAATAGTTCGTCGATTCTCACACAACAGAAAATAGCATCGGTGTGAAATTGGACGGTAAAAACAGAACTGTTATTTATTCTTTAAACTAAAACGCCGCAAAATCATCACTCCACAAGGCCAAGTTCACATTGGAATTGCCAGTAGTAAGGGTAATTAATTCCGATTCTTCGGCTATAAAATAAGCGATCACTTCAAATATATACCCCCATGACACGAAGAAATAGCAAGTTAAAACATAACTCACCCTTAATCAGATCCACAATTCGCGTTGAAGTATTTCCTTCCTCGTGTCTTCTTTATAAGTTAAACCACAAGCCGATCTTACGTCGTGAACAACCTGAAATCAAAATTTTCAATTTTTCCCTTGTTATGCAAATAGATGTCTATTAGCGATGCAGGCCACCCGCCCAGGACCGGCTGAAAAACAATGAAAGTTCAGGCAATAAGAAGGGGATATGGTTATTTATTCAACGCTGGCTTATTTTCTCAATTTCACGCCACAGTTAACACGTTGTCGACTTCGTTTTGGACGGTAAGTTGACACGTGGCAGTCTAAGCAGACTCGTTTTAGCGTCATGCGCTCAAACGTGGCGTTTTCAACAAAAAATCAAAGTAATTCAACAACAAGCAGCGATCGCGTGGTTGAAAACTTCTCTAGACATGGAAATAAAAGGATAAACTTTGGCTATACGTTTATAAGACCTTATTCATTCAGGAAAGTTGTTTTACAAAGGATTTCTTTGAGTGTTGTATGTTTTTTTTCCTACCTCGCTTGGTTGATGGTCTATAGACGTGGCGTGTTGTTCTATTGTGTGCGGCAATTAAGCGATAGGTTATGGGCAGCTTTTTGCTATTAACATCCACCTGACAACTTGTTTGCTAAACTTAAACTTTTTGTGAAAATCCCCTGATAAAAAGAAAAATGTAACGGTTTGCGTTGCGATTTCACGAGGAAACACGAGTGGAAAAACGTCAGGAGTAAGATCTACAACATGTGGAAAATTACTGACATTTGTAAGAGTTGCCAAGTAAACGAAATGCCTTTTGTACTTGGTTATTGGCAGAAACAACTTAAGGAACAAAAGGCATTTTGAATGAAAGCAACAGAACAAATTTACTCTCGTGACAAAGCGAGTTGTATACACCGTAGGTAAATATAATGGCCCAAAGCTGAAGAACAGCTCAAAATTTAAAATGAATTGAAAGTATATTATTTACA
>OX393562.1:22458062-22480562 GCA_947652115.1 Blastomussa wellsi | reverse complement strand
TTTCTCCGGCCCAGGCTGAATATTCCTATTTTTCTGCCGATTTGAGGCTAAAAATATTCCTATGAATATTCTTAGATTAAGAATTTACAGTTCAGTTCGTGTCTTTTGTGATGCATACCTTACATATGTATTACAGTACCATTCATCGACCGGTCCCTTGCATTGACCAATGGTTATAGTGTAGGTTTTTATCGTTTTATTGGCTAGTTTTTCCATTTAGAGAAAGAAAATTGTATTGTATTTGCACATTGTAAACACAAAATTATATTCTTTCCAAAATCTCAGCCTTGGGTTTATTCTTAAAATATTCTTAAAATTTCACAATTTCAGCCTCGATATTCTTATAAAATATATATTCTTATAAAAAAGAACGAATGTATTCCATTTTTTGCATTCACAAGAGTCGGTCAAGAAAACGCAAACTGTTTGCAACAAAAGTAACAAAGCCAAAAGTTAAACCTCTCGCACCCAGGTAGTAAGGAAAGACAAGTACAATATATAACTGAAAAAGAGGAGTAACAGAAATTGCTCGTTACATTTTACATCTATTCTTGGCCTAAGGGTCAATTGGCTGGGCACGCTGGCACGAGCATCGCATGTCATGTTTTGAATGTCACACTACAATATAACGCAACTTTTGCTGAGCAGTATAAAAACAGCCAGTTAGTTTGATAAAAAAATCAAGTTTTTCAAAGAATATAAGAATAAAATATGAAATTGACACGAGGCAACAATTCCGAACGGCTTTGATTTATTTCATGAAACCTTTGTGCGATAACAAATTGTGTGACGATGAAATCAGATATCCTGCCAGTGAACCATTCAATAAATAACAAATGTATCAGTATCAGTAAATTACGTATAAATGTGTACCGAACCTAGCCTATATTTAAACAATAGCTGTCCCACTTTGTTTAATAGTAAAAGGAAAGACAAAAACATGCGCGCGTGTCAAACATTGCAGATCGCATGAAAAGTCGTTTGAACATATATTTGAACTCTGAAATACACAGTGTTGTGGATGACCGTGTTCTTTTCACCGTGTTGTGGTTCACTGTGTTGTGGTTCACCGCGTTGTGGTTCATTGTGTTGTGGTTCACTGTGTTGTGGTTCACCGCGTTGTGGTTCATTGTGTTGTGGTTCACCGTGTTGTGGTTCACGGTGTTGTTGTTCACCCTGTTGTGGTTCATTGTGTTGTGGTTCACCCCATTGTGGTTCATCCTGTTGTGGTTACCCTGTTGTGGTTCACTGTGTTGTGGTCACGCTGTTGTGCATAAACGTCCCAACCCCTCCTCGGGTTCAGGGAATAACAGAGGATTGGATACTAGGAAAACCGAGGCGCGCGGAGTGTCATAGGAAGGGTTCCTTCCCGTGAAACCCCGCGCGCCTTAATCTTCACTGGTATCCAATCTTCTCTCACCCCCAGAACCTGTAAATAGCGACCACGAGCGAGTCTGGCTCAAACAAACGCTGCCTTTATCACGACCTGTTAGGACCTTTTGAAGGAGGGGCTTTATAGAGAGGGTTTTATAAGGACGTCAGTAAAGTTGCAATGTTAATTCCCTCTTCACAAATTACCCTGCGAACACAGACGGATTTCCGGCTTTGTTTCGCGTCTGTGTTCGCAGGCTACCATTAAATAGAAGGGGAGGGGGAGGGGAGAGCTAGTACAATACACCAGCCAGAGAGGGGGAAAAAGAGTTTTTTCAATTAAAAAACAAACAAAAACAACAGCAACAAAGCAAAACAAGAACTGATCACGTCGAGACTAGAACAACTTGTTCCTGTTGGGCGTTAGTTGCTGTCGTTCATTTATTTGACATTCGTTGTTAACTATCTCGGTGTTGCAAGTATGTCGAGAGGTTATTAAGTGAAGTAATTAACGTGTACCCTGAGGCTGGCTATGTTGATGCACGCAAGAAAATACAGAAAACAAAAATGCAACCCAACAGAAAGACCTTTAAAGACCTTGTCAGCCCCGTACACTAATTCAATTTAGGAACTTCTTGGGTCCAAATCTGCATTCTCCAGAAGAGGACAAATCGGTTTTACATGATCTAAGACTTTCTGCTTTGCGGTTCTTTTCCTTTTGTATATTTCTTAAGAGGATAATGATCTCATTTTTGTGCTGGAAAAACAACTTAAGCTGATAGAGTTATGATTAGGATCGTGATTAACAGACGTGCCACTTAATATTTATTATGGTCATAAACTAGCTTTGTTGTTTACAGCAGCTGTTTCTGGATATTGAATAGCTTCAGATTATCTGCAATGATTGCAATGTTTGAGTGAAAGAGTGCTTCTTGTGTATCTGCTTCCAGTATTCTCCATACACAACATTTTCCGCTTATATGTGATTTACTTGGAGGAAATTTCTTTTTTTTTTGCATACATGGGAAAACCAACTGGTTATATTTTCGTGCCTATAAATGTCTACTGACAAAAAAATTCAGTGGAATGCATGGCCCAGGCGCTCTTCACTTTGTAGTGTAACAATTACACTGTGCATATACACGAAACTAAAATTCTACACAAGTGCGCATTTTGCAATGACAAATGTCCTTGGTATGAAACATATAAGACGAGTAGCAAGTCAATCGGAAATCTGGCGAATGTTTGCATAACATCCTAGAGTAATTCCTTGTTCCCTGCCTTCCCGAGTGAATAGCTCTTAGTTGTAAGAATTAAGGTGAAGACCCCACATGCACGCACAAATCTGTTTAATAGTCTCAACTTGAAAAGATAATGATTTAAGAAATAAACAAGATTATGTTCCACGCCTAAGTAGTTCAGTGAAAACCACTCAAAGCGGCTCTCAGAAAAAATACCTTCGAGTGCATCATTTCTTGAAAGTAACCCTGTCCTTGAAACATTCGTGAATGTTTTAGACTGTCAGAGCTTGAGGCAACTGCCAGAAACTGCTGCGGGATTGGTTTGCGTGGAAACCGCTACCTCCAAAAATGCCTGCACTATATAGGCTACTGCAAAACACTCTGTTCTATATTTTTGCCACTTATGCAACACTTAAGAAGCTATTTATTTACTTTTATCAGCCCTGTGGTTACATATTCAGATCTTGATGCGTGCTCCCAACATATTTGAATAATTGGTTCACGCTTTAGTGCACCATCGAGTTTACCGTTAAGGTGCACGCGGGAAGTATGGAGAGCAATGAGCGAAAGAGAAGCTAGAGTTGCCTCAAGCTTTGAGTGCTCTCCAAACTTCTCATCATAACTCGATGGCGTACAGCTACAAGCAGGGGCACCCAACCAACAAACTGTGGCAAAATGCATTCTTTTATCCAAATGAAGGAAAATATATGATATTAAAACATTTACAGGTTTTCCTGAGTGTAGCTGGGAAAAATTTCTTTGTTCCTTTTTGCCAGCACATGAACCATAATATTTTTCCCAGCCAGCAATTAGAAAAAACAAAAAACGCGCGGAAATGACAATGAAAGCCGTTGAAATCGACTATTCTCAACGAGATTCAAGCCTTCGTCGAGTAGTTTCTTCAGTCGCCCTTCGATCTCTATCAACCAGCGTCATTTTTTCAGTGACAACTTCCGCGAGAAAACATATACTGAACCGTTTTGTCAGCCAGCAACATTTGAGCTGGGGAACAGCTAGATAAAGTGAGGAACAGACTCGTTTGAAGCACCTGTAAAAGCATGAACGAATTGTTTTATAACATTGCCGGTGGCAATGTACATAAAAAAACCCGCTTCGTAGAAAAAAAAATCATGGCGTATCGATTTTCGAAACAACAAAATTTTTTATTAATAACTTATATGATAATTAAATTAAACTTTTTATAATGAACGGTTCTGGTGATCCAATCATAAAAACAAAAAGCCAAATATAATCTACAGAATGTGCATTGAAAAGCTTAAAATTGGTCTTAAAATGAATTTAAAAGGAATTTGAAGGAGTAACAAAACATGTCACTTTATGTTAGGACATTGGGTGTGATAATGTGCGTGTGACAAGAACAAAAGAAAACTATTTTCTGCTAGTTAAAATACAAATTATAATAATTCTGCCATCTTACTTTCTAGTTCTTGACAGAAAACCAAAAACTACCCTAAAAATCGTTACAAAAAAGAGAAGATAAATAAATAAATTAGCAAATGTCCGCATTCCTTGCATTAACACTAAAGTCATCTAAAATGTCTGCATTCCTGTGAAAAGGGGTTCTAGAGCCACGAACACATGTGTGGACTGATCTTAAAATATCAAACGGCTTAGAGATTAGATCAAGCCAGCAGCGCGCTCCATTTACGTATACTGAATTTTATTGCACGGCTCTGCTAGCTATGTTATAAAAACAATTGAAGCGAGCGAAGTTGATCATGCCCTCTATATTTGTTGCTATCACAGTAACTGGGGTTGTTTTCCCGTTTCTGTCAATTCAGAAAGCAAGGAAGTAAATACCTTTGTTGTGGCTATCTTATCAAAAGAACAATGTTAATGTAAGTGAATAATTCACTCCACTCATATTTTTTTATCAATAACCTTTTTATAAGTGGGAGGCGCAGTGGCCTAATGGTTAGTGCGCTGGACTCTGGATCGGACGGTCCGGGTTCTAGTCCTGGCCGGGCCACTGCGTTGTGTTCTTGGGCAAGACACTTTACTCTCACAGTGCCTCTCTTCACCCAGGTGTATAAATGGGTACCGGCGAATTTACTGCTGGGGGGTAACCCTGCGATGGACTAGCATCCCATCCAGGGGGGAGTAGAAATACTCTCTGTCGCTTCATGCTACAGAAACCGGGATAAGCTCCGGCCTGATGGGTCACTAGGCCCGACTGCAGACTTACCTACTTACCTAACCTTTTTATAAGAACGTTGAGGTTGAAATTAGGAGCATTTCTGAGTCGATTAAGAAAGTTTTTATTTTGAACTTTTTATGCGTTTTTGCCACAAAATCTGGTACATTTTGCCAGTTCAATGCAAGTGTTGGTTGGCGCGACACGGCCGGCGAAAGTCGCGCAAGTAAGTGACAAGAACTTGATATATCACAGCATGCAAGCAAATGCATGCACTTTGATAGATTTTCATTTGAAGAATGTTTTCAGCCTGAACTCGAAAAAAAGTATAAGAACGTTCAGCCTGAGCTCCAAAATTAGATGTTCTTACAGAAAAAGACAGAAAAACACCAAGAAGTGTTATAAAACGTAAATAGACAAGCATGGTGATGAATGTTAAATTTTTAGTCTCCCCAGTACCCAGTGAACATTTTGATTTTACCCAGTGACCGTGCGGTGTGACCCAGCGTATTTTGTTTGCAAAAAATAATAATAAACAAGCAAAATAAAACAGAAAACAAGCGAACCCAGTGGGAAATTAGCCAACCCGGTGACTTTTTCCCCGAAAACCCAGTGAGGATAAAGATTCCACTGGGTCTGTTAAAGAGGGGTGTCCAGTTCATTTCCTTCCAGAGCAGTGGGAAGGAGAAGCTTACTGGCTCAAGCATAACTTTCGCCGGTTTCATGTTTATTATGCTCACACTGAATGAAGTACAAGATCATGGTCTCAACTGAAGTTATATAAGTCCACTGGAGGAATACTTTGTATGCGGTGCTGTTTGTTATTCTTAAAAATCCAACAAACTTTAAACTAATCAGTACACTTGCATAAATGAAATCAACAATTTTTCCTCCTGAACAACTTCCTGTGGCTGTCAAGAATGGTCAGTGGGACTACTGAATGGCCAGTAAAGTCTACGTGCTAATCAGTAAAGTACCGGCTGAACATCCACCTTCCTTAATAACGTCGAAGTTTAAACGGCTGGAGTAACTTTTTGAACAAATTCAGGTACACGTTCCTATAGATATTACTATCAAACCACTATATGCTAACTCCATGGCGTGCGCTCGGCGAGTCACGTGGCCGCTAAATTTTGAAAAGGGCTTTAGCGTTGTTTAGCTAATCTTTGAAATAAAAATAGCTAATTCAAATGATAGAAAATAGCATATCATTTGCATTTCTTACAAAGATATCTAAAACACTTTAACCCCCTCTTATGTCTTTTTCTCCCCGAGGGAGAGGTTTTCGGCACAAAGAACAAGGGTAAAGTCTTCATTGGTAAGTGAAGGCCACAAAGAGAAATTCCTGTCATTTCTGCACGATAGATCGTGAAATGGATTTTTCTTCCACGTGATTGAGTACTGTTTGAGTTGGCCCACTCAAACAACATCCTGGCTGATAAATTGCTAATTATCCTTTCCGTTTTCACAGCATGCACCGGCCCTGGTGTAACATTTCATACAGTTGTAGTTGCTGATCATGATGAACAAAAAGTAGCCGCCATTTATTTCACTGTGGTTTATCGACAGTTAACAAGCATAAATAAAAATGATCGCCTGTTTTCCAGTTAAGCTTCCATCTCAAGCTCCAAACCTTCAGTTTTTCAGACTCACTGTGCGAAAAAGGACGGTCTTGGTTTTGATCAATATTCTGCTTATCTTAATCGCTTCTCAGACTACTTTTGTAAGTGAGGGCCAAGTGAAGCTAGACAACAAGGGCTTCACTGTTTTTCTTTTTAATGAATAATGCAATCTATCTGACCACGATACAATATACCAAATTTGCCTAAATTAAAGAACGAAAGTTATCATCAATTGCACACCTAAAAAGTGGCTGTTTTGGAGCTGCTTTCAGGTACTAATAAGCGGTAACAGACTAAACCACATATTCTGCATGAAGGAATTTATTTCTCCGATATCCAATAGCTAAATGACAAATTACAAAGTACACTGAAAGCATTCAAAAAATTCCATAATCCTTGGAGGTAGTCCAAATTAAACTGATTTAATTGAACAATTTACATAGGTTCATTTATTTCTTTAAGGCCATTTTAAAAGGCTTTGTACCGCAATTCCTAGCCCAAATCTCTCGTGATGGCAGATCATGGTGGTAGGTCTTTGCCTTGTAGTAAGGTCAATTTCTGCCGGTTACGCGATTATATGTAAGAAACAGCAATACTTCAAAACGTACGTAGAAGTCTCGAGATAAATATGGCATGTTTTCAGTTCAAAGCAACACACGCAGAAGCTGTCCAAGATACAGGTTAGCTACGTCACGAAATTTGGAGTCATGGGTTAAAATATAGAAATCCGAAGAGGTGTGATACTAAACCTAACAGGAACAAGGATGGTTAAGGATTGAGAAGATTGAAACGGATTGCAAACGACGATTTTGAAAAGCGTAGGCTTATTTTTTCAACATGCACAACCATGAGGTATAATAGAAGCACCAGAGGTGGTAACCCGCCACTTACTCCCATCCTGAGACGTAAAAAGAAGAGAATTCTTGGACGAATATACGAGGGAACAAAAAAGTGTCAATTCTTATTCACAATCATATTGGAATAACAACTTAATCAATTAGATACAGAACCCAGGAGGGTTCTTGAAGGCCTACGTAATTTTCCAACCTGGAGTTCCCCGAGTGCTTTTTGAAAAATGTTTACAAATTTTGAGATCCTATCGCGCTTTGCTTGACACGGTTTATAAATCTGTATCGAGCTTTGCTAACTGAAAAAGAAAGAAATCTACCATTGAGTGAAGCCGGAAATTTTAACTTTACTTTTAGCTACTTTTCTAAGCAATCCGAATATTTCGAATGCCGGTTTGCACGAAGTACAAAGTCCGTGTTTCGTTCCAAGCAATACTTTACTTCCGTACCGTTGACAGAGTCTCGAAGGGGGCAATATAAGAGTCTTGTCGTCAGTCGAAATGAAATCTTTATAAAAGACTGAATTCAACCCCTTGGCTCCGACGTTCGCATTGTCACAAAATTTCCTAAAAGCTTTCAATCCAGCACAAGTTATTTTTTTTTTACTTTTGTGGCGGTTCCTGCTCAGTGTCACTTCAGTGCTAGCTCGAGATAAACGTAACCATGTCAGGTAGGATTGAGCTTAGCTTTTGCAACGTTCAAACGTTTTTGATAGTTGAAAAAGAGCCAAAGTATCTGAGTGAGAAGCCATTTGGACCATTTGCACTTAACCTTGGCCATTTGCAATTAAACTTTAACTTTGGTGGTCAATATCTGAAGAGATATAGAAGCAGCTAACGAGGAATCGATACAAGTGTTTGTATGAACACTAGCTACCAGGCGACTACCGGTACCCATTGAAATGATTGAATCAAAAGAGTTGCCGCTCGGAGTTAGTAAATCATGGCGGCTTGGATCCTCACTGGGATCCATGTAACTATCCATGCCGTATTGCCAGTATTAACGAATATTCTGAATTAGTAAAATAAAGTTGTTATCCGTGATTTAATGTACATACGGTATTGCTGCTTTCAAAAAGCATTAGGCGAATTAAGCACCCGCCTGCAAAGATACTGGTGGTCGATTTGAGGCCACTTAAGTATTTTCCCGCCATTACTGACAGTAAAGGTAAAGTGGCTCAGTTAATTAGACCACTACAAGGTACAAGGGCCAGTACAACAGGATATGAGAAATTTGGCACTGGACGAAAGTGAGGAAAAAGACGATTTATTATTTTCAAAATCGGATCAAAAACTAATTGAAAGAGATTTTTGAGTAACAAGAGTGTACTTAAACCTCACTGTAGTATGCTCGTTACAAAAAAGAAAAAATTCCCAAAGTTTTTATGCATGTTTTCATCGATCGCGAATGAGAACTGAAGCCATCTATCACTGATTTATCTTCTTCGTTCGCGCGTATGCCTGAAAACCTGTTGAAAAGGCTGTTTTTTGTGCATCAGCATACCTGAAATTTGTACAACAGGTCTAAATTATAAAACAGGTTACAATCAAAACCCTGGGTTTGTTCGTGTCATTTGCGCATAAGTTCGAGTACAAAATGCCAGTCAGAAACTTAAATAACAGCCTAAAGGAACTTTTTAAACGACAAAAGGAAAAAACGCACACTCAAAAATGCTATAAAGGAAGCCGCAATTGAGTGCTCACAAACATCGCGATGAAAAGCCGGCTGAAACGTCGGCTCAACAGAAGGATTCTCCTTGTCTTCTCCTTTCCGCATGGGCGTTATAAAGAATGGTAACAAAATCTTTCTGTTATTTGTCGGGCGGCAGAGATTCATTTAGAAAATGACGCTATCGTATAAATTATAGCATGAATGAAGGAGCTAGAATGGGTTTTTTGTCTCTGCACTCAGTAACCGGTGGCCCTGACAAACGTGTTGACCCGTGTCCAGTGAATTTCAACCAGCTCGTGGGAAAGTTTGCCAAAAACAATGAAACGCTACACAGCTCACACTTTAATATATAACGTAATTCGTGCCGGAGCTCAAGCGACTCGCCATGTATCGCACTGTAATCAGTAATGTTCATTAGACCTGACGGAAAAACAAAGAAATGACACCCGACATGTCTTTATTTACGATCGGCAATTAAGAAAACTACTCCAAATCTCAGATAAGAACACTTTCGAGAAAATAGATAAGATGAAACTGACGTCGAATGAGGTTTTTAGATCATCCGCGGAATTTTCAACACGTGGTGTTTTTCTCAAAACAGGTGTACATTGGGCATGTAGCGGGCAACACGACGAAAATGATATCAAGACGCAAATATCCTAATCGTGTATTGATGGAACCATTGGTGAACACCTGAAAAAATAACCCGATTCCCTTTCTGACATGTTTTCGCTGTCAAACTTGTGCGCGATTTTTTTTAATCACAAAGGCTATCTATTTTGTATTTGACTTCGTTGAACTTGAAGACTGACGGAAAGGCGTTCGGAGGGTCTTAATAAATTAGTAGAATTTTTTTGCGCGTGGGTTGGTAAACACAACATGTCGTTTACAGGTACAAAACAGATTTGTTATTATTTCGAACTCAAGCCAAGGGATTTGTTCTGTTTGCTTTCTCTTGAAGAATGTCGTTCACCCTTCGGTGGGCCCTAATTCCATTTGCTCTGTGAAGGTGAACGCATTCCTTTAACAAAGACGTCAGCTCTAATTGTCGGTGTAAACGCTTTTAAGAAAAGGGAAACCGCAACAATTAAGTCGAAGGTTCGCTGCGAGAAAAACAACATGGATGCAGGAATGGCACACGCTCAAAACGGACAAAGTCGAGTTCAACAATTCCATTCCTTTATTACAGTATTTACACACGTTAGATAGGCAGGCATACACACGGGACACACACGGCAAGTTCTGTGACAGTCCAAGGAATGCCTCTGTCAAAAGTGAATTTCTTGCAAGTCCGTTGGCGTACTTGGCGCGCATCCGTTTTCGATTTTGGAGGATGGAGTTTCCGTGACATTAAAATGAAGTACTTCTTCCATAAGTTCTTGACACGATTGTAGGTATTCCTGCAGACGGGGAAGGAAAACCGGAAAAACATTTAGTCGAAACGTATGCTCGGGGATGTTTATTTAAACCCAGTTTTCAAGTACAAGAGAAGCGTTCTGTTTTTAATCACGCTACGCTGAAAAGTTCTCCCGATATCGTGAAAGAAGTTTTTCCTTATTTGCTCCTTCACGTATTTGCTTTAGTTTGCCACAAAACAACCAACCATTGCTTTAAGTTTGCTTCATTCACTGAAGCAACATTTTTCTATCCTTACCGGTTCAATATTTGTCAGGCTCTGAAGAAATGATTCAAGTCTTGTTTTCGTCCAAATGCTCCTTTGTTCTTCTGTAGCTAGGCCAGAAAATGCAGCACAAATGGACGAAGCAGCTAACGTTGATGGCGGGTACATAAAAAACTTCTCGTCTGAAAAAAAAAATGAAAAAAAAAAGGTAAAAAAATAAATAAATAATCTTAAACAGAATCTTGCTTTTACATCATTAAGTAAACGAAAGTAATTGTGTAGTTTTTGTTTTTGAAAAAGAAACTGGCCACATCAGTTGAACAATAACGGGTGTTGTGTACACTTTGACGGACGCAAACAAATTTGTATCTGGCAAAGATTTAATAATCCCTTATCTTTATGCCGTAAATAGATACGAAGCTCCTCTTACCGGTGCAACACAAAGCAATAAAAGTCGCCGCATGCTTGCGGATCACGCTTGCATTAGGAAGGGAAAGGCGGCAAAAAATCTGCTCTAGGAAATCATAAGGAGTAACAGCAGACAAGTCCCATTTAAGCTTTCCAAGAACCAAAATTTCCCAATCCTGCAGAACAAAAGAACAAGAGCGTTAGCTTCAAAGAAGGAAAAAATTCCGTGAGTTTCTGGTTTCGATAGCAAAATAAACACTATTGGTAACAAATGGTAAAAAAATTATTAAAAATAATCGCACAAAATTAGTTTGACCGCAAGCACGAGCTTTCGAGAAGGAATGAATGAGCTCAGGTCTTGGGGTATTTTGCTTGGTATCTTACCAGTAATTCTTGACAAGTTATGGAGTTATCTGTATAAATACACAACTTTTCGGCTGAGAGCGGTGATGTTTCTTTCAGCTTGCTTGCGATGAACATGCACACAGCGCCAAGTAATTGAAGCTGGCATTTTCTGGTCGGTACGACCGATAAAAATCGGTCTAAATAGTTCACGGCTAAAGGAAAGACCTCTTCTTCGCACATTTGTTCCTCACACACCTGACGAGTTTAAATTAAGGCAAATCTTAAAAACACTGTCAAATCACGGGTATCACGGTGATCTATTTATAAACGAAGGAAATACGAGTTGATATTTACCTCGAGCATCCATGTCGTTACCATGCGCCTCATGTGCGGCTCAATCTCCTTCTGTACAATCTTGAAATATCGACAACTTGGAATATATTTGTCTTCACAAGTCAGTAAATTCCTCAACACACGGTCATCTTGAAGGAGAATGTGATCTTGGTATGCATAGCGAACTCTGGGTCCCTCGCAGCACAGGAGATCCATGGAGATCGAAGATCGAACAGCGGAAGTTAGAGAGCAACGCTGAATCGGACAGCGCCGGGGCTGTAAGGAAAAGCCAGTTTGAAGTCACTGGCTTCGATTACAGCAACAGTAGAATAAATGCCACTGAATCACTACCTTATGCCTTGTGTGGCCTCTACACAACTGACCCCGGCGCAAATCGCAGTGGATTGTTGTCACCTTGCGCCGAGCAAGTGCAGAAGGAGCTCAGATCTGGGATTCTGTGAAATTTATAATTGACAACCCGTCATTTAGCATAATGCTCATCGACGTCGCTACGTTGCTGGGTAGATTTTCTACTTTCGCTAAGCAACGTGCATTGTGATAGCTTCCTGCCTTTCAAAAACCAACCAATCACAGCTTAGCGGCAAGGGCGCAGAGAAATCTGTCTTGACCGCAAAATCTTTCACTCGACCGGAAACGCTTATAATCTCACCACACAACCTGACCGTAGAGATTGAGATTTCGTGCAAGATTTCAAGTCATTGGGCAAATATGGCACAGAGATTTGTAGGGCAGATTGCATGACAGCTCTGCTGCCAGTATGATTCCCCAAACGCTTTCTTTTCTTGTTATGAAATCATAGCAAGGCGGAGACGAACGCATGAATGCCATGCATTCCACTACATAAAACCAACAGCCCATGACGAAACAGAATGAGTGTTGACACCTAAGGGTTTTGTGGATCAAATTTCAATGAGGTCTTATCTGCTGACAGGTTGGCAGGTATGTTTACGTCTCAGATTTTCCGTTCATACTGCTCATGTGTCGCCACTGCTTCGAAAAGAAGGAGACGATTTCGACTCAATTTGCCGAAAATTTAAAATTCTTTGTCTATTGCGCAAGGTTTAAAGCGAGCGCCAATGGTTTAAGCCAAAATAAACTTTTCAAAAGGTCACGGATGATTGGAGATACATTGTTGTTGTATATCCAATAAACGACTCTTTAAGTGAAAACCTTCTTTAATCCGAGCCACAGTCAACGATTACCCCAAAGATTCATTATTAAAGATTCGAAATGTTTGGCAAGGTTCCACTTGATTTGGGTTGCATTTCGACTCTTCCCGCGGTTTCAATACAGTAGTATTTGATTGACATTTGGGATCAACGTTTTCCAAAAAATGTTCTTGGAAATAGCAAGGTTTTACGAAACGGATGGATAAATTGAATCCAAAAAGCAAAATGCTGCATCTTTTACGAAGCTGTACAAATGCCCTCATGGCGTTTTTGTTTGAAAGTGCAAATCGGTATTGATTTTTGGGTCACATTAGGTCAATAGAACAATACAGCACAAGATACAACAAGCTAACACAACACAATACGAATGATTGATAAACTCTTCAAGCTTTAGAGTGAGCCCAAGAATGCCTTGGAATATTGTTTCCTAATCATCCAACACCTTAGATCCTGTTAAAAATTCTTTTCAATGCAAGACCGCGCAGCTAAGTTCTTCTGGCCAAGAAAAAACAATGAAATGCACATACTCACGTGGTCATAATGTAAATCTCAACCTTTCTTTTGACTGCGTTTTAATTTCATTGGTTTTTTCCGTAATTGAAACTTGGGCATAGCAAAAAAATGTTTATTACGTCTTTGAATCCCGACGCAATTGACCCTTGGTATTGTTTGTTCAAACATTTCGTGTGGATTCCAGTGACTGTAATCAACAGCACCGTATCTTTTGCCAAATTTATCACATCCCTACTTGCAAGAAGCCTGAAGTTTTATTTTCGAGCAACTGACGTTATGATATTCCGTTCCTTTACCTCTTATTTGGGAATTGAATGAACATACTGACCGCAAAAATGAGAAACCAAACTGTTTCTTCCTTTTTCCCATACATATTTAGTTTCTGCCTGATCATTTTTCTGTAACAGGAAATTTGTGACGATGAAAGCTGTTTTCCACACTAGGGGTGTAAATTTGTATTGTGTATTCATTTCCCACGGAATCCCAAAATATGTGCCACTTCGTTTTGCCAGATAAGAGAATAAAGTGACCTTTCGCCCCTGAACAGCTGGAAAACTTGTTCCTAACTGCTGGGGTTCTCACTGAAATAAACTCTTAGGTAAGGCACTTTCTTTCTTCTACATCCAAGTCAAGCCAATACACATCGCATGTTATTGTTAAGCACCAGCTGCACATCAAATAGAGTCAATAATGGGACGATCTCGTTCAACACACGAGAACAAATCATTAGCCACTCAAGGGCGGGTCACCCAGTGTCTCGACCAGTCACTCTCGAGTGTTCTTCAATTCAGTATTAAAAATAGCTTGAATTGCATTAAATGTCTCATTTCCACGAAAAAACGTGGTCTACGTGTTTATCTAACGAGGCAGCTCTAAAAGGTATGCAAAGCGTTTCACGAAAACATCAAACTGGGAAACAAGGAGGTCCGTGAAACAAAATGGAGAATAGGACATTCAGGTGGGAAAGATGGAAATGCTGTGAACGAAGAATGCAATGTTGCGAAGCTGAAGCGATTTTAAACGTTACAAGAAATTCATGGAAGAGTGGTATCGAGTGCTGAATGTCTGTTCACCCAGCCTTTTGATGGCTTGACGCGGGAGAATTGCAGCCAAGCTGCAAAAACAATTTTCATACACATCTTGGCTCGCGCACATTGTGATATCTGCTAATTATGTCTTCGTGTTGTTTGTTTCTGGTTAAAACTGGTACAAGGAAGATAGCAAAGCAGGAGGCATCTTTTTTTATTGCTATTCCTACTGTTATAATCCGCGCGGGAAAATATCAAGTTTGTAGTGTCCAGAAATGGCTCAAATTGGGCGTCAAAACCAACTGGTACCCGTCTGTTCCCGGAGTAACCAATCATTCCGTCATAACAGTTTTGGTAAACAAGGTAATTTCTCAGGTTCATCGATCTTGTTTGTAGTCGAAGAAAAAACCTGAATTATAATGTCGCACTGGAATTCTATTCTAAGATCTTCTAATGGGGCCTTCCTTATCCTAATTTTCCTGATCAGCCATAAATCTGATCGATCGTTTTCACGTGACGTCACGGCGGCCATGTTGGTGGACTAGAACAATAGACTTTTTCTCCTTTGGGAACTAAACTCTATTTTTATGCAAATTTGCGCAACAATTGTGTGTTGTTTAGTCCACCAATATGGCCGCCTTATCACGTGAGTGAAAACCATGAATGGTAAACTATTGCCGGATACTTCAGTAACATCTGTATTTATATACTAAGTGAAAAAATGAAGCTTGAGAAAGGCTTTGAATATTTCAGATTTTATTATATACCGGTAGTATGTTTTCCGACCTGATAGCATGGCGAATTCTAGCCCGGCTGAGATTTCAGATTTCCAGTTTATAAAAAGGCGTTTGCGATTACATGACGACAGTTTTCAGGCCGAACTGAAATTGAAATTGGAAATTTAAGCCGGTGATTATTTTGCATTTTTCAATTCGATAACAATAGCGCAGCCCGCCCTTTTTTTCGCGCCAGCCTCTTTCGCGCCACTGATGCCGGTCGGCGGGACCTTCGAGTACCACCGCGTCACTCCATCGCATATTAAGTATACTTGCATTTCCGCGGATTTACAATCTTTATTGTGCTTTGATATCAGACTTAATGGAAAGCGCATATATACGTTATTCAATAATTAAATTGATCGGCTTTGTGAGTGTGGGATGACTACAAGCCAGTTGCATAATCATGAATCGCTGGCACCTTCCCCGGTCGAAACTCCGAGCCTTATGTTTCTAAACCGTAATGCGCAAGCATGCATGCATTGAATCACGCCTAAGTGTTTAAGTTTGAATATCACTGACAAGCTTGCCCTTATACGTGATATTGGGAGCAACCTAATCACCCGCGAAATCTGTAAAGAAAACAGCAAGGAAGAATTTAAATTGTCTGCAAGAGGACTAACGGTATTTGTCTTGACTTGCCACGGAGCTATTACCATTGTCTTCTAATTCGAGTTCTTTGTTGTATTTGACAGACTACGAAAACCTAGCTTAAGCTAGTTTTAATCTCCACGGAATGGCTGTGGATTATTCATCATATTGATACTGCATTGAGCTGAAAATTGCATTGCTCATGAAAATAATCAGTAATGAAAAGGGGATTATTATTCCGGTCGAGAGATCGCACAGAAGAGAAGTTTTAGCCTGTTCAGATTACAAAGATTTACCATAATCCGGCATGAATCAGTCAATTTTTGGATTCATAATTATCCGGCGAGTATCATGCATGCGTAAGGTCAGTATGACAGTTGCATCAAAAAGATCTCACTCCACTGACTTGTCTGAGACTGACATTTGTCAAATTTTAGACAGAAGTAGCTCTTCTTTTACGAATATCCAAATTATCGCCCTCGACTCTGGGAGAAAAAGTACCCGTGAGAGAAAAGGATCTTCTTTGGGAGGATTAGTGCTGGAAGTTGTAAAAACGATAGAATGTCTGGAAATGTGAGCATTTTGACAGTTTTAAGGAAACCCCTGAAAATTTACACTAGAGGTACGTACAGTATGTTGCCCTATTTCCCGGACAGCCCTATTTCCGGACACTTCGACTTAACGATTCCGTATTTCGTTGAAGCAATAAAACAAATTCGATCAATATGTTCCGAAGACTTATCGACTAGTCAGCTTTCGTTTGATACCTTCATGACCAAGCCACGCTCCGTTTAGGCGGGAACATTCAAGTTTTCAGTCGAGGTAGGTACAATTTGGTCAATTTGTTTCTTCTTAAGGACGTTCGCGCAAAAATGTTCTACCATTGATTTTTTTTCTGAAACTCTCACCACTGTAAGATAATGAGTAACTGATGTCAGAAATGCAAAAAAATTGGGGATCACCGACCGACTTCGTTTTGGAAATAACATGCCCAGAAGAACACCCTAAATCTGAAAACTCGCGCTTCATTAGCGAATACGGCTACAGTGCCTGTAAGCACAAAAATATTGCAAATAAATCTTTGAAATGAACGTATCTCTGTCAAATGTTGTTTAAATGGACCCATAAAGTGAATTTATTCAATTGGTGTGGTTCCTTGAAGTAAAAATTCGCATTTAGCGACCACATTTCCACTCGCCTAACAGCCGCAAGATGGCAGGATTCGATGTCCTCTGGGCAGAAAACTTTTAAAATTTTTAAACTTCCCACATTGATTTTTTGTTCATTTTTTTACAATCTGCCGAGAATTGTAAATAAAATCAATTCATGGAAAAAATAGTAGGGGTCACCGACCATTTAAGAGATTAAACTACCAGCAAAGCTACGAAACGGCTTCTGGCCCTGACGAATTCCGTGCGTGACGAATTCCGTGCAGTGACGATGCGCACAAACAATTAGCGCGCGTCGAATTTCCTATTTACAGTTAAGCGGTACAGATTAAACTTTTTTTGGACATAAGTAAAGCTTAAATGACTAGGTTTGTCAGCATATAAGAATTTTCCGTTTTCAGTTTCGTATCTTCGAACTTCACCGCAAAAGAGTTTACTTGCATTTAGTAGTAGTAGTTGTAATCTTTAATGAGGATGCCAACCTCACGAAGTGGTTTACAGAAGGGTCCTCAAAGGTGTGCCTATTTCCGGACACCTAACGATAGCAAACTTATTTCTGTTTTAAATGCAATGTTATCGAAGAGTTGTTGAAAGACAGGCATTTTTATAACTCCCTTTCGTAATTTCAACTTACCTGAAATTGGAAAAAAAATACTTGCGTTTGTTTTCCATGCATTCCAAGTCCAGTCCAGTACCCGATAAATCAGTTGTCAGTCTTCCTCGTCTTAGCGTGATACAAATCAAATATGTCGGCTCGAGTGGTTTCCAAACTATGGATGACTTCTTCGCTAAATAATCGAAAGAAAAAGCTTTCGATTTCAACTTTTATAAGATATATTTTGCCACGAGGGAGAAGAATGTTCCCAAAAAAGTATTTATCTCGTAACGATCGTCCGGAAATAGGGCAACCTGTCCGTAGCCTGCGTGCAGCCGTCTCCTATTTCCTAAAGCGGAAAAGCAATAGGAGACGGCTGCACGCAGGCTACCTGTCCGGAAATAGGGCATCCAACTCGACGAACTCTTACCAAAATTACGAAGAATCCAAAGAGCTTCAGGCGATGAAACTTTACGACCTACTTTAATAACAGAAGTGGAAGCCAACTTGTGGCTGAATTTCAGCTTGTTTGTGTTGTTTTGAGGTAAAATATTACGCTATATGCAAAAAGTTTCCACCTTTGTAATTTTGCTTGCAATTTTTGCTATAAGCACCATAAGTTCACTCGTTTGGACTGATTGACAATTCTGATGGACTATATTTGACTAGCGACTAAATACAGGAATTGCACCGACCTCCGAATGGTTAGCTCCCAGCTCTTTCCCAGCTCTATTGTTTTAGGGCTAGGGTCCATTGTTGTTTATTTATATATTTCAGCCAATATTGTACACCCCCCTCCGGTTAGCCTACTATAGCACTTTATAACATAGCTATATGCTAGCGCGCGCTCTGATTGGCTAATTTTTTATGAAAAAGAAATGGATGGTTCATAGAGATGGTTCAGGCTGACGTCATTGTCGGTGAAATTTCTTGCCAGCAAGAGTTTCTTCTCGCAACCTTTTCGGAAAAAAATTAAATTTAGCAGTCACTTATGGCTAGTAATAACCCAACATTTGAGTTAGGGTTTTTCGATGACATTCAAGAGTTAGATAACGGGTCTGAAATGGTTGAAACATCGGAAACATCAGATAAGTCGAGAGACAACTGAGCGAAAGTCCGACTTTTCAGCGTGAAAAATGTCTTGCTATGTTATAAAAGCAATGGACAATGCCTAGCTAGCGTCCATCCAATTCGGGATCCACTTGGATAGTTGGGAGAGCACTTAGGTAGCTAGAGATGCTCTCGGCTGCGCCTCGAGCATCTCTTACGCTACCTTCGTGCTCTCCCAACTATCCGCGTGCATCCCGAATTGGATGGACGCGCGCTAGGCATTGTCCATTCCTTTAATAAATTTTTAAAATTTTAGGGTTTGATTGGCTGGGCCTCGGTGGTGTAGCGGTACTGCGAAGCGCTCGTAATCTGAACGACCCGGGTTCGAATCCACACCTCGATGCTTTTAAAATAGACCAATTCCGATATATTAATATTCTAACATGTTACCGAGGCTTGGGGGAATAAAACAAAAGATTTTGCATCGAGGCTTAGGGATGAATAAATAATTTCTTTTGTTTTATTCCCCTAAGCCTCGGCGCCATGTTAGAATTTTAATATATCGGAATTGGTCTATTCACTTGGTCTTTTTCTCTTTGTTAGACCAAAATATCAAAGTTTAAAAATTTATAAGTCTCCGGTGCGCGTTGTATTTGTTAGAGCTCCATTCCTAGCGCTCAGGCCCATCTGGCAGTTAGCTGGCAGCTGTGGAGGAATGGGACGAGATTAGTCGAGAGAAGCCCGGAGACGCCTGTCAGAGTTTGCTTGAATCAGAGACAAGGGACTGGGTGGATTTCACTTGAAGTATTTTCCTCTAAATGTTACAGAGAAGAGCACTTAGTAAGTTCCTTTCTAAATATCGTGATGACCACAGATTCACAAGTAATTGTTATTTGAAATGTTTCTGTAAATGGACGAATGGGTTTTAAATATCGAGAAGATTGTTTCGACAGGACGCCATCTTGTTTTTGTAGATGAACTACAGATCCCGAGCAGTTGCTAAGGGATTGCTCAAGATGGTATTCTGTGACAAGCGATTTTTTCAATTGGTGAAAAACTTTTAGGGAAATACCTGTGGTATTATTTTCTTTTTGTGTGCTAGTTTTTTGGACCCTTATCAACAGCGCTAGCACTATTGGCATGAGCATGGCAGCATGGTATTTTTTATTTGTTGTATATAAAGAGGGAAAATGATGTGGACGTAGGTGACCTTTTGGGCACCGAGAGATATTGAAATTTAGCAACCATCACTTGTGACCTTAAAGCTGCAGACTAACACAAGTATGCATATTTTTGCCCTCTTGTTTCCACCTTTGCTTTAGCTTTCTTGGGTTGTAAAGGGCCCATCCACTTTGCAATTCGATGCTTCTTAGCCACAGAATCTGGAAGTACAGTGAAGAAGGTAATAAACTGCATTTTTTTTTTGAAGTGAATAAGTTGTAGTTTGTAGTGCAAACTAGACATGGCAAAGTGATCCTGGCAGCATAAGTCACATAAAATAAACAAAATGGATACATGTAAAACACCTAATGTATTCAAAATAAATCTGTAAAAGTTTATAAATATAATATACTAGAAGTTTTTAATAGTTTTTAATGGCAGTTTTAGGTTTTTACTATTATTTGTACATCCTTAGTGTAGTTTTATTTTATCATTACTTAACTTTAGAGTTGATGTGATGTTCAAGAGGAATTTTTACCGACAAAACAATATTTAGATTTATATTTAGAAATAATTTGTAGTTTGTAGGTATATAGCTTGTGGTCTATATAAAATTATAAAAAACTAGCTATGGTAGATTGCATTTCCTGAGTTTTGATTGGTTAAGAGGCAATGGTATATGAGCTCACATACCAAAAAGGTACGTGTATGCATAAAAGGATGCATTTTTGTGATGTTTGTACAATATTTTTGAGCATTTTTATGACATGGTTATAGCCAACTCGGTGCTATGCATATCGTTGGCTATCGGCCATCTCATATCCAACACATGCTCATGGAATAATTGTTAAATATAGTATATGCTGGAGAGTTTTTCTTGAGAGTAAAATAACTTGGTCTCCATCATGTTAGATAACATGAGATGAATACAATAAAGCAAAATCCTTATGAAATTAAATGGTTAATGTCGCAAAAAATCAATTCAAATGATCAAATCAAAGTTAAAAATTTGTCAGGAGGCTAACTAGTGGACTATTCACATGGAACTGCAGAAAGGGCTTCATCACGTGTTCCTTCCCCACAGACGTCTACTGAATCAAAAGTCCACTTCGTCCACAGGCTGTTTAATCCAATTAAAGAAAACAATCGGCATTGACTCATTGTATGACAGCTATCCTATTACATACTGCGAAAGAATCATTCATCGTTTCATGTTCTCATTTTATTTCTATGTGTATGGATGTGACTGCTAAAAAAGTTATTCGGGCGGTCTGCTTTCTTTCTTTGTGGCTGTGGCTTGGGAAAAGACAGAGTTCAAGCTTTAGGAAAAACGTTCTGTGCATATTCAAAGTCTTATCAACAGCACTATTGGCATGGGCATGGCAGAGTTTTGGACAAGTGAATTAGTCATCTGTGTGATGCACTGTTACAAGCAACTTGTTCATTTTGAAAAAGTTTCAAGCAATTTTCTTTCACTGAAAGAAAAGATTAAAAAATACTTTGAACATGGTGACTTACGAACGGAAGCCCAAAGGACATCTGTGTGGGATGCTACTGCAAGCAGAGTTAGACAATCACATTCTCTGGCACTGTGGCAAGACAAGAGAATGACTGACAATGTGAACATTTTGGCAATTTTTTCTACTAGTGGTAGATTGTCTTATGTTTTCACCTCTCAATTTTGTTTCCAATTTTTGTTACATGCATTGTAAGTTTGCACGTTTGGGATAAAATTATATCACCAATGGATCATGGCCTCACTTACTGAGGATGAGCACCTCGAGAAAATATGACGTCATGTACATCTGTGGTGCATTTTTTGTGGTGTCCATTCCCTTCCTCTCTAGGCTTTGCTTAGCTTGCTCCAACTGCCATCTTTTTATCCCACTTAGCAGCCTGTTCACATCAGAAATTCAAGAAGGGAAGAATGCCATTACATTTATCTTCAATTCTCATCAACGAATAATGAGAGAACTAAGCAAATAAAGTGGCATGGCATGCCCCCAGACCCCCTAGGAGAAAGGGGGCTTATGCCCCTTTTTGTTTTCGCAACTGCCTAATCTACTATCAGTAGCAGCTTATTATACAAAGCTTATTATACCCTGCAAAAGTGCCTACCAAAACAACAGTTAC
Organism: Blastomussa wellsi; assembly: GCA_947652115.1. Classification (NCBI taxonomy): domain Eukaryota; kingdom Metazoa; phylum Cnidaria; class Anthozoa; order Scleractinia; family Plerogyridae; genus Blastomussa; species Blastomussa wellsi. The sequence continues at coordinate 22,458,741 of OX393562.1, read as the reverse complement.
TCTATAAAAATCTTATACCAAATGCTAATGATGGCATTTTTAATAGGCTGCTTTCACTATATCAAAACTCAGCGTGGTCGCGAGGCGTAGAAGACACTTGTAAACAAAGAAAATAAAAAGGCATATTTATTAATTTATTTGTTTGTGTCCTCTAGGCCTTGCTATCAAGCTGAATTTTAATATAGCGAAAGTGGCCTATTTGTTGTCTGTTTGTTTATACAGAGCACAAGCCAGTTTGAGTTGGTTGAAACAAGGGGCTGGTCAAAGGTAGTGCTGTCTCCTGACCCAGTTGTGTCTCTTGCTCATAGTATCAGTGCAGATTTTGACTTAACTGATGGCATTGCTAATAAATTTAGAAAGAAATATGGGGACTACAATGATCTCGTGAAAAAAGGTTAGTAGGTGAGCATTTCATTTTATGTTTAAAATTCTAACTTTTTCTGCTGCAGCTACAAATAGATTTGGGAACTGTCTTTTAACTTACCTTAATGGTAGGGAAAATATTTTTTCTCTTTCCAAGACCTTGAAAGGGTAATGCAAAGGTGGACCTTACATGTATTTCAAATCATAAACAATTTTGCTTAAATAAATACCTGTAGAGGGAAAATATCATATGGTTATTATATGATTAGCTTCACAAGCGATTTGGATGAACCAAATCTACTGTGAGTGACTACCT
>OX393562.1:22403062-22453062 GCA_947652115.1 Blastomussa wellsi | reverse complement strand
CAAAAAGGAGACAATGCGTTCCTGTTTTGGGAAAATCGAGACCGCGGTCAATATCGATTTTAGCCAATCAAATTCGTGAATTCGCTAGTTTCCAGTCCACGTGAGACACGGCCATTGCCAAAGATTAAACCCTGGCAGGGACTTTTAAAGGACGTTCGCGCTAATTGTTTCTGCGCATCGTTACTGCGCACGGAATTCGTCACGCTGCGTCATCATATCTTTCGAGCGCGCGCGCTAAGAAAAAACAAAGAGCCAAAAGCAGTTTCGTAACTTTGCTGGTAGTTTACTCTCTTAAATGGTCGGCGACCCCTACTTTTTCCATGAACTGATTTTATTTAAAATCAATGTGGGAAGTTTAAAAATTTTAAGGTTTTCTGCTTACAGGACATCGAATCCTGCCATCTTGCGTAGTGCAAATGTGGTCGCTAAATGCGAAGGAACCACACTAGCCCGCGTGGCAGGCGTCCGTGGCAGGCTAGAACCACACCAATTGAATAAATTCACTTTTTGGGTCAATTTAAACAGAGACATGTTCATTTCAAAGATTTATTTTCAATATTTTTGTGCTTACACTGTAGCCGTATTCAGATTTAGGGTGTTCTTCTGGGCATGTTATATTCAAAACAAAGTCGGTGACCCTCCAATTTTTTTTTTTACATTTCTGACATCAGTTACTCATTATCTTACAGTGGTGAGAGTTTCAGAAAAAATCAATGGTAGAAAATTTTTGCGCGAACGTCCTTAAGTGATAACTTAAGTTCTGGAGGCGCAGGGCAGTGTGCAAAAATACCTTCAAATTTAACAAGTTTACCGTAATGCCACAAAGTCGGCGGAAAGCTTGAACTAAGTTTGAACGTTCGGGACTCTTCTTAGTGTCCATTACTGAAGGAAGAAAAGAGCCAAGCCGCTGGAGGGAAATAATAAATACGCTTCTTCTCTTCTCTTTTTTTCTGTAGAAAATCCTTTACACAAGTTTGGGTTATACGACGCAAAAGATACGCAGTCACAATACTGAACTTTGGACTAAATGGGGAAAGTGTCGATACCTGAAATAAGTTAAAATACCCCCATCCCCAACTAAAATCAGAGTGTATTAAAACAAATGCGCCTTACACGTTGTGTTCTACAGCAAGGAAGAGCACAAGACATTCTTGTGCGATCCCGTATTTATATACTTTATCTTCCATCTTGTAGTGTTTAGTATAGCAACGCAAACTAATCTTCTGCGCATGCGCATGCATTGGGAACAAATCGATTTGTTCTTGAAAGGATAGTACCACAAGTGTATGATGTTTTCTGAAACATATATATACCTTATGATATTCAAGAAGCAGTAGCGCAGATGTCGGCGTTTTACATGGCGCAGTGCACACAGGTTCCTACCAACCCTCCACCCCCTCCGCAAGACTAATTAATTAATTGATATTAATCAATTAATTAAACAAACATTTAAGTTTACACATTAGCGCCTTATAGCTTTAGTGCATTAGCGGTTACAAGAGGACAGCCCACAACACATCATCCCAACAGTGCAATCTGCACTAAAAATAAAGAGCGAAAATATTTCTACTGCGATGTTTCTCGTGATGTCACCCATTATTATGTGACCCTTATGTGCCAACCAGAACCTAACTGGCTGTTGAAACAAAGTAATTTGGTTTTATCAACTGGGTTGATAATGTGAATTGGCCAACGTAAAGAGATTGGAGAGCTGACGTTTCGAGCGTTCGCCCTTCGTGGGAGCGAATCGGCCTCTTTTGTTCCGTATTTGGCAAATCTGAATATCAAAAGAAATGTGACGCCAATGTTTGTAAACAAGAAAGATCGCTATAAAAGCCGATTTTAGGAAGCCTAAATATTTACGATAGCAATTAGTGAAAACTGATTTGAATAATAATAATATTTTCGGGCTATGACTACACAAACGGTGGGACTTTTTACGGCTCGCACAGCTCACTGATCACAGGGCCTTTCACATCTGTCCCGTCTGTCCCGCATGGCTCGCACGTCTCACCCCACCCATCTGCCTCGCATATGTTATGTACTCGTTTTTCATTCCCTTTTTGTCTCCTTCACAGCCCGTATTAGGGTCGTCACGCAATGCTCCTCCCCACGACCCCAATAACGGCTGCGAAGGAAACTATCATTGCCTTGAGGACGGACCATTTTATTTTTGAGGGAGGAGGGGGGTTGGGCAATTTCTCTGGGAAACCACAACAACTGTAAATAAAACATAGGCACGCAATGCGTGCGAGAGTTATTTTTTTCAGTTTTGATATGTACGTATTGGGTATTTTTTTTGGGGTCAGCAAAACTAGCCGGATAAAAAAGAACGCTCAATGACCAATTTAGTGTTGGGCCTTTTGCTGACGGCGTGTGCATTTTAAGTAAATGAGCGCAATGCAAAATACGTTTGACTAGCGAATTCATTCACGACGAAACTTTCCTGTCGACCATGATTAATATATCTGTAAAAACTGCAGTAATCAGAAATTGTTTGATAAAAATGGAATGACATGCGCAGTAAGGTGATTAATTAACAATCACTTAACTGCGCATGCCATTCCATTTTTATCAAACAATTTCAAAATCTCGTCCCCAGAGCCCGCTTTTCTTTTGGTCAGCATCACGAAAAACGGGCTCTGGCGACGAGATTGACAATTTCACTGGTTTCTTGATGCAACCCCGTTAAACTTTTTGATTACTTTAATTTGCGGTTACACTTGCCGCTACAAAGTCTGCAGCAATATTTGAGGGATTCCATACCACAAAACTTTAGAAAATGTCAATGCTTTTAAACTCTCTTCTTTAACCCTACTCATTACTACACGGCATTACAATGTTGTGAAGACATCCCCACCTGCCGCTTGTTGTGACTAAATGCCAATTCTAATTACAGCTGTTACCAATCGCACGCGCCCTCCAACGATGTTTTTTTTTCCGTTTGAAAAATGAGTTTCGATGGACGTCAATCGTCTGTTTCCATGACAGTAGTAGGTTTCATTCAAGCCGTGGAGTGACATTCGGCTTTGCGACAGCTGTTTTTCACCCTTTGGAAAGAGAAACAGCACTCAAGTCCTGAATATTGTCGGTGAAATTGCAAAAAAAGAAAAATGATCATGCGTAACGCACGAATTTCATGAAACGAGTCGATATTCAGGTAATTCGTTGTCGACACAGTCGTGTTATATAGCTGCAATAAGAAAGATAGATACTTTCATTCTTCGAACGAACCACTTCGAAAATATTTGGTTTCCATAAGTATTTGGCGTGATGCTTTGGCGAGAGCAGTCGCTTTTTAGCGGCCGGTTTTTTGTTTTGTCACAATATTACGCTCTAGCTTGAAAGAAATTTTGTATTTATTCATATTTGCTTGCTCTGTGGAATTCGAGTTACGGCCTATTGCTTAAATGTGTAGACGCTGTTTTGAAATACTCATCAAATCATGGAAATAGTTCACAAAAGGTTAGAATATTGTCGTCTTGTTGTTGTGTTTGGCGATAAAAGAGCAAATCGAAACTGGCGCATGCAATCATTCAAGACATAAACACGGATGATTGACGTCCATCAAAACTTAATTTTCAAACAAGAAAAAAAATCGTTTTGGGCGCGTGTGATCGGTAACCGCTATAACAAAGCTATTTCTACCTCAAAATGAAAAACTCAGAGGACAGTGCAACACCAAACATGATTCTTGACAGCGGTTACACGATACTTTTGTTTATTTGTAATATGATACTTTTGTTTTTCTTCGAAATGTTGAAACATGATACTTTGTTTTCTGCATCGCTGATTTTCAACACAAAGCGTCATATTTTGTGATTTATTAAACACGCATCAATGTATTTTGTCGAAAGACAATAAACGGATCAAATGGAAAAATATATCTTTCCAAAGGGTTTTTAAAACGTAGTACAGTTAGTACATTGTTCTCTGATTGTTACGAAATTTGTGCCGAAAATCCTGGTGAAAGATTTTGCATATTCAATTACGAACGGTTCGTGAAATGTTTACCAGAGCTGGTACATCTGCAATGAAAGCTGTTTCTCCGGAATTACTGTACCCTCCGATTGAGTATGTGGCCTCCCTACCTTCAAATTCTTAAATGCCGTATGACATCTACTATGTCCTGAAGCAAAGTCTCTGATCATGTCTGATCTCTCAGCTCTACTGATTTCAAACAACTCATCTCCGAGAAATAGGAAGCTGCGTACATCCGCAACTTCATATTTAACCAAAATTAAAGCTATCATTTCTTCAGTCAGAAACATTTTAAAATTCAACATGGCTCTTATTCACAACTAACCGCAATCAAAAAACAATCCCTCAACTCAAAGCCGCCAAAACAGACTGCTCGCAGCATGTAAAATTTCACATCCTCGTACCTTCTTCACCACCATGAAAATTTCCGAACAGTTTTCCGCTTAAAACCCACACACAACGTTGCACACCAGAGCTACATAAACACCGAGGGCTGGAAATAGAGACATCATGCCAACACCGCCCAATAAGGCCAAGTTTATACGCAAATAAAGATGGCCGTCCCTTGAATCCGAAACAAATATTGATACAAAATTAAACGATACATACAAGCGGCAATTTCATTGGTTATCGATCGATAGTATCCTAATTCTGATTGGGGTGTAATACATCGCTCGTCCATCCATCCATCCACTGAATAGCGACATTCGTCGTTACGCCGACTAAGAGTTATTTGTTTTTTGAAAACAAAAAATAGTCACCAAAAAAAAAATAGTAAACATTGTAATAATGTGACAAAGTCACTTGCCAGTTGGAAAATGAATGTTAATCTGGCAAGAATTCAAAGTGTTTATATTATTAAACAAACTTTCGAAGAGTTGTCGAAAAGAATTGAAATTTCGATCAGGCGCGGGTTGATTAGTTTACAGTTTTATTTATCCTTATAAATGATGGAACGCGATACAAAACTAATTGCGATTTTGAGACGGCAATACCACATTATATTGACGGCTAGTTGGGAGAAAATATATTCTGTATTGGGCGGAGTCGCGAAAGTTTATTCTTACTCACGTGGTTTGTTTCCTGTGTTGTTTTTATTGCGTTTAGTTCGGGTTTTAGTTGAAAGACGCGACAGTCGTTTGGGTATTTATAGACCAGCCGTTCGGTGTTACATAAACAAGTGAAAAAAAAAAAATTGAAAGTGGGGTTTTAGCAGCCGACAAACACAGTTATTAAGATTTTATCCGCTTAAAAATCGAAGGCAAATTGTAAATTGAGATTCTAGATTGAAATCGAAGCCAAACTGAAACATGTCGACTTTCTAGATCCAGTTTTGTGGCCGTCTTTCTCTCTATCTCTATTTGTTCACTCACGCGTTATATCAAACACGTGAACATGATGGTCCCGTGATCAAACAAAGAATAAACCCTTCCTTCTCCCCAAAGTGGAATATTGATATTTTGCTTTTTCTGTATTTAGCTTATGAAATAAATCAAAAGTTACACTGAGAAAAACTGATAAACGACGGGTATAATAGGTTACAATGCCTTGGTTCCAATAGCTGTTAGGCTGGTCTGAATATTTCCTGACCGAGGACGTAGTGGGTATGTACTCTTCAAAGTCACGAGTGGCCGCGAATCTGGTGAGAGGATTGGGAACAAACGAAAGTTCCCTGTAGATTTCACGTAAACACGAGATTTCATTTCACGCACACCGGAAATTGGTTTCTTTCTGTTTTAACAGAAAAAGACTATGTGCAAAACTTACTTTTACTGTGCATATTGTTTAAAGTCAGCATTTGCAACTCAAGTTTGATGCTATTTTTAAGTTTTGTGAATGATTTGGCTTGGAATGTTGTAAACCTGTGCTGCACGATTCTATTGTTTAGTTATATAACATTCGCGCCACTTCAACTCTCGTGTGCTGTTTTAAGTCTCGTGTTTTTGAGATAAGCATGAATCACAAGGTGAAAATTTTTGCTCTCGGTGTGATAAGACGAAGGTACGTCCTAACAGTGTCTTGCGATTTAACTGTATATCTCTGGAAAATTGAGTCGACTGGTTTTCTGCAGTATTCGAAAAAGAAGGCCAAAACACGGCCCTCAACCCAAACTCTTTCACTCGATCGCCATCTGCAAATGTTGTAATGGAAGATGTTCCGATTTTGAACGACTGTAATTTGAGTGCTTCTAGCGATTTCTCTGAAAGTTGCTTTCGACCGACAACTCCAAAGAAAAACTTCGAATCGAGCGTCCTAAAATCGCGCTCAAACTCCAAGCGATCTGAAAATGTTAATATGGAAGACGCTTCGAGTCTAAGCGGGGATGTATGTTCCAATGAAGGCAACGAGTGCGCATCAACCAAAAAACAGAAGGATCGAGGGGTAAGTTTTTGTTAGTTACAAATCAATCAATAAAATCCCTTGTAAGCTTGTATAAGAAAAGTTTATTTTCATGTTGGAGTACCTACGGTGAAGTGAAGTAAGTGTGGCAGTCCACACACATCGTTTAAAATAGCGAATATAATCTACAGGAATTTGAAAACCTGTCTCACATCCAACAAGCGCGAGTGGAATAATTGTTTTATTAAAAAGTAAAGCCTTTAAGCCAAACTGGCTCACAGCTGCCGGCTAGTTTCCGTAGCATGAAGCGGCTTGGAGCATTTTGACCCCCCCCACCCCCCCCCCCCCGGATGGGATGCTAGTCCATCAGAGGTTACTCCCGGGCATTCTGTCAGCTTGCACCAACAATTCACTGGGACACACTTATACACCTGGGTGAAGAGAGGCACTGCGAGAGTAAAGTGTCTTGCCCAAGAACACAATGCAGTGACCCGAACCCGGGCTGTTTGAACCAGATTCCAGCGTGCTAACCCCAAAAGTCGCAATATTTGAGCTTCCTGGCTATTCTCGCTGACGTGTAAACCTACCATATTTGTGTCCCATGGTATGTTAGCTCACAAACCATGGCCAGTGAACCAATTAAAACTCACAAATTGCAATATACCATGGCACAGTTTTTAATAATGTAGCATATCACACTGACTAGGGACTACCGAATTCAGAAATTTGATTGACTAAAATAGATATTGACTGCAGTCTGGATTTTCCCAGCCATGATCTTTTATTCATAATCTTAAATAATTTTCCAGCCTTTCACAGCTGTAGATACCCCTATTAATAAAATTATCATTTTTTGCAGTCTGAATGCTCCCACAAAGTGATAGAAAAGAGACGCCGTGATCGTATCAACACATCCTTGGGAGAACTTTCCCAGCTACTGCCAGCACCAAGTAATGGGAAACAGGTACTAGTTTAATACTAGCTTCTTCAACCCTTGGTTATGATGGTTAGCATCACATTTGCAGTCGTCTATGTGCATGCCATGATACCAGATTATAAATAATATTAAGACTAACGTAGAATCTACAGCCCTCCATATGCATTGTATGCCTATAAGACTGGAATACTACTTTTTGAAAAACAATGGCAATGGCAATGATAGTCAGAGTAACTATTCTACATATAAAAAATGGTATTGTAAAATATTGTGTCATATTTTTTGACAGGGATCAGGAAAGTTGGAGAAGGCAGAGATCTTGGAACTAACTGTGGAGTATTTAAAAGCCCTTCAAGGTCGCCTTACTGAAAAACAAGAGACAGACATAAAAACAGAAGGTCAGTGACTGGTACTGTTAACTGTAGTCGGTAGTCTGCATCCTTCACGGGCTTTAATTTGCCTGGCCAATAAAATGATGGTTGATTAACTGTAATTTTCTCGTTTGAGTTCCATGCTTGATTAAACACTACCCCCAAGCAAGTCTCACATACAAGAGCAAAACTAGTAATTAAAAGAATGTCTAGTGTCCTTGAATAAGCGCTGCACAACAATACGGTGCTTAATCGAAGCATCTTCAGACTGGATTGCTTGTGGAGTCAAGCAACACACCCATGGCACCCAATTGAGTAAATATGGTTCAAATATATCCCATTTTTATGCTTGTTGACAAAAACTGCTTTTGAAAGTAGTTTTATGGTTCTTGTAACCTTTAGTAGCTTTTTCCTCTGAGAAGTCTTGAAATATGGAAGTCCTTGGAAGCTCATTGAATTTTTGACATAGTCTGCAAGTCATTGAAATTGTCTATGTGTGCAAAAGAAACTAAGGGGTTAGGTGCACTTTAAAGGAGCTGTCTCATGGATGACACATTGTAAAAAGTTTAGTCTAAATTTTTCAAGTTCGTCATTTACAATCATTTTCAATCTTCCTCATTCAAAGCCAGCCTTGTTTCTTCTCAATTTGCTGGTTTGGTATTTAAAAAAAAGTTTTTTTAGCTGTCTGATACATCAAGGAGTTACATGTACATCACGATATTTTGAGTCATTTTTTATGACGAGCCAAATGACCGGTACCCTTAAAATGTAGAAAACCTCAAAATAATAGTTAACTACTGAAGAAAACACCAAAGAGGTGATACTAAACCAAAGAGGGTGAAGGATGGTTGAGGATGGAGAAGATGAAGACAGGTTGGAAACAACGAATTTCAAAAATTTAGGCTAAATTTTTTAAAATGCACAAGCTGTGACATAGCTCCTTTAATTTGTGTCCTTGAATTTTGTTGCCTAAAACTCTACAAACTGTTATCCCTAACTCTAAAAAATAGACGAGCAACCAATTATTAAAACATCTGATTAAAAATTTTGTTAACTGTCAACCTACAGAATGATATAAACACAAATGTTATAAATAGCTCTTTTGTATCATTTGTTTAAGGCCGTAGGTTGACAACCAAAAGCTTGTTTTAACTTAATTTTTAATTATTGCAACAATATTATGCTTTATTGCTGGTTACATGAAAACCACAGGCGTGAGTTTGTGGTAATATTAATGAGGAATTTTAAGGTATATTTTGAACATTAAATCTGACTGCTGGGACCTGAAGGGATGAAACGGAAACTGAGAATTGGGACAAATTTTCACTGGGAAAATCGGATTTGAGTCACTGGCACTGGGAATCACAACCCAAAAATGGGACTGGGATTTGGGCAAAATTTGGACTGGAAAATTATGAGATTTGGAACCCCCGCAAGGACCCTCAAGGACCCTCCTGGCGTGAAAACTGTCAAATAGAATCTGAGGGTTACCAATTTTTTTTTATTTTTGACATCTATCTTATTGCTCAATCATTTTTGTGATTGACTGGGTGGTGTGACGGGATTCTGCTATGAAAAATATTTTGGTTTCTCCTTAGTTTTGAATTGTGATAAATGTTTGCAAGGATCTTGTGGTGTGCATACATTTAACATAAAGTACTTGTTGAATTCTCCTATCAGCTGACATAAAGAAAGTTGTGGAAGCTGTGAAGGACAAACTAGATGCAGAAATAAAGCCAGTTGATCACTTTGGAGGATACAAGGACTGCACTGAAGAAGTTTTCCGTTTCCTGGTCAATGTAGAAGCGATGGACATGCAGCAACCTTGTTTCCAGAGACTAATGGCACACCTGCGACACCAGATACAGTTGTTAGCCGAGTCAAATTCAGAATTCCTCACTTCCAAAGGAAAAGTCAACACAGAGAATGGAAAACGTACCACATCAAAACGAAGCTTCCAAGGGTCATCCTCATCATCGACATCTTCTAGTATGGGAGAACAGAGTGGAAGTGGCAAAGGAGGAAAGAGTAAAAGAGCTCGACTCCATGCTCATCACAGCAGCAATAACAAAGTACAGAGTAGCAGCAGTAATGGAAACACATCTGCCAGCAGTGATAATGACAACAGTTCTGATAATGCAAGGGATACCCAAAGTGATTCAGCAATATGCCTGGATGACGACCTTGCAGAGATATCAGGCAATGCACAAAAGGAAGATGAAAATGACAACAGAGCAAATGGCAACAATGGTAGAGGTGCAACCACTGGCAGGAACGGGAATGAAACCGGTCCTTCTGCACCATCAATCCCCTCCATGCTTTTGCAAGGAGGGAATATCCCACTGCGTGCACCTTTCCTAGCTCCTCCTTATGCTATTCCAACTTATGCACTCCACCCAGCAGGTACTCACTACATTCCAATAGTGTTGCACCCAAGTGTACCATTACCTCCTGCCCCAGCGTTTAGTGGCACTGGACAGCTGCCATTTGGAATGATGCCACCTGCAAATGGAGGAGGATTTGGAATGCCTTCTCAACTACCGTTTGGTCTGCCTTTTCCATATGTTCCCCCTGGGATACCACCCTATGGATATCAAACACATCCTATGGGGTTCCCTTTCTTCAATGGGTTACGAAAGGACCTTCAAGGGCAGGGTGCTGCTGACCCTGGTAATGGAGACAGTGGGTCTAACGGTGATGACAGTAGCATAGAATTGCGCATCTCCCCAGAGAGTAGTGCAAATCAGACAGACACTTCACCCAGTAGCTCAGAAATTGAGAGTTCAAATACAGATGAGGGAGGAAGTTGAGCACTGTTTTGAACAATAATACTAAATTAACAATATTTGCTAGGAATCATGTACTGTGTGAGGGGAACATAAGGTGTATTTTAGATGTAACTTAACATATAGTATACATATTTAATAATCCTAGAAGTTGAGAGACTATACAGGATATGTACATGTAGGTGTGTGTTGTCACAGTGAATTAATAATATTTAGAGAATTGATGTGGGATTAAATTATATCTGTTTTACCATGCACTGATGGTTAAAGAACACTTTTGCCATCTATTCAACCAATCAGATGCACAACAAAATCCAATCCTAACTTTTCTGCACCTTTCAATGAACCACAAACTCTGCTCAAATTTACAGTTGCATGTCTTGCTGGAATCAACCATATGGCACTCACAAGAAAGAGAAATTCACGCTTTTGTTGGTTGTGATTTTTAGAGTTTGATCTATTTTGTGTTTCTCTTGTTTATTATTTGTTGGCTGTTTCCATATTTTGATTGACAGCAGCAATACCTTCAGCATGTGTATTATTGAAAGGTGCACTAACCTCCCACTGTGCCTGGTATAGATTCAATTCAAGGTCAATTCATGGTCTGTGAACTGGTATGGACTGATTTATGTCGTGTATAACTGTCTCAATCAGCCATTAAATTTTTATTTTGGACACTCGATGGCCGATGCCCTTATGAGACTTGTGTACAGGAAATCATGGTAGTTGTATTCAACTTTGCACATTAAGTCTCAAAGATCTGGACTCATGTAATGATTGGTACTGGAAATAGTATAATTTAGGGTGCAGTAGTATAGTTATTAAATTAATTTTTTAGTGTCTCCCCTCAACCATGTCCCCACTCTCTGGTTGGTAGCTAATCAAAATTAGCTTTCTCACCACAATTCAATTAATAATGTCAGCTGTCAATTTTAGAACTATCTTATTGTTATTTTGCTTCTTGATTAACATAGACCAGCTATTCCAGAGTTAGCACTTTCTGTAGTTTTATATCTCCATGTTCTTATTAATCTTCATCATGGGTAAATATACAGCTTTATTAGAGTTTTCGTTTGGCATTCAATAACAAGTTCCACTTTCAATAATCCACATTTGGTCATGGTAGCCATGCACAAAATAGCAATAAGCTTGAGATGTTTTATGTCATAAGATTTAAATTGGAACCTTCCATAACCAGACAAAGTTATTGTTTTATCATTTGCATGTCGCTGGGGCCATGTGTACCCAACTGTCCACCTACGGGACAGAGGAGAGTTGTCACTTGATGGGAAATTATCCAGTTTGTGTGAGGTATGCAGGAGGTTTATGAACCCCAAGATATGCAAAAGGTAGTCTTTTTTATCATTTTGGTTAAAAATATGTTAAATACAAAAATAATGGAACTCTTACGAAAGAGCTCAACCAGCCTATAGTTTTGTTTGCTCTGAGCAAGTCACAGTTTTTTGTCTTTATGATTAAGTTGGCAGATGACTTGCCTGGGTGCTTGCCAATTGGGTTAGTGAGAAGGAAAGTTGCTTGAATGGAAGGAACATCTACTTGTTTCAGATGACTCAAGGCAGTTTTTTGAGTCCTTCTACCATGACCCCTTCCAAAAAACCCAGCAGCCTGAATTGCATTGTACTACTGTGTAGTTAATACTATATTATAGTATTATTTGTCAAGGTCTGTATAGATCAACAAGTCTTGCTAGTTTACCAGAACGCCCATGATTTCTAGAAAGGCCACAACTGTAACATGGTACCTCATGTTCTCACATACAGTGATAAGTATAGGTAACCAATAGCGTGAAAATATCCACTTTCTAAATCATTGTTATTTCCTTCCAACTGGTGTTTGTAAACTTGTAAATTATATTGTAAAAAGGAATTAAAATATTAGAGTAACATTGTTTCTAAACAACGACTGATATAATGGTGACGACGATCTTATTGAATCTGCAATTATACTACATTGCCATTTGACTGGAGTTAAAAAATTGGTTCATCGTAAAAAATATTTCAAGAAAATAGTTACTGGTATACTGTTAAAAAGAGGAGTGGAAGAAGTGATGAGTTTGTTTTTTTTAATGTATTAACTAAAGATAAATATTATAGTCAGAGATGCGACTGAAAATACTGATTACAAAGTGAGCCTGAGAGATGTAATCTCTTCGCCAGTGTTCAAGCCTGGGTAAACTAAGGGTAAAGCCTCGTGCCAAGTGGCCCATACTGCTAGAGCTTGTCTATTCCCCACAGATGGGATGCTAGTCCATTGCAGAGTTAGCCCCCCCCCCCCCCCCCAGCATTATTTTGCTGGTACCCATTTCTACACCTGGGTGGAGAGAGCAACTATGAGAGTGAGTGTCTTACCCAAGAGAACACAACGCAGTACCCTGGCCAGAGATCAAACTCAGAGCGTCCAATCCAAAGTCCAGTGTGCTAACCATTAGACCATTGCGCCTCCCACGTTCAAGCATTATGCCAACCACAAAATCTGAACCTAGCAACCACTAGCTAATCACACCATGCACCATCATGTTGTATTCATGAAAACAACTCTGAGACTTGGCAAAATTGGATACAACTTTCACGATTCCCAGCTCGCACAACTCAGGTGCCTGAGTATACCCTAATTTTGCAGATCAAGTATCCCATTGTCATCCCCACAGTCACTTGTCCCTCTTACCTACAACAGGCTCTGGGGACACATGATTTGATTGGCTGAAATATAACAAAGGAGTCCAATGAAATCAACTGTTCTAAAATCCCTTTGTTGCATGAACATTTAAAAAATGGTTGATTTGATTGGACTCCCTTTCTTAGATCGTAGTCAATCAAATCGTGAACAGGCTCAGCCAACTAAGAAGGATAAGCAGCTCTAGTGATGAGAATGTGAGCATCCTTACAGTGCATCATTTCATGTGTGATCAACATCTCAGATTTGCATTGAATTCTATTAACCCCTCTCATATTTAGATGAGGCTATATAAACACCAAAAAAGTCCTCTTCTGCCTATTTATTGTTATCTACACACTTTTATAAATTATTATAATTCTTATTAGTCAAGATTATGCCAAAGGTAACAATGACATTTTTGGAAACAAAATACAAATTATGGAATACGGCAAGTGAAAACCATAAAAAATTTAGAAAAGCTGATTAAAAAATTACAATAGTTTTGTTTATTGAAATAGTTATCAGTCAGCTCTTTAACAAGTAGTTCTTTCTTTCTGTAGAATAATGAGATACACTGCTCTGCTTCATGTATGTAAACTATTTAAGTCAGTCTATAAGTTTACATAATAAACTCAAATTGTAGTTCCAGGTCGGAAATATCCATACTCCCCGGGGGGTTCTCAAGGCCAAAAAATTGATGGAAATGTATGAAGCACAAGTGGAATTTCCACAGGGGAGGGGGATCTTTGGAAAAATCCCTTCCGTGGGGGAGGTATGGATAATCTATTTATAATTTATGGAACTGCACATTAATACAAATCAATAATTCCTCTCACTACATCTACACTGACATGTTGCTTCTTAACTACAGATCCAGAACAGTTGCAAAGAGATTTCCCAAGGTAGTATTTGTGGCAAATCGATTTTGAAGCGTTCTATTTGGGGGAAACCTGCTTTGAAAACGTACCACAGCAGGTTCGTAATGACTGCCAGTCCCAAACCATGTGAATTTTAAATCCCTAAAACTTAGAGGAAAAGAGGAACAGTTCCGATCTTTCTTACGAATCAGAAGTAACATAGCCTTCTTTGTAATTGATCATATGGAATTACTGTTTACTAGTAAAAGGTGAAAGCTTATCGTAGAAAGTCTGTAATGTTTATTACAGCCTCATAACTTTTATTTATGATAACGCGAATTTCATAAAAACCCATTCATAGCATTAAGCATGTGAAAGTTTTTTATCTACTTTAAATTCTCAGATTTATATACCTTTTAAGTCTTGGGTTTTTTCTTTTCTGGTCTCATGCATGCCAAACAAGGATGTGATTTGAAACTTTTGAAGGGCTATATTCAATGGAACAATCCTGCGCAAATATCTTATCTGTAGGAGGTCTAGTTTTAAAAATATGACAGTTAGAAATCTTCCTTAACAACAAATTCATGGCAAATTGGTAGTCAAGAAGAACCCCCTTTAACATGTCAGTTCACTTAATGTGTACAGAAATAGGCCTGAGTTTCAACTGAGAAAAATCATAATACAGTGGAACCCTGCCTTCTGGTCACCTCGTTCATCTGGTCATCTTGTTTTTATGGTCACCTTTTTGTCCTGGTAAAGTGCCATTTTGATCCATTTTTCACCCATTAATGCAGCCACCCCGAGGCACAGCCAGCCAGACAAAATTTTTGTCCAATTTTTGATTCCCTCCACAAGACTTGTGCACAGGGAATCATGGCAGTTGTAATTATCTCTGCACGGCAAGACTTGACGAAGTCTTGAGGATGTTGTGTGTGTGATGAATACAAACTCTACCATGATTTCCTGTGTGCAATTCTCATAGAGGGAATCGGGGATTGTCCAGCAGGGCAAATGTGACATGATTCTGTCAAGACGTCACTAACAAATGAACCAGTTTGATCACCCCATTAATACAGCCAAATTTTCATGGCCTGTCAGTGACCGGATTCACAGGGTTCCACCGTATTACTTATTTAGAGAGGATGTCAACCACGTCAGCTGAAGTCAGTTTATTGTGGCATCTTCTAAATAAAATCTATCAAACTGGAATTAGCTTGAAAAGTTTAACCTCACTTGATCTCAACAGTCACAGTCAGTAGCAAAAAATATATATCTTTTAAATTAAATATCCTGGCTATTAACTGACTCAAAAGTTTTAGAATTAGAATTAGAATTATCTTTTCTGGGTGAAATTTACACAGTTTATTCTACAGATATGTAAGAAACTTTTTACAAGTGCAAGCCCAGATCGGAAAGAGCTTCCACCCCTCCCACCCCCACTCATCTGAGCTCTCCTGTCCCCCTCCAACCCCAACTCATCTGGGCTCCTCCTGTCCCCACCCAGGCAGTGGCTACATGTGAAAAGAGCGGCTCAATGGGCAAAGCGGTTATTGGTCAACCCACACTTTCATAAGCCACATATATCTGCTTATCATGTTTAGAATGGCAAACAAAAAAGACAAGTCTCCCAAAATATAAGTTCCATTTTCCACACTATGTGCATGTTTTATACAAATAATTGTACTGAACACTCCAATTTAAGTGTGGTGATATGCTATGATGATGTTATGTTACAACTGGAGTCACCTTGTTCCAAACAAATAACTGACATTTTCCAGCATGAGAAGAGTGAAGGAGTTGATCTGAGACATCGCATCAAGAGAAGCAGCTTGCGACTTAGACCACACAAGATTTGGTCCGAACACAATGGCCAGATTCTTCGATGTCATTTTATTTACAGGAGAATGTTCCAATACCTGACAAGAAAGCAGCAGATACTGTAATAATTAACTGATCAATACTAAACACTAGGGGAACTAAAAAGGCGATAGTGGGGGGGGGGGGGGGGATGTTTGAGCCCTTTAGGGTTATAAATTTCAGAACACCAATATGTTTAGTCATCCCTTAGGGTGCACAGTGGGAGGCGTTGTGGCCTAATGGTTAGTGCGCTGGACTCCAGATCTGAAGGTCCAGGTTCGATCCCTAGCCGGAGTACTGCATTCTGTTCTTGGGCAAGACACTTTACTCTCACAGTGCCTCTCTCTACCCAGGTGTATAAATAGGGTACCAGAGAATTTACTGCTGGGGGTAACCCTGTGCTAGACTAGCATCCCATCCAGGGGGAGTAGAAATACTCTCTGTCGCTTCATGCTTAGGAAACCAGGATAAGCTCTGGCCTGATGGGCCACTAGGCTCGTAAACAGACTTTACCTTATTAACCTACCTTTACCTTTAGGGTGTACGCCCAAAGAAATTATGGGTTAGGGATAGGATTAAGCCTTAGGATGACATCTCTTAGGGGTCAAATAAAGCTTGAGACACACCCTTATGTTGGTGCACAAATTTTCTAAAATGGATCTTTTTCTGAAACTTTCACCACAGTAAGATAATAAGTTACTAAATTAAATGTCAGAAATTTAAAAAAAATGGGGGGTCACTGACTTCGTTTTGGAGATAACATGCCATGAAGAACACCCTAAATCTGAAAAATCGTGCTGCATTAGTGAATATGGCTATAGTATCTGTAAGCCCAAAAATATTGCAAATAAATCTCTGAAGTGAACGTATCTCTGCCAAAAGTCACTTAGTAAATTTATTGAATTGGTGTGGTTCCTTAAATTGCATTTAGCGACCTCATTTCCACTTGCCTAACAGCCGTAAGATGGCAGGATTCGATGTCATGTGGGAAGAACTCGAAAATTTTACTTCCTACATTTATTTTTTGTTCATTTTTTGGCAATTGGTTAAGAATTGTAAATAAAATCAGTTCATGGAAAAAAAGTAGGGGTCACCAACCATTTAAGAGAGTAAACTACAAGCAAAGTTAACGCAACGGCTTCTGACCCTTTGGTTTTCCTCAGCATGTGTGCCGATGGATGACGTGGCGCGACATTGCAACACGAATTTTTCATGCGCAGTAACAATGCGCATAAACAATTAGCGCAAATGTCTTTAAGGTATTTTTTTTAATTTCCCAACCTGGATCCCCCCTTTGACATTTGACCTCCCCCCTTCCCCTTGGGTCCACAAGTCGATCAGTGTGTTTTTTACAGGCATTGGCAGTGCATTCCCAAAAGGTTGCACCGCCAAATGATGGGTCTGTTACCACTAAATATTACACACCTAGCCAGTAAACAACTGAACAGAACAGTCTGATAAACTATTTACAACAGGAACTGAATACTCCAGGCACAAGTACTGTAGTTCAGCAGCTGTGGTACTTACACACCTCATTTAAGAACTCCATAAGAAATTTAAGCAGAACAAAATTTTCTGCTGGTAATTCATTGTGTAGGATATGCCACATTTCTTTCAGCTTCTCTGTTTCATCAGGAATTACTAAAGGTGAAAATGACAGCAACAAAAGTTTAGTCAAACTGACACTAGTAATTATAGTAGCAACTGAAAATAATAAGATTACAATCTTACTGGTAGTTCGCATTCATTTAGTAATAAATTAAATAAATGTATGTTATGCAGTTGTTATATGTACATTTACTGATTTACAAAATTGATGGTTTCAATGGTGTTATTTCCATTTACACAAATTAAACAGTCACATACTTGTCCATGTTTAGGATGCCTAATCCAACACAGAAATACATGTATCTGGCAGTTTTGGAAAACAATAATTGTTACCCTAATGATCAATAAACTTTGCTTTCAAAAAAAAATCATCGATTGTCCTTATAATCTAAATATGTTAAATAACAGCACTGTTCACATTTCTGTGTTGCTGACACACTTTCTTTGTTTAACACAATGCCAGACACAGTCATAGTACCTCTACTGGATAAAATACTTACATGTGCTGGATACTATTGTATCATAAAGGTTAAACGTTAGGATTGGCTCTGGAAGTTCTCTTAGGAATCTCTTTATAATAACTGCTGCACAGTGGATGTCATCTGGATCATTATAGTGTACTTCTAGACCTGAAATAAAACAATGTATTCAATTTAAGGTGAATATTCTGTGGAATTGCCCCTGGCCAGTAGAGCCCTGCCAGAAAAAGATTTTCCCTGTTGCTTAATTGAAGAAGAAAAGAAGGAAATCTCTCTCTAGCCAGTTATCATTAACTCTAATTAGCAAATAAGCAGGGAATGTTGCCCGTTTTGCTGAATTGTACATGTCTCAGATGGGGCTTCCATGTTGTTGTGTGTATAAGGTGAGACAACATTATTACTTATAAAAAGAACTTCAATAAAATTAAACTAACCCTTGTTAAACATCTGAGTGAGATCTCTAACAGTCTTTATATTACCAGATCTTCGGAAAATCCCCTCAACTTCTAGAGCTGTTATAAAAAATAATAATTATAATAATTAATAATGTTTTAAAAACTAAATCCATTTTATTAATGCTTAAATAAATAACACTAAGTTAAACATGATTTTCCAGTCTGCATAATTATACAATAGGCAGCCATCCTAATGCTAATAAGTTAAAACTCATTATTTCCTCACCAGTTTTCGTTAAGAACTTGACTGATGTAGACACCACAGGTGGGATGCACTCGCCATTGTTGTTTTCTCTCATCCTTCAGAAAAAGAGTAGAGCCCAGAATTGCATCGGTGAGAAACAAGCCAATAGTTACGTGTTATTTTCCACTGGCTGAGTGACACTAATAAGTGGAAAATGTTTTTCTCATACACCGCTGGGACCTGGGAAAGGTCATGTGACCTTTGGCAGGCAGTTGTTTTTGTTGCGTCCGCCATTACTGACTGTTTCCCACCCACCCGCCCAAAGAATTTTTATTTGGCACTGTATTTTTGTTAGCTTTGCCATAGTGTAATTTTCCCTTTGATGCATGATGTACATGTATGGGTTTGTTGAGTTTGTAATAAAGGTCAGGTTGTGGCGGTCAGCCTGGCATGGCTATCAGTGGTGTGTGAGAACAGTATTTCAGTGACTGGTTATGTTTGAAACACTAGTCTAAGATTATACTTGACCACAGTGGTGGTCAACTTGAAAGCCTTTGCTACTTTGGCCACCGTTCACACATGCCATTTATTTTAATTTATTTTTGCCCCTACATCTTCTTATTTTACCTATTTTAATTAATTTTGTACTGTAAGAATTATGTTTAATTTCTCTTTATAGTGTAAATAAAGAACTGACTTGAATTGAATTGTAGGTAAAAAGGAACACAATTGTGGGAATATTTTCATGTTCAGTTTGAAAGTAGGTGGGGACCGACTCTTGCACCCTAGTACAGGTACCCGGGCCCCGCCTTCTAATAAGAACCCTGCACTCTGCCACGTCACTCTTTTTGTGTGCTCGATGACAGTGGACTGTGCACACTAAATCATGAACCAATATTATTGAAAATCTGGAATTCCACTTTTACATTGTTTGACATGATACGTTAACAAGCATGAATTTTACTGATTTGATGGTGCACATGTACGGATCAACTTTCCATTTTTAAACTATCGATTGCATACATTATTTTTCTCTATTCTATTGTACAGCCATGTTAAGCCAGTAAAATTGATGCCTTTTAACATAAAGCATGTGACGGCAGAATTCCAGCTTGATACACACCATGTCAGCGAAACACCAAACTGCTGTGTTTTGGGGATTTCTTGTGGAGTTGCATAGAACACTCCTGATGGCTCTTTGGGTGCAACATGTTTTACTTGGATCTCATCATCGTGCCTGAAAAGAGACAGTATGATCAGTAAACTGGCAAGCATGCTCATTTAAGTACACTTGCTTGACTTGCTTTCCTGGTGCAGTGGTTTCAAAACAAGGTTGTGACTGACGGAGTTCCACTGGTTACTTCATTAGGGACTTTACGAAACCACGACGGCGACACCAACAACAACATCCACAAAAAAAGAGTATTTAAATTTTGCGTAAGAATCTCAACTATCAGAATTTGTTTTATAGTGTGATTATCAGTATTAGCGCTAATTTCTACTTGGATTTTTAAGCGCTTATTTGATTCAAACCTTCACCGTGGGTTATCACCTTGACGTGGTGGTGAAGCTTGTGAGGCTCAGTGACCTTTAGAGCTATGCCGGCTGGGACCTTGGTCCCTGGCAGGTTCAACCTTGCCGGATCGGTCAAGAGGTAGAGCACGGACAGAGAGTAACCCACCGTTCCTACCAGTAGTAGGTTGAGCTTGGGGCCAATCACCCCTTCTTGTAAAAATAGGTCCGCAATGCGTACTTGTGTGGGATTTCGTTGATGATTAGATGAGACGAATTGTTTTGTTTTGTTGTCATTCAGTTCCTTTTGCCGAGTAAGGTATTACAGTTATATGATTCGCACTTGTGAGACACTTGTGAGATAGTTTGAGAAAATTCTGTGCAACCTGCACACTCAAGCCGACAAATATTGGCTTGCGAAAGTACAATGACTCCTTGATTATATAAAGCTGGGACAACTTGCACCAAAACGAAAGGTCCAAGGCGATAACTGTTGGCTTGTGAATAACGCCAAACAGCTCCTTTGACAAAAGAATCCTCGGTTATAAACACCTGAAGAAATAACGGAAGAAAAGTCTCAGATTAGGAAAAACGCAGGTCAAAAAACAAACGCGAACGTAATCTGCTTTCAATTAGGATATTTTGAAGCCAAAATATCACCTTACATAGGAAATTAAGACCTAGAGATACTCAAAGAAAATGTTAAAAAGGAAAGCGACTTCTACTTACCTTCTGTACTAAAAGTAAAACGCGAAAATATTCGAAATCGGTGAAAAAACCAACAGCTGAAAGAAGAAATGGCCGCCCAGGACTCATAAACACAATAAACTGGAACCCAGTCTTCTCACTTCGACACATCCAAACTAGAAAACACGTGACTAGCACTTCACTCTCGTATACAGATAAATAAATAAATAAATAAATAAATATCGCTGGCGCTGACTTTGTGTGGGAGAAATCCCACACAAAAAGGAACGGATTACGGAAACCTTAAATTCTCAAATCAATGAGTGTTATCTCGGGAGTAGTACAACGACTTGCCAAACTCCAGAAGATGAATACATCAAATGGGACGACGGTGGTATGGCGGGTACACGCCCAATCCGAAAGGAAGCCTGTATTCTGATCAAGTCATTTGCTAACCCCAAAAAGATGCTCCGCATAGGTAATTGGAATGTTAGGACAATGTACAGCGTGGGAAAAACAGCCCAGGTAGTTAAGGAGATGCAAAGGTACAACTTGGATATCCTGGGCATTAGCGAATGCCGATGGTCTGGCTCTGGACGGCTCAAGACACGGACTGGCGAAACTATTCTGTATTCGGGAAGAGATGAGGGAAAAGGACAAAATGATGATGATGATGATTTGATTCAAACGAGAAAATGAAAAACTCGCCGTTTTGGTTCACATTCTTAACACAACTCAGAATTTCGACATTTCACGTCATTGTTTTGCAGAAGACAACCAAGAAATGAAGGAAGATGGATAACATACGTGCAGGACTATTGTTCTGCTCATTAAATCTTTTGTTTAGCGACGTCCTCGTTACGTCGCCGTCGTGGTTTCGTAAAGTCCCTATTATATCTCCAGTTACTCGGGTCATAGCAATCAGCTTACGACCAACAAGTTTGCTTATTACAGCTGCCTACTCTTCAAGTTGCTGACGCCTACTTCAAAACATTTTGAAACCCCTGCTGGTGCCTGTCTCCAATAAATAAGCTCCCTCACTTCAAATGCAATATTTCAATTTACCAGTGAAGAAATCATGTTGTGTTAAGGTGGCTGAACACAGTTTCTCTGGATGGTCAGCGGTATTACCCAACTTGGCGTGGCTTTAATCATAAAAGCAAACATGATGACCAGCTTGGCAACAAATATATCTTAAAAAAAGTCTCACCAGCTCGGAAAATGTGGCTTACCATTTTGCATATTGCCAAGAGGGGTAAAATATGGCCGGCGCATGCGTTCAAATATTGTGAGCAGATCGTTATGTAAATAAATTGAATTTTCTCAAAATCTAGCCATTAGAAATTGATGATTTTTGGCATGCTATCAGACAATATTATGACTGATTCACCTAAAGTATAAAAATAAAAATCTGACAGCGGAAATCAGCAATACGCTTAGAATTAAATAGAAGATGATAATTTTTGTAAATAAGTAAAAAGCTGTCTGTCAGAATCACGTAAAGTTCCTGTCATAGAGATAACACAGTCCATTAACATATGGGCAATTTTAAGCCAAAATCTAATGAGTTGATTTTCTGCAAAATGGAATAAATTAGATTTTTAAGGCCACATTTGATCTCTTCCGTTGCCCTGGAAACGGGCCACTTTAAAAAAGCAACTTCACAAATAGACTTCAGTGGTATGGTATAATATGTATGCCAAGTATGGGCTCATCAGCTGTTAGCATTCAATTGAGAGATCATCATGAAGTACAGGTACTCTAATCTTCCAATACTGTGTTCAGCCACCTTAATTGGCAAGACATACAAAAGTAGTATATTACTGGTACCTATATCACCCATGTGTTACTGCGAAACTCAAAAACCAGAAATATTTATGTTAATAATGTTATTGTGTTACAAGAAAAAAGCCAATTAGGTGCGAGGAAACTAATCTGCAATCAACAACAGTAAAATTTGTGGTTTTGAGGTTTGCATGCATGTCTTGAATGTTATTGCGATTCGTTGCTACACAATTAATGTATTCCTAAAATATTTTAGGTGTTCAAGGTTTACTGAGTTTGACAGTAACTAGTACTTACTCTTTGACTTGTATCGGTATGTCTATCTGATCAAGATGAACATATTCTGCCAGATCATGAAGTCGAGTTACATACAACAGCTTTCTTGAAAACTTGGGACTGAAACAAAATAGTGTTCAGTTTAATTACAAGAAATGTCTTGAAGAGTTCTCAATGTAATCTAATCTCTCAATTTCCATCCCTTTTGTTATCTGATATCACATCCACTTTAGTTATTTTGCTCTATTTGCTACAAATCATCCAAACTACAAATATACGACAAGCCAGTAATCCGGTCATGCAAGGTGTAGGCTTTTACCCAGGATTCTGTGGGTGGCTGTCCACTGGGAACGGCAAGTTAGTACTTCATGTAACCACCAACAAGCACTCCCCATGAAGTTCCTTCCAGTGAAACTGGCTAAGTGACACACATATTTGCTCTTTGTGGACGTACATAGATGTTTCTCGATGTAAAACCACGTCAGATAAATTAATGACACAAAAACAAATAAACTATTTTTAATTATTTTATTACACATTTTTTTTACATTATTTATTAACCCTGGGAATCCAATAACGATTGTGCAAGAGCAGTCCCAAGCCCGCCATCCTAGAACCTGTCATGTCAAAAAATGGCTGTTTAGAATTTGAATTATAACTACCGGTTGAAATAAACATTCACATGCACCTCACTATTTTAGCTATGGTTGCCCAGATCAGCTTGATAGTGCTTGATGGGTGAACTACAAAGAGGGCTTTGATGTTCTTCCGATACCTGTAATTAAGCAACAAGAGCAAACATTAAAATTCTTCAGAAAAAAATGCACTGTTTACCCTCAAGATTAATTACCTTTTGTTCGTTACAAATTGTTACTTATTTATGCTGGAACTTAATTTTCAAAACTTGAATGCGACAGATTTCATATGAAAGAACTTAATTTCATCAGAAAATTCAATGACACACTCAGCTACCGGTAGTCTCAAAATCAGATTTTAAATCCATATTTTGTAGTGATACTGAACAAAGCTACTGAACAACAAAACAAAAACAGTGCAGGTAACAATATATTAAACGGTAGTCTCCTTCGCAGCCATTATTAGGGTCGTCACACAATGCTCCTCCCCACTAATGGCTGCTTAAATCCGAACCACATTCCTTTCCACGCATTAGCCAATCACAACTTGGCTCAGATATTCCTGAGTCGGTCGCGCCAAAACTAATTGTCCAATCACAATCACAATCGCGACCTATTCATGACGAGCCGCGCTTTCCCACAAACTAATAAGATTGAATGACTGTTGCTAAGTTCAATTTCTTGTTTTATTTGGCATTTGGTCTGGTGCGTGTTTATAGTGGGCTTGTTTACGCTGTTTTCTGGTGAATCGTATTTCTCTAAAAACTGCTCAATTCACACAGTTTTAGAAAAGAAAGTCCTCTGATATTTCTGTTTAAAGACATGACTAAACATCGACCTCAAAAACAGACAAATGAAACTCCTAATAGCGTTTCCGCTTTTCGTGACATTTTGTTGCGATTTGGATTCCTTTCCTCGAGGTGCTGTTCTGTCACCATTCTTATCTGTCTTATCTGGCTGAAGCAGCCGCTTTGTCCTGGGTTTTTCTCTTGTATTGAATACCTCTTCAATTTCTTGCTTTAGTTGTTTCAGAAAATCTTATGCTCGATGAAATTTTATCAATCGCTGGTAGCATTTGTTGCAAGCCCTACAGACGACAGCGAGATTGAATTATTTCAGCAATGTCGAGTGAACCTTTCCCAAATTTGAAAACTTTGTTATTCTTTAGAAGGCGACGAACAGTTGAAGTACCTAGAGCTGCTGTCTACTATTTTTCTCGGAAATCTCCAAGATCTCGAGAAGGAGCTGTTAAATTCCAGTGGGAAACTGGTGCATCATTGACAAACTGCAACTGATACATGATTGGTTTTAGCGACAATAATAAGCAACGCGTGATTGGTGCATTTTGTAATTATCGCGCGAAGTCTAAACAAAGGGAAAGGAATGTGGTTCGGGTTTAAGCAGCCGTTAGTGGGGAGGAGCATTGTGTGACGACCCTAATAACGGCTGCGAAGGAGACTAATTAAACGGTAACAATATGTTATACTGTATTCCCAAGAGTGAACAAAAACGTATAAACAGCTTTTCCACTGCATATGAGACAATATATTTTATAACCAATATTAATATCAAGAAAAGTGTGTCAACACTAAAGAAACCAAATATCAGGGGGATGTATAGGTTTGGAGTAATTTGCAAATCATTATTACTTGGCTGTAAACTATATTAAGCAAACATTTAAAATATAACTAACAGAGTATAACTTTGTCTGCAGTTCAAAACTTTTGACACGAAAATTAATACATCAGAAAAATTATATCGATAACTGGTAATTAAAACTACTTTTATGTACATTCAAACTTAACACTACTGAGACCTGTAAACAACAGATTTAAGTGAGTCATGTCTTACTTTCTGTCTAAGTCACGGTAAAGCTGGATGACTCTTGACATTGCTGGTTTGTTCTTGCTTGTTAGTCCAAAGTGAAAGTACACAATAGTGTAATCATTTTCCACATACTGATCTAGCGTGCATAGCAAATACCTAAAACATACAAACCAGTGTATTAGCTGACATAACCAGGTTTCACAAATGTTGCTTGTGAATACCAACCAATGGAAAACTGTTGGCATAATAAGATCTAGATTTGCATCTAAAGCTCCCTTAAAAATTAATTTATTCATAAAATACAAAACTTACAGATTGTACAGGGTTCGAAATTAAAAAAAATATCCTTTAAAGTCTCTTTTTGGTGACTAAGTGGTAAAAGATAGTCACCAAATTAAAAGAGACACAATCCAAACACTTACCTGACTTATTATACAGTTTGCAAAACATTATAGGGCGATTTCAAACATCAAAGTTTTTAATGATATGAGAGAAACTTTGAAGCAAAGCAAATAAAAAGGATGAACTGTCCTAAGAATCCAATATCTTTCAATGCAATTTTCTGGAGGACATAATGTCTGAGAAAAGGGCCACTAGGCATAATCAACACAAAGAAATGTAGTCGCCATTTGGCGACTAGATCTGAACTTTTAGTGCCACAGATGAAATTTTAGTCGCATTGGTGACCGTATCGGTCGCAATTTCTGACCCTGCTGTATATGTTGCAATTAATTTTTATTTATTTCAGTTAATTTTGTTTTCTAACTAGATATTTTTTCTAACTAGAAATTTCTTTCTAACTTGATAATTTTTTTTTTGAAAAAACACCAAACTGTCCTGTCTAATCTGCAACCAACAAACCCCCACTACAGTACCCATCACAATGAAGCCAGAGGTCAGTGGAAGTGCTTTCAGTAGATAATTAATATGAAACCCATTGGCAGGTGAACCTGTACCAGAAAGAAAAAAGTGTAAGGGGAGGGGAACAACACCAGGCAAACAGAATGCCAAAAACAAAGCATACCGCTGGACAAGAATCTACTCCCACGCTCACAAACAACCCTACAATACTACAAACGCTAAGGCAGCGGTGCTACACTGCTACAAGAATGGCCAGCATGCCATCAAAAAATGCCAGAATTCTATGGACTCTTGTTCCTAGTCATTAACTATGTTAAGCATCATTTTACTGAATTATAAACTTACTGGTTTTATTAAACTGATTAGATTAGAATTTTACTAGTTAAAACATAGGCACACTATGCATGGGAACTAAGTGATATCAAGTTCATGGTAATTACATTACAGTGGGTGCCAGGCCTTAGTGAACGCTCTGAAGGGCCCGTCTAAACCTGTCTGACTAGTAATTTGCTTTGTGGCATTGGCCGTCGTTATCATCCAAGTACTTCTGTCATAGATTGATTGTAATTATGGCGAAGCTCCAGCATGCAAAGTGTGCCAGCGGAGAACCATGGGTAAGAAATTTTAGAAGACCACCAAGCCAGGAAAATTTGGCAGTAATTCGACCATACTACATCTGTCCATAGACTGTGGTGGAGGGAGAGGCCTTGTTTAGCATTACGGCTAACATCAGTTCATTATTTAATGATCAATTGACAGCTGTGAAAACAACGTATCAGCTGCCCAGTATCACATGACCACATTGCTGGCTCAGGTATAGAGCTCATCAAGGTAATATGTGTCTTTTTTAAATAATATAATTTGGTTTTATCAACTGGGTTGATAATGTAAATTCTCCACCGTAAAGAGATTCGAGAGCTGATGTTTCGATTCACTCCGACAAAGGGCTAACGCTTGAAATGTCAGCTCTCGATTCTCTTTACGGTGGCCAATTTTAAGTTGATCGCTGATTGGTTAATGTTTTCATTTGATCGCAGACTCAAGTATTTGACAAATTATTAAAAACAAGCAAAAATGAGGGGCTCCACTTTTAGGGTTGGCTAAATCTATATTTTTAATATTAATTATTGTTGTAAGTTATAACCTGAACATCCGTGTGTGATCAATGGAGTGGATGGGTGGAATTCTACATGCAGAGAAAACAATCACAGGCCTGCCACTTTTATCATCACCTAGTGGAAAAAAAACAGAATGATGAAGTTAACACATTTAGCATCATTTCTCTGATGCAAGCAAAATGGCCTCAATGGAAGAGCAATACATTTAATTTCACGAGACCCTGTGAAACCCCCCAGGATGTCCCATATTTTCTCAAGTTTGACGTTGTCTACATTACATTAAGCACCATTTAAGAGAACTCAATCAAACTATACACTGTATGCTTGTCCAAAAATGCTTTCCTAATAATTTCATTATTTCTGGCTTAATTTCCCTAAAACGTTCACATTTTATACACAGTTTATCAAAGAATAATATGCATGTCAATATGAAGATGCATGTGTAATGTGAATTAGTTTTGTGCGATGTTACTGGGTCACTCCACAGTATTTTGTCCCAACTAGCACGTTTTTAAATCTTTCATGGCAGACTCAAGATGCTTGTAGTGTTGTTGCTTGATAAATGACATTTGTGGCAAAACTCAAATTTTGGGGATGGAATGTGAAATGGTTGCATAAATTGTAATACATTCTAGAAAATATCAAAATGCCTGTTGCAGAGACAACAAATACATTTCTTGTTGAACAAGTAACAAAAAACTAAAATCATACAAAAGTTGACAGGACACAAAGGTGTGCAAGTGCCCTCGACAGAACAGTTACTGGAAGATGGCTCAGTGGGTAAGGCTGTACATTACGCAGCTTACATTCCCCAAATGTCATCTCCGCAACAGTTTGACGCTATATTTCTGACAAAATAAAAAAATTGAAAGTATCCGCTGTCAGAACTTCTGATTTATGACAAAAGCTATTGGGAAAGGTTTCTGAGTACATCAGAAAACTATGAATTTTTGGGAGTGTGTTTTGCTGTAAGACTTGAACTTTGTCAAATATTTCCATTGTTAGCTTTGAGTGGAATTTTTGTCATTTCCGCAACGTTGTCTCCACAACATCTGTACACGCAGATGATGGCAATTTTCATAAGAAAATACCAAATGCTTCTACACTGCATGACCCTATAGATATTTTAGTAGTCTATAAGAACATAGATATTTTAAAAGCATAATTTGCACATGTAAATATAAAGCCCTAAGCTAAAGCTAGTTTTCAGGCAAGGAAACAAATATAATTTTTAAATGAACATAACATGTTAAAACTCCCAACTGGCAGGAGGCAGAACGAGGATCTGAACTTGGGACACCCGAGAAACAAATCCCACTAGTGGCAGGACGGAGGCCTTGACGCTGGGACCACCGGATTACAACTCCAGCGCCCTAAACCACTCAGCCACGCTCCTCGAGATTCAGAGGAAATTTGAATTATATTTGTTGCATCAAATGTTGTCAGTGGTTTCTTAGATGTCATCTTCGCAATGGTCAGATCTAAACAATCCTGAGCCACAGGTATAATTCTGAGTAATGTGAAATACCTGTGTGCATACCTTCTCTACATAACCACACAATAAGGGATGACTCTGAAATTAACCTAATGGCAGAAAATATATCTCCAAACATCGCCTGTGCAACAGACAAAATACAGTGGAATGACCTTACTTTTAATGTAGTTAAATGTTAAATTTAACTTAGTTAACAACAAGGAGTAAGTTTGCTCAGTGGTTGGTGTGGCAGTTTTTATTGGCCAGCCTTGCGGGGCTTGGGAGCCTTAGCATTTGTGGCATTGCTACCGCCATGCTGCAGTTCTGGGCTGTTGTCAGGGCATTTCTGGCATTCACAGGGTCAGCGATATTCTGACACGTTTTATGTGTGCGCCATAGCATGTGCTTGTAGCTTTACTCAGCGTACAGGGCGACTTTGTAGCTCGCAATTTTTAGTGTTCCCTCCCTCGTCCCCCTTTTTTTTTGTGGCGTGGCGTTTTAGCATGACGTTTTTTATTGTACTTCGTGGTTTCTTCCTCTAGACTTCTAGTTGAAATTCAGCGTGACGGGTGCAAGGGCTGGAGCTGGGTTAGGCAAGTGGGGGCTCGTGGCTGGGTTGCGGGTAGGGCAGGCTTTTGGAGTGTATCTGGGTTTGGAGTCAGCAGCACCAGCCCTGGATTCCTGGGCACCCAACTGCCATTTACAACGAAGGAGTTAATTGAACTTACATTACTTTTTGGATAAAATTGCTATTTACAGAAAACTTTTATGATACCTTTCAAGATTTCTAACTAAGAACACAATGAAGTGAATACTTCCATCTAAGTATAAAAGCCAGATACTGACTCTTGCCTACTCTGGTGACTGGTTTCCACCTAATGAGAACCCTGCAGTGTATGGTATTAAATTTAATATCAATGATAACAACTTGTTACCTGCTACTGATAGTATACGATGTCTGGCGATGTCACGGAAGTTATCATTTAGTGCACTCAAGCCTTGATGAATGATGGAAGGTTTTGTTTCTGACAAATTTACTTCTGCTGAATCTATTGAAGTGACAATATTGTTAAAACATTTATTGTTGTTACTCAATGGTCAACTGAGCTGGGTTAATTATACCTCTACCTGTCATCCATCACTATTTTCCTGGGGAATACTATTAATTCCTAAGGGATACTTTTCTCCAAGGGGAAGCTCTGCTTTCACAAGGAGATTAAGGAAAGGCAGGTCAATATATCCCCCGTCCAAAACTTTGACACCTCATGATACCTTGACATTTTTAAATCTGCCCTTCACCTTCCCCACCAAAAACAAAAGCAAAATTAACATCATTAGAAGACCTTATGACCCGAGTACTCTTAGAAAAGACTCAGTGAAGAAAATAACACAGCACACTGCCACTTTTCTTAATTTGACACCTTCAACAAGGTGACCTTGTTGAGATTCTTTTCATCTAAGTTGTCAAGACACACCCAAGCCACGACCTGAACCCATTGTCACTGGAGCGAATACAGGGAAGGTCTATTGACAATGATGGTAATCAGTAAAAATTAATGTCACTCCATGAAAATCCATTATTCCACACAAGAATCCTTCATTTAAACCATTGACACCTGAAGAACTTAAAAAAGAGCTTTTATGGACATTTATGACATTTCATGAGCTCAATCTACTCCCAAATAGTCAAAACTTCCTT
This sequence comes from Blastomussa wellsi, assembly GCA_947652115.1. Lineage (NCBI taxonomy): Eukaryota > Metazoa > Cnidaria > Anthozoa > Scleractinia > Plerogyridae > Blastomussa > Blastomussa wellsi. The sequence goes on along the minus strand of OX393562.1, from coordinate 22,422,657 downwards.
TGCAACATGAAAACATACCTGTCTTTCCATGAGTCCAAGGAAGAAAGGCGCAAACAGGCTTGTACAGCCCTTATTAAAACACCAACCCATGAAATACAGAACATTGAACCAAGGCCAGACCACAACACTGGGAACTCCGTGCCCTACTTTTTACAAGAAGTGTGCGGAGACGGGACCTATGGTTTATAGTCCTTATACGGTTTATAGTCCGAGAAGACTTGAATGCCTAACTATTTGCAGATGTCACTGCAAGCCACCTACAAGTCCAGGCAATTTTTCCTCAGAGCTTTTCACTCAAATTTTAAGCATTTCTGTGTGTATTACATGCTCAATTAACTCTGTCACAAAACTCCCCCAAACTGCTTTCCTTCAAATACCGTCTTGAACAATCCCTTAGCAACTGCTCTAGATCTGTAGTTAAGAAGGTCCCCCTTCATCCAGGGTGCATTCAGTGTAGGTTACGCCAAAGATCTTTGGCATGGAATTTGAAATTTTGTGGCATACTGGTATACAATCGAGGATTTTGGCGTACAGTGGCGGGTGACAAAGGCAACATTTGGCGTAACCTTTAGGTGCAACTCTACATTTTTGTGGTGTTATTTGTGTTACAGTCCCTCTTACGGACCTCTTCTGCAGCAGAGACCTGGGAGCATGGTTGGTCGTCGGCAGCCTGGTGCATTTCCCGGCAAAATGACGTGGGATTTTTGCCACTTGCCAGATGCTAGGCGTGGAATTTCAAAACCCTTGGCATATCTTCAGTGTGGGATTTATGTGGAATGCACCCTGGCCCTTCATTTCAATATCCAAAACCTGGTAATTGACCAGTCCAAGAAAATATATCCCACTTAACTAACAAAAGAAATCTAACATACTGTTGCATAGTGTCAACCTAATTAGCTAATTGTTTAATATTGGCCTTGCAAGGTGCATGGGAAACCCTACCTTTCTCTGCAACAGCAATATCAAGGTCATGCTTATCATCGAACGATTCTCCGTCGTTTACATTAAGATTGCATTCACCATCTACAGGTCCCGTGTCAAAACAGCTAGACGTCGCTTCACCACTCGAACTGACTGCATTTGCTAAGCTAGTTTCTTTGATACGGCCTAAAATAAGTCCAGAAGCTCGATGTAATTCCATTTTATCTCTGGAGTCTAATCTTGCGAAGGATGGTTTTGTGTTTTCGAATTCTGGTGGGTCTTCGTCAGTTTTATTTTGAGATGACAACGGGTCGAATTCTTGTAACAAGTTGTCTTCGACAGTTGAATGGGTAAAATCTGTCATTCCGTATCTTTTAGTTCTCTCAGGTGATAAATGCCCTGACCTTCTTTCAATAACAGCTGGTTCAACTTGAGAACCTAAACTCACGTCAAAGAGAAAGTCGTTTTTCCTTTGCGAAGCTGAGTGAGATATTTCCTGCTCCTCTTCGAAATGACTTCCGATGGCGGGAAACGGTTCGTTCATATCTGTCAAACTTTATACTTGACTAAAGAGCAAAAAGGTAAAACTTCTCAATCAACTCATGGCGATTTTCCCGTTCGTTCGAGCCGTGACAAAGTTGACATCGCTTCCCTCCAAAAAACTCGACATTCGCCAAGTGTCGCAAATGGCCTCTTGGGGGAGGAGGGGAGGGGCATAGAATATTGAATATTTCTTACCAAAAACTAGCCCATTCGAGATTCATAGTAGTTATGCAAACACTATTAAGCATCTTTTTATGGCAATTTCTTATTACTGTTTGATTTTGCACTGCAGTTTTGCAAATACAGCATTTGATCCGTCAGTTTTTACATCTCTTGCGTCCTCCCCAGGTGAAATATAATTTTCTTTTACCCAGTTCACCTCATTTCAAAGGAGACGCCTGGAAGATTTTGCTTTCGCCGGCCATCTTGGATTACAGAAGTGTTGGTTGCTCGGCACGCAATTCCCTGAAGAAATACAAATAAAACTACCGTTAGTTCGAGAAATGGGCCGGTTGAGAAGGAAGCGAATGCACAAGAACGACAAACATCTTAAAAAGAAATATCGCACTAGAAGACGAACAAAGGACTTGGATCAAATTCACGAGGACATGCAACCGAAGAACGCCGCAAAATTGAAATCACAAGAGTGCGATATGGATCTACCCGGCTCAGGGCAATATTACTGTATACAATGCGCGTAAGTTTGATAATGGAACGATCATAAACGATTTTCCTGTAGCCCCATATTTTTTACACAGAATTAATTTAAATTCCATCCTATATAGAATATAGATAATAAGGCCACTTACACAACAGCAAAATTTGGCCCGGAATCGTCAAAAAATGGGCCGGACCTGACGATATTTTTAAAGAAACCGTCAAGTTTTCACGGAGCCATAGCCGCCTATATATGGTCCCATGAGAACTTGACTGTTTCTGTACAAAAATCGTTGGGTCTGGACCTTTTTTTGACAAGTCTGCGCCAAATTTTGATGTTCTGTAAATGGCCTTTTGGACTGGACCGGGATTGTTCCGAACCGGACCGGACTGGATTGGCTTTTGTTTACATGAAACTGTTTGGAACCGATCCAGGTATCCTTCTGGAATCAGCCCAGTAGGGATCCAGAACTGGACCCATTCCAGACCAGTGCTAGAAGGCCAATCCAGTACAATTTTTGGACCAGATCCATTTGGATCCAGTTCCATGTAAACATAGCCTAAGACCCAGTTCAGACCTCAAGAAAAGCCTGGCAGAAGTGCAGCGTCTGAATCAAACTTTTAATTTTAAGTTCGGCATGGCAGTAAGTTTGACAAGCTCTCCTGTGCTACCCGACTCTCGCACAGCAGTGATTCAAACGTCGTGCCTCTGCCATACCAAAACAAAATTCATAAATTGTATTAAATTATGGGTTTGCTGTCTCCTGTGGGGAGTTAACATAATTGTTATGAGGATTCAGTAAATCCTGAATTTGGAACAACTCTGGCCAGCATGACATCTGAATCAGAGTGAAGTTTCTTTTGTGCGACAGTCTAACCTAATTGCAATTAAGTTCTGTCTGAATTGGGTCTAACAAAATTCATAACATAAAGAAATTATGGGGTTATAAGAAAACTTAAATATATCCCGGTTTCCATAGCAGGATTCTTCTCTCCCCCTGATGGGATGCCAGTCCATCACATTACCCTAGCATAAAATTCACCAGCACCTGTCTGTAATCCTTGGCCCAAGAACACAATGCATTGCCCAAGTCAAGGAGCAAACATTGTCTGCTAGATTCAGATAGCAGTACACTTTAAACTTCACACCCCACGACATTTGCGACTTCCCCCCCCCCCCCCCCAAAAAAAAAGAATAGAAATGTTACTAAACATAACTGAATATAATTATTCTCTCTTTTTATAGGAGGTACTTTGTTGATGACAAGTCTTTAAAAGATCACATAAAATCAAGAGTTCATAGGAAGAAGTAAGTTTTCATTTCCAGTTCTTTTATTTCATTTTTGTTTTCTATTTTATGATTGGTCACATGATAATGTACATGTTTTATTGTATTTGATCAATTGGAGAATGTAAGCCTGGGGAGGTGTGTGTGACTTCTGGTGTATATTTATCTATCAGCAAATTGGCATTTTGTTATCAACCTTTCTTGACCTTTGGTAAAGAATGGCCAGGCTGTTTTGGTGAATCAAGCAAAGCATGAACTGAACAGACATTGAACTACCAAGTACAACCCATGTTTTATTGGTTCTTTTCTGTTAATGAGCACGAACACATGCCTGATCAATCTATACTTTTCAGCCTTGTATCCTGCTTCTGCAGTCGTCAGTTTGTGGTTTATTATTTACTAACTATAAATGTCCACATAATTAGCATTTTCATGGAACACATTCTTGTCTGTCCCCTCTGGAAATCCCAGCTTTGAAATCTCCCCATGTCCTAAAAATTCCAGTTGTAAGTACCCCTTTCCTTTCCCCCATGCTTTCAAATTCCAGTTCAAAGAACCCCCTTGCTCTCAGAAATCCTTAAAACAGTAAACGCAGCCTGTGGTAAAGGTATGGATATTTTCTTGAATCACACATTTACGTGAAAGGAGTGACTCTTTCCATTCCATTCCATTGCATTCTACCGAGACAGATGATGTCATTTGGCCTCATCGTGCAATAATTCCCTCAAAACTATCTCAATCATCTCATGTTCTTGCATCATGGCCTGGTGAGGTATAAGTCAAACACACTCCTCTGTGATTATTACTACCAGTATTACATCCTGCCGTGGAATCAATACTACCAAATCACCAAAATATGAAATGGGCCTGAATCTTCATATCGCTACCCCACCCACAGTTATGGTACATTGAAGTTTGAATTTTCCACCATTTTTAGCTATTTTTAGTAACAAAATGTCGCAAAATTCAAAGCGATAACTTTTGATTTGATTAACATATAATTTGCAGAATTGTTTTCAATTTCAGGATCTTTGTTCACTTAGAAACTGTCATAAAATGTTCCATATTAATTAAAAAATTGCCTCCAATTTTGTGGCATCATTTTCCCGCCAAAAAAAATTGAAATTCAAAAAACATACGATTTTTCAGAATGACCAGTTCCATATTTATGCAAAATTTCAGGAAGCCTGTATCAAAAACGTAAAAGATGATTGGAGGTGAGCGTTTTTGGGTCACTTGCAAGCCACAGGAATTTCTGGAAACTGTCAACAACAGTGGGTGGAACAGTGATATGAAAATTCTGGTCCATTTCACAGTTCAGTGATTTTCGTAGTAACATGACATTTTTTTGTCAGAGTGAAAATGTTAAGGGAAGTTCCTTACACACCAGAAGAAGCCGAGAGAGCTGCAGGGATGGGATCATATACGCTGACGTCAACGAAGCCTCTATTACCTGTCGACCAGGATGAAGAAATGACAAGTTCAGAAAATGTTGAAAGTGTTGGCACCTGAAATAATAAATGATGTTGTCAGTAATAAAAACACAATAGACAATCCACAGCATATTGTTTCATGGAGTCACAAACATAATGGCCACCTTATTGGCACTTAATTTCGCGTTTTTGGCGATTGTGAAAACAATCTTCGCGAAATTTAATACCCATATAGGAAGTTCAAATCACAGAAAAAAATGATTGAATCGATATCTAAGTTTCTATGAAATTTTTGTAAAGCGCTTTTGATCACCTCCGGAAAGAGCGCTATAGAAATTTTTAATTTATGATTATTATTATTATTATTATTATTTATTAATTATGGCTCAGGAACACAGCTGCTACCTGAAGATCCATTTGAAGATTTGCAATCACAATGAGGAAACATTTGTTTTAATATTTTAGAAACATTGCCGCGAACTACGTACTGAGACAATGCGTTTCCACGTTATGTAATTCATTTAAAAAGGAATCCGCCAGGACTTCCAGTATTTATTGGACAAAATTATGTACCAAAATTATTTGCACCTTATTGCAAGCTTTTGTGTTACTGCTTTAAATATCTTATCAAGAGAAATCTTTTCTAACAACACCAAACATCGAAAACAAGTTTCGAAGTTCCAATAATTCCACTGAATCTCTTAAAGACGATTTTACAAATTGGCTTCACGTAAGATTTTGCCGCCTATAGCTTGTGATCTTTAAAATTCATTTTCTCGGGCTCTGATAAGAAATTGTTGTCAGCGTTATCACGGATAATTACTTACATCTTTACCTTTTATTAAGGGTAGAAAATGGCGCAATATGATTTAAATTATTCTGGTACTGGATTTTTGTCCAACTTAAATAAATATTACTCGACTTCCTGATGGATTCCGTCTTAATTTTTAAATATTCGTTTTTCTTTTTCCAGTTTATCTTGCTGCGATTTGTCTCCTCGTGTGTACACACGCTACGACAACGCTGTTTTCGTTCATGTTGTTGCTGCGCACAAACTCAATTCGCCAGAAATGCAACATACTACGGTACACACAAGATGACATGTCGCTGCGACTTGTCCCTGCGACCAGTCGCAGCGATTTGTCGCCTCCTGTGTTCCGACCTTAGAAATCAGTAACGTGTTCTTCCGGGAGTCGCAAGGTGCAGGCGAGTGCAGATTGTCCTCAATTGTCCTGCATTGGCTCTTTTAAGTTCTGCCCGTTTGGACAAAATTTGCCCCAACCCTACCCTGGGTGCCAGAGGTTTTTTTGTGTCTATCAGTGAGCGGCGAAGCCGCGATCGTTTCCCCAGCCCAGACAAGTACCAGTTGTTGGAGTGCTGTGCTCTTGTGACGTCACGTTCGCACCGTCAACTGCCAAACCAACCTCCCAAACCCGGAAACGAGAACCGAACGACTTTGAGGATAGAGGGGGTAATTTCCTAAAGAAACTGTGGTGCTGCGTCGGTGGGAAGTATAACAATATAATTTGGTTTTATCAAAAATAATGTGAGTTGTCCACCGTAAAGAGATTCGAGAGTTGACGTTTCGAGCGTTAGCCCTTCGTCGAAGCGAATCTGAGAACTTTGAGAATAAGTCTGGTGTTCGTCATTGAGAATACGTGGTCTCAGGGTCCGAGAACAATTGCATTGACGTTTACATCACCGAATTTTTATTTTCTCTTTGCCGAAAAACTACATAGTAAAGCGGCCGAGAAATGTACCAGGAAACCAACAATGCGTGCAAAGCTAATTCACTTTTGTTCCCCTCAAGATTTCTCTGCACAATTGTTTTGTCAAATGTGATAGTAGGTAATTTCGTCGCACGGGACAATGACAAAAGGACAATAGCTATTGAAAAACAAGATATCCCTCAGGGGTTTCATGCCAAGCCTCGACTTGAAACTATCGTGAACTCTAAAGTTAACGTGACTCGACTTGACAGGAGACCTGGTATGCGCAAGTATTCCATGCAAGATTTTAATAATTTTGATATTTGCGCCGTATCTGAAAACTCGAAATTCCAACTGAAGTGATCTAAACTGATTTGCTGTGGTCAGTGCTTTCAGGTAGGTTTCCCATAAGTAAAACTGTTAAAGGAAACTATTCCTTAATATTCCATTTTATCAGATTTTATTCTTACCATAAGAGGAGGTCAAAGTGCATGAAAGAAAACGATATAGTCATTTCACTCCTCTCACGAGAAAATTGGCTGGTAGAGCACCGCGCTTTTATCGCGGAGATTAAGTTGCGGCCCCGAAAATTCAGATTCCTCAAATTGAAAATTCGCTGCAATGATCATTTCTCACTTTCATCTGCATCCGCCGTTCATATTTGAATAATATTGTCATGTCATGCACTTTAGCTTTTGCTGTAAAGAACGGTGACTAATTACAAGCTGTGTAAAATTTATGAAGTTTGTTTCTTGAGTGGTGGTGCATTATCACGGCTTATACAATTTGCATAGCGTGGTTTCTCGTGAGATTTAAATGTCCATCTGCATCGCACCAAGTCTCCTACGCAGCCGTTGCGTGACATTAAAAAAAGCACGCGTGGTTGTTTTTTACACTGCAATTTGAATCGTTATGTAACGCTTCTCGTGCGTCGTACAAGCAACTTGCTGGTTGCCCTCGTGAAAGCGCTAACTGGCCGAAAACGATTCAAAACCTTCCACTAAGGTGCAGTATTGCGGTTTGTCAAAATATCTTGATAGAATATCATTAGCTTGATAATTGATATTCTGATATTTTCTTGATATTTGGGTGAGAATAGAATAATAATGGCCGTTTTTATGCTAGAGACGTTAAAGCCGTCTAGACGTCTTTAACGTCTAAGACGTCAAAGACGTCTAGTATAAAAACGGGACGCATTAAACAGACTGCTTTTCAGAAAAACAGAAATAAAAAAACAAAAAAGACTGGGTTCTACACTCGGAGGACACTGGACACGAGTAAACTTTTCGCGCGCATTTACGAACAAATCGACTTGCAACTTGCTGGAAACATGGCGGGATCGAATCTTCTGAAGTCTTTTTATCTCCGTCGTCAAGAAACACAAAGAATGGAGATGTTAAAAATGTTTTGGACAAAGAAAAGTAATTCTTCTGACGTATCGATCTCCCGAATCGCTTTCCCTTTCTTAGAACTAGACGAGCATGCGTTCTCTTTCTGTAAACGACCATCGAGCTCTTTCTTAATATCTTCAAAAATATGAAGATTTGATGACTTTTTGAGTGCCAGAGTCTCCAAAGACAATGCAAATTCAGTTTCGTCGTCAGCAAGAACAGCTGCAAATACTTTAAGTTCACTTTCACTCCACTTTCTGCTCCGAGACTCTTTGGCCGCCATGTTGTTTTGCGTTGAGCCTCGATATCAGGATGAAAAGCTGACTAGTTCCAGTCGTCTCGGGACGAGGCAGACGTTAAAGGCGTCCAAGTTAACGGCGTCCCGTTTTTATGCTAGACGCCTTTAACGTCTGAGACGTTAAAGCGGTCTGTTAAGGGCATCGTTTAGACGCTCTTACGAGAAGACGTTAAAGCTGTCAGACGTTAAAGCTGTCTGTCTAAATTACCGTTTTTATGCTAGACGTTAAAGTCGTCTCGAGACAGCTTTAACGTCTCGGACGGCTTTAACGTCTCTAGCATAAAAACGGTCAATATTGAGAAATCATTTTCCAAACAATGTGCATGTCAAATATCATACGGGATTATCATGATAGTCATGAATGCGATTAAAGTAAATTTCGTTGCTTGACTCGTGAATATAATCTTTCGCTTGAAAACCAGCATAAAGCTAATCGGGTTACATCGCACCCACCGGCAGAGTTGAGGTAAGAGTGCGAGACGGTCCATCGAGCTCTAAGCTCGGGCTCAGGCGTTAGGCTGTCGTGAGTGATGTCTGAAATTTCCATCTAGTGTGCTTCGGGATCAGTCAGAACCACGGGAAGCCTCCGGCATCAATTTCCCTTTACAATTTGCAGGTCAAACTCTACGAATTTATCCTCTTTCTCTACGATCTTTATTATATAGATTGTTCTTGGAAGATTGAAGGGTCTTTGCTAGCAGGGTAACGAATTTATTTACTTACTAGAAGATGGGTATCCATGTTTTATAAGAAAATAATGCCCGCTTGAGGTCTAGAAAAGCTGCTAGTGGATGCCCGAGCTGTTAGGCGAGGGCATTCAGCTGCTTTTCTAGACCTCAAAAGGACATTATTTTCTTGTAGGAGATTGGGAAACCCATCTTCTAGCTGGTTTAGAATATAGCATAAAAAATCCTAAAAAATCACCGAATTTACGCGCGCGGGCGGCCTCCTTGTTCGTATTTTTGGCACTCGCTGCTCAATAGCTCAATAGCCTGATAGCTCGTCCACCTGAACTTATTTCATTAATATTTGTTTTAGCAGCCATAAAACGACAACTTTAAGAGATTGTCGCCGCAATTTTTTTTTCAATTCGCAACGCAGCGTAAACTACATCCGCGGTATCGGGCTTCTATAGTTTTTGCCCATGTTCTATTAAAAATAAAGCTCGCTAAGATTCTATGGCGAGTATACAGGGCTATATTCTAAATCCGGCTAGAAACGCCATAGCCGGGAACACTGTTTTAGCGTTGGTAGTTGATTGTACTTTTTTTTGGTTTCATCTTTCAGCATCAATCTACCATGGAGAACTTAGTTAATGAAACTAGTGTTAATGTGTCCACAAATCAAGAACTTGGCTCCACTGTCGAAGGATTTGATAGCATATCGCGTGAATTCGTTTTCGTAAGTGCGGAAACTCCACTACTTCTTCCCGACAACGGCCGTGCTTCTGTATGGAAGGCGACTCTCAACATTATCAACTTCATTGAAGGAGTTGGCTTCTTAGCGTTGCCTTTCGCTCTGGCGAAAGGGGGAATTGCAGCGGTTGTGGCCTTTATTGTCATGCCTTTCATCTACTGGTTCGCGGCCAAAGTGCTGATTGAATGTCTGTACAAGAGCCACTATCTTCATGGCAACGTGCGCGTGCGTTCATCATGGAATGAGATTGGAAAAGCTATGTGGCCTCGCTTTGGTGGAACAATGGTCGCCGCTGTGCAGTGTTTTGATTTGACTGTCATCGCGACTTCATATCTTATCGTGTGTGGCTCGCTCATGGCATCCGCGTTCCCGTCCCTAGCTCTTACACCAGCAATCTGGACTTGCATTGCGGCCGCTGTAGTTCTTCCGTCAACATTTTTAAAGTCATTGTCTCAGATCGCCTGGCTCAGCGTGATTGGAATTGCAGCATTACTGGGAACTGCGGTGGTTATAATATGGTATGGGTCTACGCACCAATCACAGGGGAATTCCAAAGAACTCTTATTCTGGGACACGGAGGGGTTTCTCATTTCACTAGGGATCGTTATGTTTAGCTATGGCTCAGCCCCTATTGTACCTTCCGTGGAGAGAAGCATGGCTAACAAATCCCAATTTGGACTTGCTTTAGCACTTGCATATATCGCTGCAGTCGTATTCAAGTTAACCTTCTCCATGTTCGGTTTTCTTTCGTTCTCCTTTGCCACACGTGAAATTGTAATCAACAATCTTCCCAACAGTGCACCTCATATTATTGTCAGCACGGTGTTTGTGATAAGTTGTTTATTCTCTTACGCCCTGCCTCTCCATGCGGTTTTCCATTATATCGAAGAATCGTACATATACTTTAGGCTACAAACAAAAGTAAGATTGCCGAGATTAGTCTGGCTTGCAGGGGTTCGAGTTTTGCTTGTTTCAATTACGCTTTTCGCAGCAGCTTTTATTCCGCACTTTGGTCTTTTGACGTCGTTTTTTGGCAATTTATCTCTTCCGTTATTCAACTGTATTCTGCCTTGTGTGGCGCATTTGTTGCTGAGGAAAAAAGATTTAACCTGGCGGCAAGTTGCTCTGGATTACGTAATGATTGTGTTTGGCGTGTTAGTGTCTATTTTTGGAACTTTCTTTTCCAGTAAAGCTTTATACCAAGCACTCAATAACTGAAAATCAAAGCCGAGTTGTAGTTTTAATTCACTGAGGAAGAAACAATGTTAGACTGAGACTAAGAGATGTGAACTTCTAATGAAATCCAAGGTGCAAAATAAAATGGCAGCGAATAAAATATTTTGAAAGGTAGGCATGCGCAGTTTCCAGGGTCGCTCGTTTCCCGAGCGACCCTGGGTACGAGGTTGTACTTCTCCCTGTGTAGCAGGGTTATAGCAGGGTTTAGCAGGGTTGGATGGGGTATTGAGCATGCGCATGCTAGTTATTTTGGCTTCCCAATCAAGGACTCCTGATCGTTCAACGATCAACGAGTGAAAATGCAGCGGATCACGGATTAGGCGTGATAATTTGACTCGGATCTCTTCATGTCATGAAATTTAACTGGATCACGAATCCGGGATCTTAATTTGGTCGGTCGTGGTCGGTGTGTTCGCATTTTGTTATTTTGTGTTCGTACGATATCCAAAAAACCTCGTTACTTGGAATTGTCGCAAACGCAAACAATGAAATGAAACCTCTTAAAAAAGGGCAATAAGAAACAACATCTACTGTCCATTGCAGTGAAACTATACCACAGAAAGTTTTCAAGGAAAGCGAACATTAAAGTGTCATTCTCTGTGAGAAAATCAAGCGCCAATAAAATAGTAGGCGTCCCCTACAGGTCTTATGGAGGAGCACGGGCTCATTTCCGGAACAGCGGCTGCAAAGAGCAGCTTCTTGTAACGATTACGCAGCTTGATACCTATTTTGCATTACACATCACGATCGTTCTCTTGTCCACAAAAACAAACTATCATGTTTTTGACATAGTTTGCAGCGTTTGTATAAAGTGTGCTTGTTATACGGGTTTATCATGAAAATCGTCACACAAAAAGAACTTTAGACGGTAGACCACTCGGAAAAATGCCAATATTGTCATCCAGTTCTACATGTACGTACATGACAAAAGATGCAAATAATGCGAATAATCTTGGTATTGATGTCACGCTATAAAATATCAAACCGTATTTTTGTAACTTACTTCTCTTTCATTGCATTTTCTTAAAAGACCATAAAACATTCAACGATATGTCCCAGCTCGGATCGGACAGGTCTTTTTAGCTTTGGTGATGTCTCCTGAAATAAGACACTATACCTTTAATATACGATCGCAATGTGATATTTCTTGGGTCATTGGTCATAGCCGGCCAGGCAATAATTTTAATTTTTTCATAAAATATTCATTTGACGCGAGTCTGTCATCTCCAGTTGACACTTTATCCGAAACGAACAAAGCGATTATTTCTTTGCGAGCGTTCGATAACTCTCTGTTTACCGAGTGATCTTTGGACTGGTTTACTTATTAGATTTCTAATTCTAATAGCAAACGAAGTTTTCTTGTGTTCTTGGATGATCAAGTGCGTTTTAGCATGATAAAACTGCCATGTGAAGCTGTAACAAGGTAAACACGATGCCACTCGCTTTGACCGGTTCTGCTAGTACAGCAGTAAAGGGTAAAAGGAGTTACAGAGAGGTTCAAGAACTCCTGCTCCTACATAGACGCTATGAAGAAAAAGCTTTTCGTATATTTAGAAAAGGATTAACCGACGCAAACATAGCTGACGAGGAACAAGCCAACAACAGGCCACAGACTCGCGAGCAAGTAGCAAATTCTGGATTAACAGAATCCGCGCGAGGACGACGCAAAAAATCTTCACCAAAACTACAACATGAGAACTTATCGAAATCCATTTATCTCAATGACAAAGATTATTTGAAGCAGCTTCTACTTAAGAGTGATGCTAATGGCAATTTTGTCGACGACCGCATTGTGGATCGTACTCAACTTGTATTGCCGAAATTGGAGGGAATACCGCCAGAAAATAAAGAAATCTTTTACACAACCCTTCCAAAAATGCCCCCGTTGCCTAAAATCAAGGACAGCAAAGTTAACAGCATTAAACCGCACCGAAAGAAGAAACGCAACCTACAAAATTCCCGCAATAAGCCGAACACGTTTACTGCAGAGACTTGTTTAACTGTTCGGCAGTTGCCTAGAGACCATTTTATGCTTCGCGACTTTGGCAACGGTATCAACTCTTCTTCGATATCAGCAGTTCCCCAATTTCCCCGTATCACACCGCCGCGTGAAATGGACTTATCTTCGGAAGCAATACCCACTGACGAAGGCCATCTTTGGCTAGTGCCTTTTGTAAATATTGAAATTCCACCTTATCGCTTAGCAAAGTGGAATGATCTTGAAAACGGAAGTTTGTCGATTGAAGGACGTAGACACAGAGAAATGCAAAATGGCCAGGATTCGGATCAAAAGAAAATTGAAGATTCGCAACCAAAATATAAAAGAAATGTGCATTTTAGTGAATTTCTACACGAGATTCATCTATATTCTCCCATCTCGATACACAGCGCAAAGTCCAAAGAAGACATAAACGATATCAATAATTAATGACTGTTGTCTTGAAATATTTAAATTTGGCAAGAATATGACATTTATTTACAGACTTAACTTGATGAAGGAAATTTTAATATATATGATCAGAAAAGTACACTTTTCTTACAAGTGATAAAGGCTCTATATATCTTTTTCAGACAAGATTTTATTCAATTGCTAAACTTAAAGGACACTGCAAATTGCCCCATGTTATTCTATAGGACGTGAAACGCCAATATTACAAGGACACTGCCCACTTTGACTTACTTGACTTATTTCCTATTTCTCCTCTGGGAGAATAGGGCCGTAAACTGCCCACTTTAATAGAGTGTTATTTCTATGTGATTATCAGCCTTTGTAAGCCTAGATTATGATAATAAAAATAAATTTCATGGCGTGACTATAAATTTGTAAGGCTGTTTTCTTCAACAATCCCGTCCCGATGGTTATTGCTTGCTTCTCAAGCCATGTATCCAACCTTTTACTTGCTTCTCCGAGTGAGTCAACAACTATCTGTACCGCTTCTAGATGTCTGACCCCCCGCAATTGCCCAATTTCTCTTTTTTCAGCTCCTGATACTTCTCAACCTTTTCACTCGTCCTTCTCATGCACCCTGTGGTCCCACGGTGAAGCAATATCCATATTCATTTCCTTGTTATTTTCCTTTTCTATGACAACAATGTCGGGTTTTCTGGCCACGATAAAATGGTGGCACTGGATAGTCATGTCCCACAAGATCTTGTAACTTTCGTTATTGTTATTATCATTATCATTATCATTGTCATTATTATTATCATTATTATTAATGTAAACTTGGAAATTCACTGCGAAGATAATTTTTCACTGTAATCCACATCCGCAGTTTATATAGGAATTATTTCATATACCTTTCGTCATTAAAGTAAACTTCATGGACAAGATAACATAATTGTACTTCTTTCCTCTTTTCCTTAATTTCAAGGGGCTGCAGTCAGTTAATCGTCTTGTGACAATTGATACCTTACCATTACCCCTTGAGGCAGCTGGATGTCAATTTGTCGAACAGGTGTGGGAGGGGGCTGGGGGATTGTTTGCTCGGTGTAGTCTTGTTGTACTCTCTTGGATTCTAGTTTGAGGGTCTTTAAGCCGACGGTAACATCCATGGTTTCCTTTGATGCTTGTTGCTTTAAATCGTTGTTTCTGTTCCCCTTTAGTAAAGTAGATCGCACACCCCATCCATTAAATAAACAACTTTTAGGGACTTCACTTTTGCTTTTTTGCATTGACTTGACTTTTTGGCCACTCGGTCGAGCAGAGAACGTAACGCGATTAATCCTCATGTTTGTAAAATACTCCATGGGTCTTCTTTTCAAGTTCTTGTGTGCACGCTCATCAAAGTCGTTTGTGAAACATTGAAAGTATTTGTAAGGGTCACTGGTGTAGGGCGTCCCTGATGCTGACCTAGAAGTAAGTTGTTTGCCGGCGGTGTAATCTCTCAGAGTTATTCCACTGTCGCTTTTCGATTCAAGTATTTCATCTCCGGCTTCTGTAAAACTTGGTGCGCGATATGCTTGTAATGGTGCGCGGCCTGTTCGAAGAGCTTTCTTCTCTTGTTTACGCTTTATTACGCGTACTCGCGTCTTTGCTTTTTCTGCAGTCGTCCTTGAAGTCTTGGGTTGTAAAGATAGAAAATATTGTTTCTCGGGAGTTTTTCTAATCCTGGCGAACTGTTTTTCGTTTCCTGGTTGCAAACATTTGGTTAATGAAATTTTGCCTTCAATTTCACGGCCATTTTGTCTCGCGTTTGCTTCGTGTTGCATCAGCGGAGTGTGTAAATATTTAAGCCTCCTTAATGCCTGCTCAATCGATTGATCTTTTGATGTTTTTGTGCCTGTAAACTTCCCATCCATTGTAACACAAAAAAAATCATTCATTCAAGCATCATGCAGTCCATGACTAGTTGTTTCTTTTGTATTGACGTCCTACTCCGTTACGTTTGTTGAGGTCTCTTAGTGAGTTACCAAATAAACAATATACATTGGTTTAACAATAGAAATTCTTTGCTTCTCGAACACCAATACGATTCGTTCAAATTGATAATTGTAGAATATTTATTAGCTTAAGAATTACTACAACACAATTGTTTATAAATAACTCTAATAACTCTTTGTTGTGTTGACAGTTATGTATGCATTTTCACTGGCAATTGGGAGTGCGAAAAGTAATTAGGATTAATTTGTCAGCTTTGATTGTTGGAGTGACTTGAAAGTATTTAAGATTCCAAATAATTGAGAACTGCCTTAATACCGTGACTAAATGACTCGTGTTTGAGATTGAAAGCAAAGTTTTGTGAAGTATTTGTCAACTAAGAATTTCATCTATCCATGCGACACAGTCTTGGGTGGTTTAATGTATAATAGTAATATTGACTGATCTTTTGAAGCGACTATTAACTCATAATTTGTGCATCTTGAAAAGTTCACCAACAAAAAGTTGCCATATTCGTGGTTGGTAATTGATCCGTCTAAATGCTCTCCATCCTTGTTCCTTTTTAGCTTGGTTTAGTATCACCTCTTTGTTTTATTTCGAGGGTTCTTCGCACAAAGTGACTCAACAAATGATGTGGTTCCGTGGCTGCGTCACAGATACCGGCAAAATCTTTATATTCGTTTTAAAGCCGTTTCAATCTTGCAATTCTTGTTGCTTCAATGTTTATTTAGTTCGAACTATTTGGAGTTAAAGGAGCACTGTCACAGTAGTTTTGCTGTTTTAAGCTTCATTCATTGCTAGAATCAGTTACCTGGTACCATCACTCATGCTCAAGCTACTAGGAAGATTTCAAACGAATTGTGGCTCAGAGAGCAAACCATAATGAATTTCTGGCAAGGAATGGCTCTAGAATTATAAAAAAAACTAGCCAGTTTTTGTCAAATTTCAATCCACTTCCATCCTTGCCACCCTAAGTGATATGCAACAATAAACGGTTTCAGTGTACAGTGATATAGATAGATAGACACTTATAGTCCCAGGTAACGAAACTACACCATTATTGTTGGGTTTCCTTGATGTAAGAACTCATTTCAGCATTTTAAAATAACGCCAAAATACCGTGACAGTGTCCCTTTAATCGACCTGACAAACTCCTGGGTTTTATCTAAATTGGTTTAATTATATGCATGTATGGAGAAATTAATTAAATACACAGAAAAATCAAGAGAACGATGGACTTCGCAGATGATGCGAGCTTGAGAAAAAGCACTTTGCTCTTTTTTGTGTTCGCTGAAATCTGTCACTGGGGTCCAAACTACTCGCGTCACATACTTTAATCAATCAAAAACAATGTTATTACTTTCTCAACCAATCAAGAACTTTAACCGTACACGGGTTTTCACCGCGCTTTCCTGGGAATTATGTCGCGGCGTATTTTTGCTTTGAATTTTGATTGGCTCATTGCTTTTCTGTTTTGGTGTTATTGCCCAGATGTGGAGAATCCACTGTGTTAAACTGAATCCAAAACAAATGCAAAATTTATTGGAAAGTATTCATATTATTATAGGAATCAGTATTTTTGGTGTCACGAATGTACACAAGAACATGCGTGCCGCCGGAGAAACAAGCAATCAAACAAATAAAATGCTCATTTTAATCAATGTAGTAGCCCCCTAATCCTTAATTTAATCTTATTTTCCATTATCTGTAGATCGCGAACTCTTTTGACTAAACAATTATCAAATCACTTGTTAATTCTTTGAATCTGGCGTCTTCATTTTCATTAAAATCATCCAGCAAAAGAAACTGCATGGATACTCATACTCAATTTCTTGGACAAGTCCGCCCAAGAGGGAAAGGAGCAGTGAGGTTATCCCTGTGTTAGGCATGTGTTAGGCACCAATCCGTGAAACGAGGCTTGGCCACAACACCGGGAACCTCGTTCCCTACTCTTTGCGAGAAGTGCGTGGGTTCTTTAACTTCCGCTGCTTACCGACCTTACCCGGCGTAACACTGAAGATACAGGAGACGGGACCTAGGGTTTTTCGTC
Source organism: Blastomussa wellsi (assembly GCA_947652115.1). Taxonomy (NCBI): domain Eukaryota; kingdom Metazoa; phylum Cnidaria; class Anthozoa; order Scleractinia; family Plerogyridae; genus Blastomussa; species Blastomussa wellsi. The sequence continues at coordinate 22,405,334 of OX393562.1, read as the reverse complement.
CTTATCCGAGAAGACTAGAACGTCTAACCATTTGCAGATGTCATTTCAAAGACAGCACGTTCTCCTCAGTTATTTTAAGGCCCTGCGTGTTGGTCCGGTCTGGGCGGACCCGAGACCTTCCGCATAGCAGACCTGCGCTCTACTAACTGAGCTAACAAATGATACCATAATAATATTCCAACACAGAGTGAAGATTATCGACCATTATCAACTGTCTTGATTAAGTTCAATCTTAGACCGAGATAGCTTAGAAGACAAATTGTAAACAAGAAGATTTGAGAATTGGTAAAATCTTGAACAAGTACATACATACACGAGGTACAACACTGTACGGTAAGAATTAAGTTTTCTCTGGGATATGGACGCTTTCCGGTGTAACGTGTTTTGCTTGTGTCATGTGCCTCCATCCATCAGTGGCCATTGACTATTAACGTCAGAAAGAAAGCCCGGTTCTCTACAGCGGCCGAAATACATTTATATAATAGTGAACATGATTGATGCATGGGAACCATATCTGCGATATATGAACTGTGTGAAGTGAAAAAAAAAAATGAATAAATGACCGTCGCATTTATGAAATGTTTTCTGATCTCGTTTAAGCCAGAATTTGTTCTGATTAAATTAAACTTGTAATTGCTTAACATAATATGCATGCGTGACGATCATTTGCTCTTTCAGTATCTATTTTTAAGCTTTTCAGTACGGCGATAAGTAACTCATATCAATTGCAAGGAAGATATTTGGGGGAGCAGGAAAAATTGCGAGGCTGTGAACCGTCAGCGAACAGGTTTGATTTGAAGTAAGGTTCAAACGGCATTGTGATGCAAAATATCGCTTTCGAAAACTTACTTTAGTTTCAGTTATTTGTATTTTCTCGATTAAACACCCCTGGCGTTTGTTTCCCACTTGTTCTGGTGACACAGCGTTTATTTGACTACCACAGTTTATTCGAGCCCAGCAAGTATTAATTTTTTTTTGTGAGAGAAATATATCTTGTTATTATAACTACAGCTTAATACCTTGGGTAAATGCTTGAGGGGCATATTGTTAACTTTGAAACCCGACATTTAATTGAGAAAATAAGGTACTGTAACAAGCTACTGTTATCATATATATACCTAACAATTCACGAAACTCTTTGGATGGTTCCAGATTAGTTCAACACTATCCTCGCCCATGTTGCAATCCATTGATTCTCCCAAAATTAAAGTTCACGGATCTCGGCAGCACCACCATGTTTTGACATACAAGCGTTTAGACCGAGAAGATTGCAGGCAAGCGACGACTCCTGTGAAGACTTTCTACCTCTCATATGCATGGTTACGTCAATTTGTCAGCTAGCCAAGCACAAAAGAAAGTCAGAAAACAGAAGGGTGCGCTTCGCTCTTATTTCAGCCGTGTGTGGAGTTGATGGAAGCTCTCGCTTGTGAGTAGCTGGGGATTCAAGCCTGATGGCTTTTCAAACAGTAAAGAAGGTTCTTCTAAGAGAAGGCGCTCCAACGTGGCCAAGACGAAACGCATGGACGAGTCGAGTTGGGGCAATCATAGTCAAATTGCCCGCATTCTATTGTCCCTGCCCGCCAGCTCAACTTTACAAGTACAGGAACGCACTGAAGCTTGAAAACAGCTCAACCGATCAACATGATGTGCCAGGCATGACTGTTTAACAGGTGATTCTGTACCGTAGAACTTTCAGTACGAAGTTCCTTGACACTGATTAGCATGAAAGTAGACCGAACACAATATTCCTGTCTGTTTAGAAGCAGTGCCACAGAAGGCCGTTGAAAAAAAGCATGTTTCCATGCCTGATTTAAAATCCATACATGGGCAAAGGGAATGGAAAAAAAGTATACATTACGGCTCATTGCGCCAAACATACAAAATTGAAAACAGGAGAGTCTGCAAACTTTGGAGAGAGGTAATGGCGAACCTGGAACATAACATACCAGCTTCTGTATCGAAGAAGGTCAAGACATTAAGAAAAATCTTATTCGGGCATAAAAGATTGACATCAAACTACAATGCCTGGACAGCGATCAAGAAACCTAACACACAAGACATCGTAGGAGGAGGGGGGGGGGGGGGGGGCTGGTGGGAGGGAGGTTTACTGGTTCTCTCCTGGCTCCTGGCTCTTTCTCCGGGTTCTCCGCGGTTTTCCTCCCTCCTCAAAAACCAACATTCCTAAATTCCAATTCGACCTGGATAGAAGACCTGCATGATAACCAGCTGAGGCTGATGTCTCTTCCTCCCTAAATATTTAACAATTATTCCA
>OX393562.1:22302179-22402862 GCA_947652115.1 Blastomussa wellsi | reverse complement strand
TCACATGTTCAAATGACAATATAAGCTTTTTTGGGTAGCCCACTTTGTATAATTATCTTCCCCCTTTAGCTTGAAGGGATATTTCTTGGCTATTGCCACCCCATTGCCCTGAAAAACACATGTACCACCCATAAAGTCTATACCATTAGAATTATCATGATATATAGAACTGGTGCCCTGTAGCCTAACTTAGCATTATTTAACAGTCATTCACCTGTGCAATCAGCAAAAAAGGTAACTTTCATAATACAATTAACAGTTTTTTCTTTCAAACTGACTGCAAATTATAAAGAAGTCTCATTTAGGCAAAACATGATAACAGCAACAGCATGCCATGTAACTATAACATAACAAGTAAAAACACCTGCAACATAATTAAAACAACCTTGTGTATACACTTTGCCTTGAATGATTTTGTGAAATTTCTCCCATGACAATTAACGTTCATTCGTTTTTTCACTTGTGTTTTAGTCTTTTTTATCAGAATACCTACAATGCACTCTGAAGCATAGTCTTGGGGATTTAGAGGCTCTTTTGTTTAAGCAAACCATTCGTAGTGAAATTAAAAACTACTGAGAATTTATATCAGCATGCATACATGCAGGTATGAAATAGTTTGACTGTTCTCACTTCAAATAAATGTACATTGCAGATGCTTTGACCTGCCACTCATTTCTTGGAAAAGCCACTTCTGGTTTGTTTGGAAATACCTAATAAACAAGTTTCTATTAAAACCTGTTACAACTTCTTGCACCCCTTGTTCACATGTACTTCAAAATAACAATGGTTTCAAAGAATGTTGCAAAATATTTCACCACAGACAACATTTAATTTGTGGCTTATCAACATTTACCAAATCCATAACAGTTAAGAGAAGAGCATTGGAAATTTTACTGGAACTCTTCGGGTTCATCGACCAGCACCAAATACATTACGAACTTCGCTTTCCACCAATGTCGTTGTTTGAGGGGTTGTTACTCTACTTGAAGACGGGCCCTGTTGGTAAATTACGGCGGACAGATCGCCAATTCTACCCAGAATTTGCCTGAGCATATCTCGCACAAAACTGCCATCACTAGCGGCCATCTTGTTCATAAACTTTGGCGTGAAAACATCCGCTGACTAGTAAACCAACAAACTCGATCGACAAAACGTTCTCGACCGACGAAAAATTTCTCCACCTACGAATAAATTTCTCGACCGACGGAAAAAAAAAACGCGACCTACAAATAAATTTCTCGACCGATGAAAAATTCTCGACCGACGAGAAAAAATCTCGCAAGATCGATATGAGATTCTCGAAGGGTGGATTTGCATCTCGCTTGATGGAATGACATCTGGACTTGTCGCCTTGAAAACTGGACATTCAAAATAATCTCGACCACTTTTGTCCACTATGGCGTTCCATACCCGAGACCTCTTTCCTATTTCAAAGCTTATTTTGATGACTTATTTGAGACGCAAACCCCAGTGTCGCGTAGAAGACAAATTTGTGGTGAGGGAACTGGGTTATCACGCGTGGAATGGGGAATACGGACGAGTGACCTTTTACCCTCCCGTACGTTGGGACGTGTTATCCCCCAAAGCCTTACCCGATTGTGGATTTCATTTTAATTGCCAACGTTTGCATTGTAGCATGGTAGAATGTCACGTGTTTTGGTTATGGATGACAACACACGTGTAACTAATAAAGCTTTTTTTTTATTCGTCATACTCTGTGTTACAATATCTGTTACAATAACAATAATAATACAATAATGATCGGTGAAAGAAAAAAACTTTATTCATATAAATTTTCGTTGTAAAAATAATACAATAATTCACTACTCTTTCTTAATACAATACAAAACCCCACAACTTGTTTTCCCTAATGCTAAACATTTAGTGCACTTAAAACATATTTCTCCCTCATCGAATCTGAAAAAATGGAAAAAAATCTTAATTGGTACAATCATTCACATGTAGAAATAAAAATATCTTGTATTGAGAACATTTTTTTTTTTTCAAAAAAAAAATACGTCTAGTTAGAAAACCACTCGTGTTCGTGTCTACAGGACAAACAAAATAACCATTCTGAAAATAAAATTATCTTGTATTTATAACAATATCTACAAAACAAACGCAGGGGACGATCCAAGGAAGAAAACCTAAGAAAATAATGAAACGGTTTATTTAATGACGTATATAAATCTTATTACATTTTAAACAGTAAAAAGAAAGTACACGTTTCTTAATTACAATTTCGTGAGAATTGCATTTTTTACAACACAAAAGTATGGATAAAATCGTTTTATTTAAAATACATATCTTGAAGATATCTGGACGTCTAGGAAAAAAATCAAATGACGTTCGCGTTACAAGTAGAACAATAAAAACTCTCGCCAAGAAAGTTCATGAAAACACTATGATATTCGCAGTTAGGACACCAGAACATCAAGCCGTAAGCGAAAACATTAGATCGACAAATTCTGAAAAAAAAGTACAATAACACTTTTTATTTACGTTAAAGATAGTATCACACGTGGGAAAAACTCAATCTATGTCTACGGCAAAAAGAAAAAAAAAGAGGAATTCTGATAGATCTAATACAGTCGAGAAAAAAGATGGTCTAAATTCAAAACGGGATTCGATCGAACAAGTACAGTAAGTGTCGTACAGGTATCGAGCAACCGCAAGACAACCTAGGAAAAAAATCAAACGACGTTCGCGTTACAATTACAACAATAAATTTGGTTGCAAAAGTTCATGAACAAGCTATATTGGTCACAGTGCGGACAATAGAAAATCAATACGTAAATTCTGAAAAAGTACAATAACGCTTTTTATTTGCGGTAAAAAAAAAAGCCTGGGAGAACAACATGTAATTTAGATACGTACGTGGCCAGAGAATCCCCCTTCGGTTCTGGGTTCAAGTACGCGATCAGATTGTTTATTTTTCCCCATCCCATCTGGTTTCTTTCACGGATCTTCTCTGGATACTGTAAAAGAAAGAAACACGAGGGTTAAAACAACAACGACAACAACAAACAACAACGAGGACACTTACAACGTAATGGCGGATCATCTCCATGATTTCTTCTGGGAGCAGGAACATAAAATAACGGAAAGACAGCGCTTCCCTCTGCTCTGCTGTTAAGTTGCTTCTCTTTCCCCTTACCTCTTTACCGGAGGTCTTTTGATTTTCCATTTCAAGGCAGAAATACACAAAAACTACGATCGACTCGACGAGCGTCAAAAGTTTGAATTTGCCCACGTTCACGCCTTTTGGACGGATCGAAATGCACCAATCACCGACGGCGGATCGAAAGGCACCAATCGGTGACAAGGTTAGACAAGGTTAGACATGGAATGAGGGGTGGGGGGGGTAGGGAGTATTTGTAGTCAAACAATGGAGACAAGCACCGATTGGTGCATTTCGATCCTCATTGTGATTGGTGCCTTTCGATCCGTTCGAAAAGTATAAGAGGCGCGAACGAAGGGCGCGTAATTCAAAAAACCTCAGATCTCGCGATGTCTTCCAGACCACGTTCCAGATCATTGAGTCCTTCCCGTCAAAAGGTTGGGCGACCTTCGCGTTCTAGTTCTGTTCCGGCTTCGGCCCGTTCCTTTAGGAACGGCAATCCTTTGGCTTCGGCCCGTTCCTTTAGGAACGACAATCCTTTGGCTTCGGCCCGTTCCTTTAGGAACGAAAGAAAAAGATCTCATTCTTTCTCTGACGATGATGAAGAAGACGACATGTGGGTTCACGATCCTTCCCTCACCGCCATGTTGAACGATGAACAACAACAACAACAAGTGGGTGGCGGTCCGCCATTGCTGGATTTTGAGCTACGTCCCGTGGGACCGCGCAGGAACTGGCGCCAAGTCCTCGACCGCCAACGGTTCCAGGCTACGCTCCGCCAAAACAGGGACCCGACACCTCGCGACGACTTGGGCCGAGAAGTGACCGAAGCCCTACGAAGAACCATTCGTCACCAGATCGCCTCGGACTCAACCTTGCAGCCCCATTCCACTCTGCACTTCACGCTGCAGTCAAACGCTTTCACGCACGCGTTCCAGTCCACGTCCTTCACCGTGGAGGAGTTCGAGGATGGCAGTGATCGTTTGGACATGTATCTCCATTCCCTCGCGGCCAAACTCAACTCCAACCAACAGTTTGAAGCGGATGACTCTTTCACCGTGGAGACCACCTTCATCCGTACCCCTGGTAGAGGTAGTGGTCATGGTAAAAAGTACCGTCCCGGGCGCGAGGCGGTGGAAAAATTGTTGGCGCGAAAACAGTCTGTCGTCGTGGTCAAAAACGAAGACGAGTTGTGTTGTGCCAGAGCCATCGTCACCATGCGTGCCCGTGCAGACGAGGGGTCAGGTAGTTTAAACTACAAGAACTTGACAAGAGGTCGTCCCATCCAGACCCGTCTGGCCAAAGAACTACACCGACTGGCTGGTGTACCCGAAGGCCCTTGCGGTATTGCCGAACTCCAAAAGTTTCAAGCGGTTCTTCCCCGATACCAGATCAAGGTCATGTCTGTGGACAAACCCCACTGCATCGTCTTTGCGGGACCACCTGCCCCCAAACAGATCCTCCTCCTCAAGGTCGACGCGCATTACCACGGGTGCACCTCGTACGGTGGGTTCCTGTCGCGCTCGTATTACTGCCACGACTGCGATCGAGGCTACGATCACGACGACATCGACCATCATCCCTGCAAAGGCAAATGGTGCCGTTCGTGCGAGAAGACCAAGTGCCCGGACTTTACCTCAGCCAAAGCTGATTTTAAACCCGGTACGTTCCCACAACCCTCTCTTGCCTGCCACCTATGCCATCGTCGTTTCTTTGGACAGAGCTGCTTCTCTTCTCATCTGAAAGAAACCAAGACGTGCCGTTCCTTGTGCGCAACCAAGAAAAAGTGTCTTTCCTGTTGCAAGACCTACGACGCTGCCTCCAAAGAAAAGAAAAGCAGAAAGCGATACAAACACAAGTGCGGGTGGGACAAGTGCCGTTTCTGCGAAAAAAAGGTGGAGCTGGCCTCCCACAAATGCTACATCCAGCCCTTGGACCCTGAGGAGGACGAGCCCAAATTGATGAAGGTACCTATGGTTGAAGTGGGTACGCGCGCCATCGTGGAGATGGACGAGGACGGTCAAGCGTGGGTCGAAAAACCGCGACCCCTCTTCGTGTACGCGGACTACGAAGCCGTCACCGACACCGACGGTGTTCAGACACCCATCCTCGTGTGTGTAGAGCCCGAAGACGAAGAAGACACCCTCTCCTTCTACGGTCCATCATGCACCGCGGACTTGATGGAATACCTGGAAGGGTTGACGATTGACGAATACGGAGACACGCGCAAAGTCATCTGCGTCTTCCATAATTTCAAAGGGTACGATGGCATGTTCGTGTTGAAACACCTGTACGACACTCATCGCACCGTGGAAAACCAGATCAACATAGGGACCAAAGTGCTCTCCCTCTCCACGGGTGACATCAAGTTCGTGGACTCCCTCTGCTTCCTGCCGTTCCCGCTGTCAGCCTTTCCCGACACCTTCGGCATCACCGAACAGTGTAAGGGTTTCTTCCCGCATCTCTTCAACACCGCCGACCATCAAGATTACGAAGGACCGATGCCACCCGCCGACACCTACGACCCAGAAGGCATGTCTGCCAAAGTCAAAGCTGCGTTCGAGACGTGGTACGCCGACAAGGTCGCCAACGACTACCACTTCGTCCTAAAAACGGAGATGGAAGCGTACTGCGTCTCGGACGTAAAACTACTCAAGGCAGGCTGCCAAAAGTTTCAGGGAGAGTTCGAAGAGAAGGCCGAGTTCAATCCGATGGAAAAATGTATCACCATCGCCTCCGCCTGCAATCGTTACTGGAGAAAGAAACAGCTTCCCAACAACACCGTCGCGGTAGAACCTCCCAACGGTTGGCACGGTGCGACCTCCAATCAGTCCGTCAAGGCTCTCAAATGGTTGGTGTGGCAAGAGCACAGGTTGCGAGTGAATGCTTCTCCGTCCTGCCAACACCAAGGGGACCGCATACGACACGCCCACAACGGTGGTGAAAAACGGTTGTTCACTCAGGCCCGTTCATACTTGGTCGATGGCTTTGACGCTCTCACCAACACGGTGTACGAATTTCACGGGTGTTTGTGGCACGGGTGTCTCACTTGTTTTCCGAGTCGTCATCAACAAAGCAACGTGAGCGATCGCACCTTTGACGAACTGCGCGAGGCCACCAAGGTTAAAGAGAACAACCTGTCAAACGAAGGGTACAATCTGGTCATCGTATGGGAATGCGAGTGGGATAAGATGGTGAAGACGGACACGGTCCTACAAACCTTCCTATCCACCATCCAAGTAGAAGAACCCCTCCAACCACGGGACGCGTTCTTCGGTGGACGCACCAATGCCGTCAGCCTTTACTCGTGTGTGGACAAGACCCAAGGGGAACGCATCAAGTACGTGGATGTGACGTCGCTCTACCCTTGGGTCAACAAGTACGCCGAGTATCCCGTGGGTCATCCTACCGTCATCACTCACCCGGAGGACCAGAACATCGCGAGCTACTTCGGCATGGCCAAAGTCACCGTGCTCCCGCCGTACGAGCTCTTCCATCCCGTGTTGCCGTACCGTTGCGGTGGAAAGCTGGTCTTTCCCCTCTGCCGTTCGTGCGTAGAAACGGAAATGCCAAAACCGTTCGCGGACCGTTCTTGCGTTTGCTCTCACACGGACGAAGAACGCATGCTCACCGGTACGTGGTGTACGCCCGAGCTCATCAAGGCTGTAGAGATGGGGTACACTATCATCACCATCCACGAGGTGTGGCATTTTCCCGCGGAACAACGCAAGACGGGGCTCTTCGCCAATTATGTGAACACGTGGTTAAAAGCCAAACAAGAATCGGCGGGATATCCTCGTGGTGTCACCACCCCTCAACAACAGCAAGAGTACGTCGCCGACTACCAGGAGCACGAGGGTATCTCGTTGGACCCAGCCCTCATCACCAAGAACCCAGGCCGAAAAGCCACTGCCAAACTCATGCTGAACTCGTTCTGGGGCAAATTCGGAGAAAACCTAGACAAACCCACCACCGTTGCCATCTCCACACCTGCCGCACTCTTCGAAGCCGTCTCCAACCCGCTGTGGAACATCCGCCAGATCCGCATCTGCACCGACGAAGTGTTGGAAGTACTGTACACCAACATGGCTTCCAACCAGGTCGACAACGGGAAGACAAACGTCTTCGTAGCCGCCTTCACCACCTGCTGGGCGCGTTTAAAACTCTATTCCTACCTAGAGAAACTCACCACCCAAGTCATCTACTTCGACACGGACTCTGTGGTGTACAAGTGGAAACCGGGTCTTGTCGACATTCCCTTGGGCGACTACCTGGGAGACATGACCGACGAACTCGAAGATCACAGACGACCCGACGACTACATCACAGAGTTCGTGTCGGGTGGCCCCAAAAACTACGGCTTCGTGTCCGACCAGGGTCAAGTCTGTTGCAAGGTGCGAGGGTTCTCCTTGAAATCCGTACGTGGTTCCGCGCAACTCAACTACGAGATACTCAAGCGGAACCTGCTGGAGGAACTCACGGATCCCCAAGGGGATCGCAGAGACGTGGAGGTGACCAACCCCCACTTTTTCACACGGGATCCTGCCACGAAATGCCTGAAAGTATCCCCACGAACCAAACAGTACGGTCTAGTCTTCGACAAGAGGGTGGTCGACTTTGAAACCTTCACGTCCTACCCGTACGGCTACAAGCACGACTTGGACGAGCACGACGTGGAGATGGCCGAGCTCATCTGCAATTTGTAAATATCGTTGCGTTTAATTTGTAAATAGTTCCGGCGACAATGAGTCGGGGTGGCACCCCGATGATACCCTTTTCCGCTCTTTCGCTAGGTCAGGGATCCCAACACGAGTCGCGGGTAACCAATCCCCGAGGAGTGCCCCATCTAGCGAAAGGACTGGAAAATAATACGCTCCCTTCAAGAGCGGGGGACCGGAAAGCCATGACGTCATCTCGTTGCTAATTGGTTCCGCCGTATCGAGGCCGTGACGTCATCTCGTCGCTGATTGGTTCCGCCGTATCGAGGCTGTCTCCACCTATTTATCGACGCGATACACACCTCTTCTTCCTTTTACAACATGGCCTCTTGCAGACAGGACCTCTACGCTCCACGCGTCTACGCAGTGACGTCATCCCATTATCGATTTTTATCGATTACGGCTCGCCCTGGAAATCCGAGAATCTTGATGCAGCACTCGCTCGTGTTCCAGAACTTTCCAGAAAATAGAACTTTCTAGGACTTTCTAGAACATTGCGTAAGCCTTTAGTACGCGCGTGAATCACCCACGCGTGTTTTTCTCGGAATCTGCACGCCCGACGGGCCCAGACATGTTTCTCGGAAAAGTACAATGTAAACGGACAGAGTTGTTTTCGAAAACGAACCTGTTAAATCTTTTTTTTTCAAGAAGGATACAAGCTTCAAGGTAAGCTACTTCTTTCACATTTACTGTAAAAAACAAATGGAAAGCGATTGATTTGTATTTAAGCGTGAAAGGTGAAAATAAATTCGGTTTCACCGCAAAACTTGACGAGTAGTTCGTGTCCTTTTCTTCGTGCCGCCTTCACCTACCGTCGAGAATAACAAGCAGGTTTTTCGGACCGAATAAGTTCGTTTCAGGTTTTTCGTAGAGTCATTTCAGGTGCCAGGAAAACGAGAAATCGAATTTAAGAATGTCACAAGGCGTATTCCCGAAGGAAACTTTTACAAAAAACGTGAAGCTGCTCGCGCGGATAATTTTTTCACGAAAACTTAAAATTGTTTGTTGACGGTCGTAGAACCATCCAACAATGAATGACGATAGTTCAGGCACATGAAAAGCCAAGCCTTATAATCAAACGATTTAAGCAAGTTTGAGAATCATTCCGTGGCGAGATTTGGTGAATGAAAAATATAATTCACCGTGCGATGAATTTGTTGTTGTTGTCAAGTTCTTCGTTAACTATATTTTTTTTTCGTCCATGTCTTTGATCAACTAAAATGCTAAATGTTCAATGTGACAGAAATCGAACTAAAACCAGAAACTATCCAAAACGCTCAAAGGGGCAGAAATCGAACTAAAATCAGAAAACTGTCTAAAAACGCTAAATGAACTTTTCAACGCTCGCACCGATAAATTTCTTTCAATGCGCGATGTGAAATGCTACACCTCATTCGTCACACCTCAACACACGATTTTTTTTTAATGCCGTGTGTTTACTCTCAACATCACCTCCATATTCTTCCTTTTTACAACATGGCCGCCATCTTGGAACTACGACCGCTAAAAAAGTTGGTCTCATGGGTAATTTTGTGAGACGCTTTCTGATTGGTCGAGACGCGTCACGTGTGCTGTCTCGACCAATCAGAGCGCTTAGGCGCTGGTTGAGCGACCTATACTACTAACGCACTGAAGCTTGAAAACAGCTCAACCGATCAACATGATGTGCCAGGCATGACTGTTTAACAGGTGATTCTGTACCGTAGAACTTTCAGTATCAAGTTCCTTGACACTGATTAGCATGAAAGTAGACCGAACACAATATTCCTGTCTGTTTAGAAGCAGTGCCACAGAAGGCCGTTGAAAAAAAGCATGTTTCCATGCCTGATTTAAAATCCATACATGGGCAAAGGGAATGGAAAAAAGTGTACCGGCATTGCGGCTCATTGCGCCAAACATACAAAATTGAAAACAGGAGAGTCGGCAAACTTTGGAGAAAGGTAATGGCGAACCTGGAACATAACATACCAGCTTCTGTATCGAAGAAGGTCAAGACATTAAGAAAAATCTTATTCGGGCATAAAAGATTGACATCAAACCTAACACACAAGACATCGTAGGAGGAAGGGGGGGGGGGGGAGGGGGGTTTACTGGTTCTCTCCTGGCTCCTGGCTCTTTCTCCGGGTTCTCCGCGGTTTTCCTCCCTCCTCAAAAACCAACATTCCTAAATTCCAATTCGACCTGGATAGAAGACCTGCATGATAACCAGCTGAGGCTGATGTCTCTTCCTCCCTAAATATTTAACAATTATTCCACGAGCGAGCGTTGGATATGAGATGGTAGATAGCCAACGAGACGCGTAGCGCCCAGTTGGATATAACCATCTCATATCCAACAAGCGCGGGTGGAATAATTGGTTTATTAAAACGCCTCCAAAAATGGTACAACCATTGCGAAAAATGTATTCTTTTACGCTTACAACCACCATATTTGTAGGTCAATGGTATATGAGCTCATATACCATTGCCTCTAAACCAATCAAAACTCAGGAAATGCAATATACCATAGCTAGTTTTTAATAACTTTATTTATTTATTTAACACAATCAGAGTTCCTGTTGCTATGGGCAACTGATTTTATAGTCCCACTATAGTGCCTAACTAAAACGGACTGGTGTGCGTTGTAATGCAATGTTTATTGTACAGCTATTTGGGGTTGCAGAGAAGACAGCTGTTAGTACACACGAGAAAAAAACAGCATTTTACACGCATGTCTGTATATAAAAGTGCTCTATGGAGACGGCGTATTTTCGCAGGCCAACTTTAAAATAGACAGCGACTGAAATGTCTCCTGTTGTGTTTAGTTGTGAACAGTGATTGCAAGTAGGCCATGTAGTTGACGTTAATCCACATAAACTGAATTAACGTTTGGTTTTTTATTTCATACATTCGTCTGTTTGTACAATTTCGACCTGATTGCAATAGACCAATTCCGATATATTAAAATTCTAACATGGCGCCGAGGCTTAGGGGAATAAAACAAAAGAAATTATTTATTCATCCCTAAGCCTCGATGCAAAATCTTTTGTTTTATTCCCCCAGGCCTCGGTGACATGTTAGAATATTAATATATCGGAATTGGTCTATTGAAACAACGACCTTTATCTCATTATCTGATTAGCGAAGCCGCAATGTTTACTGAAGAGAAATTTAAGCGTAATTAATGTACGTAGTTAACGCTACATGGGTTCATTTATTTTTATATAATTTGGTTTTATCAACTGGGTTGATAATGTCAATTGACCACCGTAAAGAGATTCAAGTGCTGACGTTTCGAGCGTTAGCCCTTCGTCGGAGCGAATCGAATCTATTCGCTCCGACGAAGGGCTAACGCTCGAAACGTCAGCACTTGAATCTCTTTACGGTGGCCAATTGACATTATCAACCCAGTTGACAAAACCAAATTATATTGTTATACTTCCCACCGACGCGGCACCACAGTTTCTTTAGAAACTTACCCCCTCTATTCATTTATTTTTAGCACATAGTCGACTCTCGTCTTTTAGCAAGGGAATCTGCTTTGTGATGCAGATAGTCTTTTGTTCGTATTGCAATATGCCACTGTTGAAAGACTCCCACTTAATTGATATATGGCTTCCAGATTGGATTTGTTTACAAATTCTATTTTCTTTTTTGAGATTCAAATTATTACCGCCCTTGAAGAACGTGCTCCATTTTCAGCCATCATGTTTACCCAATGCAAATTTTCTTGAAGTTTTGATTTTGTAATTTGCTGTAGATAATTATTATACAAATTCGTCTTCGAGTGAGATCGAAACTGCGTAAACAGGAAGCTTCTGCCAGGATACCTTTGGGGAAAAACGATGGGTTGGAATAGGAAACATTATATCGCTCGCCGCCAGTAGTCTTCAGTGGCTAAGAAAAGGAAAGCACTCATTCAATATTCAGTATGATATTCCACCATCATTTACGTCCGTGGCAAATGTAAATTAACTGTCCACGCTATTGATGCAATATTCGTTCAGAAGTTTGGCACTTCAGTATATACGAGGAAAAAAGCATCACTGTTTTAAGCTGTCGTTGAAGGGACAACTGTAATGTATAGAACTCATGCAAGGAGCAAGAATATTTTAAAGTTTGAAGCCGAAGCCGGCAGCGCTCAAAGGAAAACCGCAATGAAACAACTGAGCAAGAGTCTTGGCGATTTACCCAACTTCAAGAAAGGAATTGACGAAAAGTTAAGAGGAAAACTGCCGAAGTCAAGCCCTCGTGTACTACCTCCTCGACGACTTGGCGAAACTAAACTTTCATCGAAAGCTAATGATATGGAAGCTTTCTTGGCAACGAAGGATTGCTTCTGTGTTTTGCAACAAAAAATGTACGGAGAAGCTATAGACTTAAAAGATAGATACTCCTTTACACCGCCACCTTCAAGGAATGCTCACTATCAACGCTTGCAACAAATAGCAAGAGAAAACGCAAACTCTACGAACTTTAACCTCGCGAGGCAAAAAGCCTTGAAAGTTGACGATATTGTTCACACGGCATCAAAGCTAGAAGCGAAATATCTTAAACGAGCAAAATCACCTGTTTACAGAACGAACTGCACACTGGGTCCATATGGAAATTGCAGTGTTTGTAAAGGAGATTGCAACTTTGAAAAGTTCAAGCCGAGTTCAAGGCTTAAAAAGAGAACATTGGTCGTCAAAATTCCCACAATGTCGGATAATTTAAGCGAACATGATTACAGCGGAGGGTGAGGTTCGAGCTCCAATCTTTCGTATCGGCATAATAAGTAAATACAGTAAATATAATTTGTTTAAAATGTAAAAAGATCAGAATAAAGCGGATAAATTTAATATTTTTATTTATTACACGACAGCGGTAGATAGAGGGCCAATAACTAATATCAGCCAATCAGATTGCCTTATTACCGGTCCAATATTTTCCTGGTATTGGATCTGGTCAGGAGAAGAAAAAGAATAGACTTGCTTTCCGAAACGCTCCTCAGGTCGGGAGCAAAGAGGAAGGGCTGTATTCGCAGGCTACTGGTCAACTACTCTTGCTGAAAATATCTGATAAAAAAAGATCTACGCAAAAATATTCCTTGATTGAGATGTCAAATCGAGTTTTGAAACTTAAGTGCAATTCTTCTTTTACGTGTAAGGTGGCTTTGTTAAAAATGACCTCTTTGCAAAAATATCTGTCATCAATTCCCGTTTACAAGTGCGGACGGCATTTTTTTTTTCCTACCAAATTTTGTCAAGTCGTCCCAAACTTCAAAGGCTCCGTCGTCCTGCTCCGAGGCTCTGTTGTTATGGAATAATTTGGTGTTTTCAAGTGCGTACACGATTACCATTGCCAAACTGAACATCTGGTAGAGACAAAATTTGTCGAGTCTTTTGGTAGCGCCGAAAAAAATTTGTCAGTCTAGTGCGGACGGTACCTTACTCAGTGTCATGTGCGGCGCATCAGTACAATTCCAGTAACAGCCTCGAGAACAGCCCATTCATTGTTCTGACTGCGCGTTCAGCTAAACCGAAGTTAAAACCAAAGCCTTGGACCTGTTTCTGTGTATATATTACCATTAATGAAATTAGAGTGGCCTATTGTTTAAAGCACTGAGTGATTAATGGACTAAAATGAATCTCGTTTTATTTTTTTTTCTAATTTAATTTACTGTTTAGCTTTTGCAGAAGTTGTGTCACAATTGTTCTAAGTAGGATAAACATAAATCACCCAATTGCTTGTTGTGAGACAATACATCAAACGGGATTTCAAATTTTGTGTTTAATTACAACGGGTATATTTCCAGTGGTATCAATAAATTGATTATACCACGGGTCCATGATACGCACGGGAGTTGCGTGCCAGAAAAAGTTTCTGTTTATACCAAAGAAATACTAAACATTTTCTTCTAAGATCGCTTCAGTGTCACAGTTCTATCGAAAAACATGAACACAGTCATTCTTATGATCAGTCACAAAGACATATCCATTGTCAGACACGGCGACATAAGCAGGAGAACCACCGTCCTCAGAGAAATGCAGTTCTATCTTAGTGACAAACTTTCCGTCAAGTGTGAAAAGTTGAAGTCTTTGGTTCCCAGTATCGCATACGATCAGATGATTGAACTTGTCAATAGCGAGTCCAGCAGGATAGTTTAACTGCCCGTCACCAGATCCCTTAAGGCCAATATTATAACGGAACATTCCTTCCTTGTTAAAAACTTTAATACAGTTGGCCTTGCAATCAGAGACAAAGTATGCGTCCTGGTGATAAACAACACAAAGTAATGTCTCATCAAGTGCTGAAGCAAGAAAGGATTGTAGCAACCTTGTACCATCAGGAGAGAGGACCTTGATTTCACTGCTCTCCGCCCATTCACACGCGACTATGCAACCATCACTTCCGATAGACACGTAAAACGGCGCCTTTAGTAAGTGTTTAGCGTTAATGTGTTTGATAAACTGACCATTTTCAGTGAACAAAGAAATCTTACGATTATTGCCTGCAAGGACAATGGCAATGATGTCACCAGACTTGGAAAAAGCTAATGCGCAACAATTGTGTGTGAGTCCAATCTCTCTCAGGTAATCCCCATCGGTGGTAAACATTTGAATTCTTTGATTATGAAAGTCTGATACAGCAATGGTTCCAGACTTCTCACTCGCAGCGACAACAACAGGAGTATTAAACTGTCCTGGTTCCTTGCCACTGGAGCCAAATTTTAACAAAAATTTATATCGATGTGGGGCAACTTGAGCACTCAAGGGGCTATCAGCAAGCACTCTATATTCTTGAGTGCCCGTCACCGTGTACTTACTATCGTTGTTGTCTTGGTGCTTCTGCTGAATTCCAACTGAATCCGTGGAAATGGTCGTAAAACTTGTCTCTCTCTTTTCTTCTATCTCTTTCTCGCATTGTCCTTCAACCAGCGACAGCGCAGGAGGATCAGTTTTACTAACAACAACTTGATCAAATATGCCCACTTTATTTTCTCCCACATATTGATAACGTACACGCGATGACTTATAAATTTCAGGTTGCGATGAGACTACTTGAGCACGCCAGGGACTACCTGTCAGCGGCTGTCCATTAATTTCAATCCCCACTCTATACTGTCCAATACATTCTGGTGTGTATGTCACTGTGTACTTGCCATCCTTGCTGTCTTTAATTTCTGCTTCCAATTTATATCCTGCTGGAGTTTGAATGTCGACTTTTATGTGATCATCTCCGTGATAACACTGAATTCCATCTGAATCTCTGGTTACAACCGTAAAACTTGTCTCTCTCCTGTCTTCTATCTCTTTCTCACATTGTCCTTCAACAAGCGACAGTAAAGGATCAGTGTTACTTACAACAATCCGATCCAAAATATCCTGCCCTTTATTTTCTACCACGTAATGCACATGCGGTGGTTTATAAATTTCAGGTTTCCTTGCGTTGAGAAGTTCCTCACAGCGTCCAGTGATGACTTGTTTCGTTTGTAAAATTTCAGCATTAATGTTTCTTTTTAAGACACTTTTGCCTTGCTCCACAGAGTTTTTCAACTGAGTAACAGCGATTTCATAGGTTTCTAATTGCATTGTGTGAACCTTTTGTTGTTCTAGATCAATTTCACCAAATTTGGTGTTCATGTTTGATTTATATTCCATTAACTTTCGAACACAATCGTCCACAGTTTGTGTCATCTTTCTTTGGGCGGCAGATATTTCCAATTTCCTTTCACCCATTAGCTCGATTTCTTCCTTCATTTGTTTTTCATAAATAACAACTTCTGCCTTGACCTTCTCTAGAGCGTCAGCAATTTGCATCTTTTGCTCATCTGCAGCTTTCTGCATATCAACCATGGTGTGTCGATTATGACTGACCACACTGCACTTATGGCAAATGCAAACTTTGCATTCTTCACAATAATAATCAAGTGCTTGATCTTCGTGATATTGCTGCGAACACATGACTGGTCTGCGGATCAATTCTTCAACATCGTGCGCTTGCAAATTCTCCACCAAGATATTTCGGTGACCCCTTGTGGCCTTCAGGCGTTGATGCGCTTCCAAACAGTCAGCACAAAGAAAGCCCTGGCAGACAAAACAGTAGCAAGTCGCGGTTTCGTTTTCATCACAACTACTGCATCTTTGGGCCTCGGCGCTGCCATCTCTCAGAGCTAGGAGATCCACCAATCGATTGAGATGAAAAGATGTAGGGAGGCCAACAAACGTGTCGCCATCAGGAATTTGGAAACAAGTCAGACAAACCGGACATTTGATTCTTGTCTGTAGTTGTCTTCTCGCATAATCTGCGTGTTTGTCGAGACACAGCAGACAGAATGAGTGTAAGCATGGCAAAGTCTTGGGTTCGTTCACTGTTTCTAAGCACAGTGGACATTCAGCCTCTTTCCTGAGATTTCTAAAAAGTTGTTGGACATCCATGTTATTGTGTTCAAAACTGGGATGCGGCCCATTTGGTGACGTCATTGGAACAGTCATCGACATGCGTCAAAAATACGATGACCCCGTCACAACCTTGAGCTCTGCATAATAGGTTTCGTTTAGATGGCAGTTTTCAGAATTTGGGTGAAGAAACTTTCTTAGAAAAGCTCTCAAGATTGAAGGTTTCGTATTTCTTTGTTGTAATTGGTTAGCAGGTCATACCTTGAGTCTCCTTTGAGCTCCTTTTCTTGCCTTGTTAGTGTAGTCGGTGTTAGTGTTCACCTGCATGCTTGACAAAACGAGCGACTCTGGAGAGTTCCATTGCAATATCAATAATTTTAAACTGCTAAAAATAAATAAATAAATAAAAATGCCACCAGAAGCGAAAACGCTAAGAAATAGGCTGCGCAAGGCTACCCTTATTCGTTAGAGACAATCTCGGCAATTTTTTGCCAGGGGGAGGGGAGGGGGAGGCGGAGGGGGCGGTGAACCGTTTGCCCAAATTCCCCCAAGTTGCCTTGCCCAAATTTCTCTTGCTGCCCCCAAAAAAAAATTGGGGGGGAGGGGGTGCCTGCAGCCCCTCCGGTCACCCCGGCCCGTACGCCTATGTCTCCTACCTGGAAGCCAAAATGTTCGCTGGCCGCCATATTACAACACACAACATGTAGAAACATCAATGCTATATACATGAAGTCCGGAAGTCCTAGAATCTCGGACTTGAACGAGAATGATCTGGAATCAATTTGGGAATCAAGGAATCAACTACCGAACGTCCCGACCTAGTCCTCGTCCATCGTTGCGGAGAAATCCTGGGGAAGAAATTAAATTGAAGCAAACCAAGATGGCGGACGAAGTAGAGTATTCGCAATTTTTAGCAGTGCATAGGGGTCAGTTGGAAGTTTCCGGCATTCCTGTTCAGTTATGGAAAGCACTTCACGAAAAATTGAAGAATGAGGTGAGTTATTTCTCCAAAGTCGAATAAAATCTGGATTTTATTGACAAATCAATAGTTAAAATTGTGTACGCACACGGAACGGTGCCATTTCGATCTTCCTATACAATTAATAGGCATATAGCGATATAGCTTTTTGTTCCTCCTTCCCTTTTTTTTAAGTTAAATAGCTATTCTGGTGGCGTTTGCCCTATGTGCAAGGTCGTGGTCTCCAACAGGATTTCAACTACAGTACCGCTCAAATGTAAGTTACCACCTCTCGTCTCGTTTCTCGCGATACGAGTCTCGTTTCTCGCGATACGAGTCTCGTTTCCTGTGATACGAGTCTCGTTTCTCGCGAGAGGGTTCTCGTTTCTCTCGAGAGTCACTGAAGCGTTTAGTATGGAATATATTACTCACAAGAAAGCGGCTTCCATGTAAAAGATTTTTGACCGGCAACGCGATCTTAAAAGATATGGTTGTTTTTGAGATTTTTGACACTTCACAGCAGTTGCCGGTGAGCTTGATTACACTAAAATAGACCGAATTTGAAGAAACAATGTTTAATGTCTTTAATCGAGGTGCTTTTCGATGCGTCGTTCACATTCATTAAATTTTTGACAGGGGGAAGTTTTGCTCTCGGCACACATCGGCGAGACAAAACAGATCTTTCAATTTCACGGCATGCCGGCGAGCTTCAAAAACTCGAGAGAATCTACGACGCGGAAATTTTGTTTAGTAAGTTCGAAGATTTAGTCTGTGTTGAAAGATTGCTGATTTGTTCACAACGTTCGGTTTGCAATAAACCTTTCAGTTTACATTTAAGCTGATAGACAGTGCACCGAATATTGGCTTGTTTACATGCGAGCGATTGAATCGAAACTTGACGCGTCGCTAAACTTTATTGTTCTCATCTGAAATGCAAAACTTGAATGAAAACAATTTCAAAAATCGAAAATAGAGACACGGTAAAAGTGCTTACACAAAACTGCACAGGATGTTTTTACTTCACGACAGACAGCGCATTGAATTTGCATGTTGGCATGTTTGCGTGCGAGCAAACTCAAGAAACTTTTGAATCGAAACTTGTCGTGTTGTTAGAATTTATCTTAAATGCAAAACATGAGTGAAATGCATTGTCAATAATCTCAAATTAATACACCAGTCAAGGTACCTGCGGAAAAGTTTGCACTTTTTTCTGTTCATTACCAGCGTGGTGAATTTGCATATTGTGTGCCCGAAATATTGACCGCAAGCTTCTGTATCGAAACTTGCGTCGCTAGAATTTGGCCCAGTTTGAAACGATCGATCACAAGGAGTCATCAAAAAATGCAAGCGACCGCACGAGGTTGAAATCCCAACGTTTTACGAACAACTTTCAAGACTCCAGCAACGTACGTGTAGACGCAAGTAAATAAAACTTGTGACAGGCCAATGCGTCACGCTTTTGTCATGCTTTCTTGACCTTTGCTCGCTTTCCCTTGAATCTGAGAATCTTGTCTACATTTATTATATTTGAAAGGCATATATACTCAGTGGATTTCTGTATATTTTTTGTTTCCTTCAACTTTTCCACACCCATTGAATAATTCAAAAATCAAAATAAAAGAAGTTGAAATTATCAAGTTCTTTTCCGGGAATTTGCCGGGCCAGAATGCACGTGTTCGATGTGCTGTGTTTCCAGACTTTTCCTTCCGCCGAAATTGAAATTGACCGAAGAAATTTACTTTTCATCTGATGAAAGTAATTCTTATCTGCATAAAGAAAAACCAAAATTCAAGCCGAACGACAAATAAACAGCTAGTTGAAAGCAGCCAAACAAGTCCGATAAGTCCGTCACAGCGATTAGGCGACATCTCAACAACAGTAAAAGTTTTTCGAAAAGCGAAGGTGCTACTAACACAAAATGTTTTAGCTCTAACCTATGTAATTCACGAAGAAGTCAGTTGAGTTGATTTTATGCCACTGAATGTATGTAGAACATGCACAGTGTATAGTCAATTAAATCAGGCGCGTCGCGGCGCCGATACCGATATCGAGTGCCGACCAAGTTTCATTTCAATTTAAGCAGTTTAAGAACAGGCAAAACAAATGTCGCTCAATACATGTATGTAAACATTGCCCACTGAGCAGTAACAATAAAACTCCAGTCGCACATCCCCCATGCTTATCTCACCGAAAAAATAAACCAACAATATTCACAATGGCTTTCATCAACGTTGGGCTGCCACAGTTCGCCATGATATTGTTGCTTGGGGGAGATGTCGAGCTAAATCCTGGAAACAAATGGAAATTTTCTTGTGGCATTTGCACAAAGCAAGTAAAGACCAACCAAAACGGAATTGAGTATGATGAGTGCAACAGTTGGTTCTATTTGAAGTGTTGTTGTATCTCGCTTGCTATGTACGACATCCTGGCATATTCTTTGTGCACTTGGATCTGCCCTCAGTATGGCTTGCCGAACTTGTCGGATTCCTTTTTCGATAATTCCATGGATTCCCTAAATTTTTCGAACCGCTGAATGTTATTTCTCCCATTTGAGACAGATGGATATTCACAGTCAAGGTGGTCAACCTCATCCTAAGTCAAAGCGTGTTTTAAACTCAACCAAGCGTAAGTCATTAACATGTCTTGTTGTGAACTGCCGAAGCGTGAAGAACAAAGTGGCCGACATCAAAGCAATTATTGATGAACATAAACCAGACATCATCTTAGGCAATGAATTGTGGTTAAATTCTGACATCTTGAGCAGTGAAATCTTGCCATCAAATTATACAGTACATAGGAAAGATAGGAATAGTAAACGTCCTGGCGGTGGGGTTTTTCAAGCTATAAAGAATGACCTAATTGTTTTACACCGCCCGGAGGTTGACTCCGATTGTGAAATTGTTTGGACAAAATGTCAGCTAGCTGGCTCAAATTATACTAAATCAATTTTTTTGGGTCTTTCTATCATCCTAAAGCAACCGATTCAGAAAGCCTGGAAGACCTCCAGTTGTCTTTATTAAAGATGGGAGATATCCCACTGAAAAGTAGCTGGAGATTTTAATGCTCTGGATATTAACTGGCCAAACTTGGAATCTTCAAACTACTTGTCATCATCTTCTGCAGACTTTCTCAAAGTCGTTCCCTTCTCATTTCCTGTTTAACAGTAGCAAGTCTACATCTTCTGTGAAGCTTCTTGAAATGGCTGATGAACACAATCTGAAACAACAAGACGCCATGGCAACACGCAAAACATTTTAGACTTTTGCTGATTCCTTTATGGAAAACCAGAGTGAACTCTCGGTCAAGTGTGGTGCGTATTTGCACACTCACCTTAGCGTATAGTTTTTGTAGAGATGTATACCTTTTCATCCCCTCTTGCTTTATTTCACTTTTTTGATTTATTTACATTTTCCATTCGTTGCCATGGTAACCAACATTCGGTGATGAAATGTGGGACACTTTTGAATGCAACATTCACATCATAATGGAGCATGTATACCTCATAAGATAACCAACTCGTGTTATAATCTCCCTTGGTTCAGTCACTCACTAGGGAGACAATCAAGAGCTAAGAAACGTCTCTACAACAAAGCTCAACAATCACAAAATCCCCAACATTGGAGTGAGTTCCTTGATGCTAGGAAACACCTACATAAGAACCTCAAGCCAGCAAGAGAGAAATATGTCTCAGATTATCTTGGTGAGACAACTGAGCAAAATCCAAAGCATTTTTGGTCGTTTATTCCGCATCTTTTAAAAAGATGACCCGGGTATGGCGGACTTCAAAGTTCATGGCCAGATCATTAGTGACAGTGACATGAAATGGTTTATTTTAAACACGCAGTTCTCTGACGTTTATACTAAAGAAGAGCTTTATAATATACCTGCTGTTGGAAATTCTCCTAAACCAACCATTGGCTCCCTAATTGTGACTTTCCCAGTCACTAACATCTGACACCCACTCCCAGTACGATAAGTAAGTTTTGTAAACATGGGAAAACCTTTCACATCAGCAACCCATTCAGTCCATTCAAAACATTGCTGACTTGAAAAGTTTTCACACGGCTACAAAACGTACAGTAGTGGGATTGGATGTTAGGCAACCCATTTAATCCATTCAAAACATTGCTGACTCGAAAAGTTTTCACATGGCTACAAAACATTGGATGTTAGGATGTTGGGATGAAAGCATCAAACAATATTTTAATATGTCACTAACAACTGACTAAGGCAGGTGTGGTGGCCTAATGGTTAGTGCAATGGACTCTGGATTGGATGGTCCAAGTTCGAGCCCTGGCTGGGGCACTGCGTTGTGTTCTTGGGCAAGACACTTAGCTCTCACAGTGCCTCTCTCCACACAGGCTTATAAATGGGTACCGGCAAAATACTGCTGGGGGGTAACCCTGCGATGGGCAAGCATCCCATCCAGGTGGGAGTAAAAATATTCCTTGTCGGTTAATGCTACGGAAACCGGCTTTTTGTAACAATGTACTGGTATGTATTATTTTAGACGTATGATGCTGGGCTGTTCTTCACCATGGCTAAGGACAAAGAAGGAAGTTTGAAAGTTTTTGTTACTAGTGACAAAGGAATAAAGGCATCAGATCCAAACTGGTAATTTAAAATATTCTGCATTTGTCGATGGTTCCAAAACTTTAATACAAAATAAATAATAAAAGATTTCATTTGTTTACTTAACTTAAAGCATTATTCTAGAAATGACCGTTTTTAGAGTTGAGGATAATTGCAGGGAGTTATTTTAACTAATCATGCATGGGTACCAACTACAATTATAATAGGGCCAGGGTTCGAAATAGAAAAAGAAAGAAAGGGCAAACAACAAGGTGCAAGTGTTAAAATTACCATCATACTTCAGGGAACAAACGTCGGAACAATCATGGCAGCATCACAGGGCAGTTTTCACAAGTGCATCATGGACTGCATTTAGAGATACCAACCACTGGTTAGAGTATGACTTAATATTTGGATTAAATGTGCAAAAGAATTTCATCAAATTCGAAGAGTTAGAGGGAGAAAACCTTCCAACAGTACGCGATATTCAAGAATTTCTTCCGTATTTGCTTTACTTTTGACTAACATTAACTAAATGAAGGTATCAATAACTTATTAAAGACAAAAACCTGTGATATTTATATAACTCAACTTTTTTGATAGGGACTAGTGCCATGATGGTAGATTGGGTTGCCCAAGGGGCAACCACTCAGCACAATTAAGTTGCCCCATCATACTTTTGGTTGTCCGGGACAACCGGATAACCGTTAATTTCGAACCCTGTGGGCTTTTATATTTAGATCAAAAAAATCTGGACCGGTGTACTCGCTAAACACATGTAGTATCTATACCTGCCAACTCTCACACCTAAACAGCAATATTAGCACTGATAAGCTTCTTGACATATTTTTAATTACAGTGTGTTTTTAATTGATCATGCCTGGACATACGAAGTGAACTATGCACGTGCCCAGCTTAAAGCCGTGCCTGGTCTGGCAGACAGAATGGCTTCTTTGATGGGAATATCAAGTATGATACTACAACTGTAATTTGAGAGAAATATTTTCTAATATGGTCTTCTGCAATGAGTGAAAAACTTATTGAAGAACTCTTTGTAAAGAAAAAAAGTTAGACAGAAATTGTTTTGAATGCATGTGCTACATTGCACAAAGTTAACATTGCAACACTGTTTTAGGTACTGAAGAGTCTTCTGAAATGAGTCAAGAGCAGATAATTGAAGAAATCTTTGAGAAAATGTGGAGGTTAGTTGGGCAGATGTACATGTATTGTTGTTGGGTATTTTGATCTACATTTCCTTTTTGTAAAATTAAAAAACCTCATCTGTCATGATTTCACTTAAACAAGGTGGTCTAAGATTACTAATACTCATTCTTTCGGAAAATTTACAAACAATTTGGAGGCTAATGTATTTCAAACTCTTGGATTAGCAATAGGTCAAGTAAATGCTGTTTACTGGTATTATTACTTACTCTTTCAGTTTTCCATTCTGCCATTTTGTTTGACCAATCTCCAGTCCACAAATTAACCATGTTCACTTAATCAAAACCTTGTAAAAACATGTTTATTAAAAACTAGCTATGGTATATTGCATTTCCTGAGTTCTGATTGGTTTAGAGGCAATGGTATATGAGCTCATATACCATTAAGCAACAAAAATGGTAGGTGTACACGTAAAAGAATGCATTTTTCGCAATGTTTGTACAATAGTTTTGGGGCGTTTTTAATAAAACAATTATTCCACTCATGCTTGTTGGATATGAGATGGTTATAGCTAACTCGGCACTATGTGCCTTGTTGGCTATCTGCCATCTCATATCCAACGCACACTCATGGAATAATTGTTAAATATTTAGGAGGGAGGAACACTGGAGAACTTGGAGATAAACCCTCAGGACAAGGACAAGAACCAATAACAAACTTGAACCACATGAGGCACTGGGACGGAATTGGTCTGATCCCTGATTGGCAGGAGACAAGTGCTCCCACCACTGTGCCTTCCCTGCTTCAGTACCCCTCAAGAGAATGATAACAATGAACAATGTCCCTAACCCCCACAACACAAGACCTAGTGCACTGTCAACATTTTGGTCAGGAAATTAATACTTAATGTTGAGGCACGTAATAAGTACAAACAACAATTAGTGGGCAATCTTGGGCAGGGAATGTACTGGCAAAGCTCAGTAATCTCAGAAGGGAGAAATGATTACTTGCATGACATGCTGTGCTTGATTGGCACGAGCCATATATGGTAAACATGCATGGAAGAAGTCCGCAGAGATATATGGGAGTAAATATGGTGGCACTTGCCAACATTAACCTTTATTTTATGCTAAAATTTTGACTTAACTTTACAAAGATTTACTTGCTTCATGCTTCTTTTGAATTTATAGTTAACATACTACCCTTGTGTTTAAATTTTCAGTTTTAATCAAAGTTACCATTTAAAGATGATAGTAAGTAATCACTGGTAAAAATTAGCAGTAACTTGTGTCTTTTATTAGTGATGTTAAGCCCAGTGTCTATTTTAATTAGTACATAATCATAAGACTGCCACTGATAAGGACGAACCAATGCAAGCTCCTTTTAGCACCACAGGGCCCAGTCCAGTTCTGGGACTTAACTCCCCGTCACACAGTTATTGCTACTCTATCAGGAACAAGGGTCCAGGGAAATTTTCTATGCATGGTTGTGTATAACCAATACCACACAACCTTTGGAACAAAAAGTCTGAAAGATGAAAAGTTGAGTCTCACTCACCTCCACCTTTCTGCCAAGAGCTACTAACAGGAATTACCAGTATTGAATTCCAGTTGTATCAGAAGATTATGTTTGAATAGATCCAATCTGAGATGAAACTACACCATAAAACATAAATGATCAAAATTGACAAATTCTTAACAAAATCCTCTTCTATTTTATAACAGCGTTTCTTCAATGGGCATACATTAACAAACCCCAACAGTTAGTGCTATGAAATGTAATTTAATATAATTGAAAATAATGATCCCTTCCCTTTGTACCTTCAGGGATATTCTGATGGCCAGGTTTATGAGAAGAGTGCTGCCGATAATGATGAGCAATATAAGCCTTTGTGGTTTGTCATGGATGAATTTG
Source organism: Blastomussa wellsi (assembly GCA_947652115.1). Classification (NCBI taxonomy): domain Eukaryota; kingdom Metazoa; phylum Cnidaria; class Anthozoa; order Scleractinia; family Plerogyridae; genus Blastomussa; species Blastomussa wellsi. The sequence goes on along the minus strand of OX393562.1, from coordinate 22,378,059 downwards.
GTTCATGTATAAAGCATTCAGACGACCCCTCCTTTGCTGTCAGTTTCTTTCATTATGTACCTCTTGGGTTGTCCTTCTCAGTGTTATGGCCTTTAAGGGACATGGATTATGGAGGTTTGTTTTTAATTAACAGAAATAGCTCTCACCATCACCTTGCAACGATTATACGTATAGCCAAGAGAGAGCCTTGGAAGGAAGACTAATGTACACTTCATAAGGATAAGGGCGTTAACTATTAAAATGCAGCGATACACAAGCATTTGAATTGAATTTTAAGAGGTTAAAAGAAGGATTAAGAGAAAGAAAATCATAAGCAGGAGTACCACAGGTTGGTGGGTGACTGCTTTGGTGTCCATATAACCATATTTATTAAATTTTTAATTTCAAAAATATACCGGTATAAATTTAAAACTACATGTGTATGTGTGTGTACCAAACTGTATTAGTATATTTGTAAACCTGCCTGCCTGCCCTTTTTAACTCTTTAGTATGTTATTTCAGGTAACCAGGCCCCTAGCATTTGATAATTTTGTACATTATTGGTGTGCATGTCTCCAAGGGGAAATAAAGCTTGTTTCCTGCCAAAAATCTCTCATAATCATCCCAAAATTTGCAGAACACCACAAAATATGTATAGCAACATGTAACGGGGATGAGGTTGTAGATTGCTTGAAACAAAAACAAGATATTCACACAAATCTCTGTAAAATTGGTTGTAAAACGTGTCCCACCTTTTTAAAAAGATTTAGGCTTTAATTACTCCCCACCTGTAATGAGGTGGATTTGGACATTTTCTGGAACCATGCATGCAGTCAAAAATTATTTATTAAGTTTTAAGTTTCATGTAATATATATCAAACATGAGAGACAGTGTTTCATCAGAATATCCAAACACTGAGAAGAGAGTTGAAATATGATGCGTCATGGAGTATTTTTGATGAAATTTGAGGTGTTTGGATAGTTGATGAAACACTGTCTTAAGTGTTTGATATATCTTCTCAATCGAAACAAAGACCAAAGTCGGTGCTAATTGAGACTGGGTATAAATTTATGATTTTCTTTGTTTTAACTTGATGAAGTATTAGTGAGTTTGAGAAATATTCCTTTGTTTGAATTATTTGCTGGTAAATAAGAAATAAATAGTTTTTAATTAATCTCTGTAAATTCAGAGGAGGTTACCAGAGATTATTTGCCACATGTTAAGGAGCCTCTGATGAGAGAGTGTTGTCTGTTGCCATGGTTTCCTGATAAGTTGACAGACAAAGAATGGCTTGATCAATTATCTGCTGAATCAACTTTGGAATTTGTAAGAAAGGAACTCAGTGCATTGCAGATGAAGGTTTGTACGCTTATATTACCAAATGGTGTATTTTAAATTTGTAATTTTCTAAAAAATGTTTAAGTTTTGGTGCAGAATTATGACTCACATGACCTTTAATTATTTATTTTATAATTTAACATTTCATTTGTGGAATTATGTTAATTTGCAATTTTTTCTCTGATGAATAGGGTAATTTAACTTTTCGTTCACATTACATCTCATTTGCCAATTGTGCAACCATTATAAGAGGGATGTGAGTAATTTAAGAAGAATAAAGCAGAACTTACAATCAATGTACTCTCCATATAAACATGGACTCATGCAAAAATTTAAGCCAGCGAGTGTATTGAAAGCCTGGGTACTGCACAGTAATTACGCTAAGGTGTAATATGTACATAAAAACAATAATTTGGCCTTTTTGCTTGATGTGTTGAAAATAATTATTTACATGCATTTCCACAGGACTGGCAAGGTGAGGTTTATCCCAGCCTTGAGAAGACAGAACCTACCCTATCATCAACTGACAGTGAAAAAATTTACCGTGTGTTCACTGATTTTCACCAAGTAAAAGAATTTCTCACACATCCAAGATTTGTTTTAGTGAATAGTAGAGAAGAGGCAGATATTCTGTGGATGAGAGAGCATTTTAAAGATTTCAGGTTGGTTAAGACAGCAGTATTCTATGGATTGAAGTAATTTTTATACAGTCATGTGGTTTTGTTGACAAGCAGTTTTAGTTTAATTATTAATTATTTTAATTATCTACTTATTTACCAGGATTATTTATTTACCGGTACTTATTTAATTATTACTTATTTGCATTTTTAGTGTGTATTTTCTTTTTCGTTTTTTCCCTGATTATCCTGGCCCACCTCGATTAGCGTTGCTACCTGCAGAGCCAGGAGATTAAAGTGCACCAAACCCCAAAATATTTTTTTTGCTAAGATATACCTTAGCACCAGTTTGAAACGCATTGTACCTTTCTTTTCTCCTTTTTACCAAATTCTGGCTCTTTATATCATTCAAACGTTATGAAAAACTGTGCATCATTTGTTCCACGACCGAGTCAGAAGGGGCGTGGGTCTATTCCTGGTTTGACGTCACAAAATGATTTGCATCACTTCAAGGCTTTGTAAACATGCATGCAAATCAGTTTGTGACGTCAAATTGGGAATAGACCCACGCCCGTTCTGACTCGGTCGTGGAACAAATGATGCACAGTTTATCATAATTTTTGAATGCTATAAATAGTCAGAATTTGGTAAAAAGGTGCAATGCGTTTCAAATTGGTGCAAAGGTTTATTCTAGCGAAAAAAATATTTTGGGGTTAGGTGCACTGTAAGACCTAATTCTCAAGTAATAAAAATATTGTCGTTGTTATTGAATGCATTGCATGTCTAAATGATTGGTTCTAAATAATTATGTTTCATTGATTTACAGACAAGAGAATCATTTCAAGGTTTAATTCAGAGGAATGTAGTTAACATAATTCGAAACGTAGCCTAAACATTGCTTTATTTCTATTTAACTGGCTGCAGCTCTTTTTATATTTAATTTTGACAGTTGAAAAATTTTCCACAACGTTCTTGGTTCTATAATCTTTAAAATAATGTATATGTTTAGGTACTTCCCTAAGGTCATGTGCTTGTGAGGATGGTTTTGCGCGAAGCACCTGTAAACCTGTTCAGTAACCTTAAAGGGTTGAACGTGGCAGGGGCAATTTCGATCCCTCTGTATAATTATAAAATTCCTATAAATTTTACAGATTTTTAAAGCTCAAAACAAGTTAAAATTTACTTACAAAGTTATCACTATATTTCTCAGAACGGATTTAACTTGATTGTGCTACAATTTGATGTCCAAGTTCTTTGCCTTTTCTAGATCATTGCAAGAAAGCGGTAAATTTATTAACCAGTTTCCAAATGAGAATAGCCTGCTTTGCAAAGATCTCCTGGCAGCAGTGTGCCAGAATGCAACCCCTCCTGAACCTGGCAAGGAAGATGATATGCTCAGGAGGGGACCTGATTGGCTGCCTGTTACATTCAACTTAAATTTGGAACTTCCACTGTTTCTTCATCATTACCTCAAAAGAAAAGATAGGTATGATTGTATAATATACTTCTTAGTTTGAAATGGTACATGTATAGTTAATAAACATTTAAACATTTAAAGGCCGTCCACACAAGTCGCAGCATTGACAGGCCTCTGCAACAAGTTGCACTGCTTCCAAAACAAGTTGCTGCAACACCCTGTGACATAATTTGGTCCCTACGATCAGTTGCATGAATTCAAGCTGGTTTGAAATCATGTGACTGATCACAGCAGCACAATTCACACATGGCAATTTGTTGCAGCAACGTGTCACCTTGTGTGTGGCCTTTTTACAGTGGAATTTATATTTCTCAAATCCTCTACAAACCCCCTGTTAAGTCAAACCAAAAGTTGTTTCCCAAACATTTGAACACTGCAGTTTTATCCCCAGTTTCTCGAACTCCTGATTTCTTAAACCAGTTCTTATTTCCCTTCAGCTTTAAAAGTTTGCTGGTCAATCTAAACCAGGTATAACATAAAAAACAAAAAATTTACGCAAAAATCAGCCAACCAGAAAAATGGTTACCGCGTGTTATAGCTTACAGTTGTAATAACCACAACTACACTGTGAGTTGTGTTAGATGTATCTGTACAGTGTACAAAATTTGGGCAAGGTAGCAGCCCTCGTAAGGTCTCGCATGAATGGCTTGCGACACATTGAGAGGACAATTGAACAAACAACAGGAGCAAAGCCCCTAGCCCCTAAAACAATAGCAACTGCTGCCAGTAGAATTACAAGCTTATGAGAGCTGCTACCCTACTGCAAAATTTATGATGTTCTACTTGTTTGTTTTTGTAGAGGACTTGATAATCACTGGATATGTAAGCCATGGAATTTAGCAAGAGCTCTAGATAGTCATGTGACATCAAATCTAAACTACATATTAAGACTGAGAGGGACTGGACCTAAGGTGTGTGTGAAAAATCATGTTACAAAGCAAATGACAAAAAGCAAACACTATTTTGTGTCAGTTTAATATATTATGTGAAGTATAAATCATAACCATGAAGGAGGTTTGGATACCCAGTCTTGATTAGCATAGATTTTGATGATTTTTTTCCCTGTTTGCACCATAGTTTTTGTCTTGTTTGAGAAAATTATATCAAATGACTCAAGACAGTGTTTGGTTTGGATACCCAGTCTTGATTAGCATAGATTTTGATGATTTTTTTCCCTGTTTGCACCATAGTTTTTGTCTTGTTTGAGAAAATTATATCAAATGACTCAAGACAGTGTTTCATTGTCTATTCCAACACCTCAAATTTTGTCAAAAATACTCCATTGTGCGTAGTATTTTCAACTCTCTTCTCGGTGTTTGGATGTCCCGATGAAACATTGTCTCTCTTGTTTGCCTTATATTATCACCCTTATTGCTCATGATAGTTTGTTTGAACACTTAGAATTAATGTTCTTACCACCCTTGTATTTTCATACTTGGAGTATAGGGATCAGATGGAAGGGGGGAGTTATAAATTAGTTAACCAACTGAACTTGTAGTTTTCAAATGCGTTTTAAATGGTAAAAAAAGTGGAAGTAGAGTTTTCCTTCTTGGATTCTGTTTCAAAATTTCGTGCATCAATGGAAAACATTATATGCAGATTTTATACTTACTCATTTGATTTGCGTCTTAACATATATAAATTGCAACTTTTTTTTGATGGCCTTATAATTACTCAGTGTCCAGATCCTCCAGACAATAACAAATAGATGTGTTCTTGTTATTGCATTTCCTGTAATTGACCATGAATTTCTTCATCACATTGTCAAATTTGGTGTAGGTATCGCCTCGTGAGCCTACACCATATTTAACAATGTGATGAATAAATTCATGGTGGATTACGGGACAAGTTCACGTAAGCGACTATAGTTGTTGAAAGTTTTCAACAAGTGTGTGCAATTGTGTCATACTACGTCAACATGTAGTCCTGAGAAGGACGGTGACAGTTACTGATGTTTCGACAACCAGTATATTAGCCAATGAGCATGCAAGAATTTGTACAGTTAAAAAAGTAAATAGATACCGAAACAAGCACGAGATTCTGCATAGACAATGTAGTTGCCTAGCTACGAAAGTTGAATGGTGAATTTTCATCATTTTTCAGGTTGCTTGTAAATACATAGAGAACCCAGTTCTGTTTCATCGTGAAGATGTAGGCCCTGTAAAGTTTGATATTCGTTATCTGGTGCTCATCTCCTCCGCTAAGCCGCTTGTGCTCCATGCAGATAAAGTGTTCTGGTTGAGATTTGCAAATCGGTGAGTATTCCGCCTATTCATAAATTCTCTCTTCTGCGGCCCATACATTTCTTTGAATTTTGGTTATGAGAATTTGATGAGACATCAATATTGCGATTTTCTTTATTTCTGTCACTTGCATGCTTTAGCCTGAATTGAAGACGTAATCTGACCCCGACTTGAGCTGTTTACAGTTGGTTTAATTGTTAAGGTTACTCCGGCCCTTTAAATCAAAGACTAGAGATATGGTCTTAGACATTCTAAGAAAGTTTATTTTATGTAAATTTTATGTTAGTGTAAGTTTTTGGTGTCTACTATTTAAACTATTTGATATTTTTAAACTTAGTTAAGTATGTAATTTTTAAAGATAACGCACGACCCCTCAAGCATGTATTTTGCTTTAACTACTAATCGTGTAAGTAAGTAAGGATATTCCTTACTTACTTAGTTCATTAAGTTACCGAACCCTAGGATGGAACTCGAAAAGCATTTTTTCCTGTAGACAATCTCCCTCAAAACCTATGCAATGGCAATGGAACCTTCTGGGGGACTTGGCAAAGAATACCAGAGCACATTTTTCTTCAATATATGGGCTAATACTGCAGGGCAATCACGAAAACCCGTGTTTCAACAAGTATATTTTTTCCTGGGCCTTTTGTTCATTTGTTTTGAAGCGTTTATGTGTTTGGGCCTTTTGGGTAGGAAGACCTTACATAACAAGGACCGGGACCAGATTAGACATTTCATGATAATTTATATGACATAACAATGGCCAAAACAGCAGATCATTATCATACGGTTGTCGGTTGGTTCCCGTTAGTTCCAACCCAGTTTGCTTGGGGTTAGTTCCATCCAGTTTACTTGTGGTTAGTACCATTACCGGTTAGTTCCACTCCCGTTTGCTTGCGGGTAGCTGTCACTTTGTGGTTTGGGCAGTAATGTACGATATACAATTTTGCTTGCAATATAAATATTGAAAAAATTGGCTTTCTGGCAGCTTGCATCCAGTTGGTATCCTAATGAGTGTATACTGACTCGAATTTTCCCGGGTCGATTCCCAATGTTTGGAATAAAATATTTTCTTTCTTTTTTTGAAATAAAACTAAGTGTGGAATGACCTTCATGTAAAAATAAGTATGTGATTGTGTACTAATCTGGTCCAGGTCAATCTTAAGTAACGTCTTCCTTTTGGGTAAACGTCTTACATATAAACAATGACAGCCTGTAATTCCAATTTGATCTTTTCCTCGTTCTCTTTAAGACCTTTTTCACTGGATTCGTTTGATGAGTACTCAAAACATTTTACAGTTATGAATTACCAGGACAATGAACAGTTAAAACAGGTAAGGCAACAACGACAACAAACAACAACGAAAAGGAATTAAAGAAGTTGGTGTTTCGTAGTGTGTCTCGTATCTTTATTGGCAGATTTGCCTTGGTTAATTGTCCGTGGAAATAACGATTTTGTACCTCCCTATTGGACACAGAATGCAAATCAAAATGAAATTGATAATTCAAGCCAATGTTACCGTATTTGTCTGGCTTGTATCGAATGTACCGACCTCTTGGGGTATTTTAAGTCATGCTCAGAATATACTTGTTTCGATCATGATTGGGACAATGGACTTTCTGAACTGACTGATGGAAACCCCTTTTCATGGTGAAACAGGCTACAGGTTTCATCGATGGTTGTTCAAGAACGCAGTGCGAGTGTGCGGCTTGTTGAAAAGGCGAGAAGTGGAGAGTCGACTTTAGGAAGGGAGCTAGGGTTACAATTAGCTCCGACTATGAACTCTCTCTGCTCGCACCTAACTATTCAACCCTTGTATAGGCTCTTGTGGCTTCCATTCTGGCTAGCAAGTAAATTTTAATTATTGACTGTTTTCTCTCATAGGTGCATCACCATGAGTTTATACCCATGTTTGAAAAACAATATCCTGTGCACAAATGGGCAGATGTAGAGGTAGATACCTGTACTTATTTTGTCAGATGGGCTGTACTTTCCTTGGGATTTATTTTTATTTTGTGAGTTGAATTTTGCCTCCTCCCTATGGATTCTGAGTATAAATTTACTGGATCGTTTACTCAAGGAGGCAGCTTCATCTTCACGTGTCGAGCATCGCCTGTAACCTGAGTCTGTGCAGATGATGATGTCGCGTTTTCTAATTAAAGCCATTAAACGAAGAAATTAATTAGTGGATAACTAAAGAGATCAACTTTTGCTGTCCCCAAATTGTCTAACTTGCGTTTGTTGACACTTCTTTTACGATTGCATTTACAGGGCAAGATTTTCAAAATGTTCCGAGAGATGTTTGAAGCGGCGGTCTCTGATTCGCCACCAAAGACTTTAAAGCACTTTTCACAGGTTTGTCACGTTGCTTCATTTCCCCTAGATTTAGGCAAGCCTAAAAGCGGAGCTCCCATTTATTCTTTTAAATAATACTATGCTTCCATTTTGCAAAACAAGCAGCGGATTCGTCTGATTCGCTCCGACGAAGGGCTAACGCTCGAAACGTCAGCTCTCGAATCTCTTTACGGTGGCCAATTCACATTATCAACCCAGTTGATAAAACCAAATTATATCGTTATACTTCCCACCGACGCAGCACCACAGTTTCTTTAGAAACTTACCCCCTCTATTTATTTTATATACTGGAACGGCACTACAACATAATATAGAATAGCCATCCTCTTTCTTAAGTTACGAGAGATGCGTCAAAATTTCTTGGAATCGTGGTATTGCAGTCGCTGCACTAAAAATTGGGTTCCTCAGAGACATGAAAAAAAAATTTCTGCAATAAACTTGATGATCATTATGACTCCCACAGTTCGAACAACTTTTACAGTGCACAAATTCATCTGTACGTCTCTACGAGTTATTATTCGGTGAATAGAGGACTTGCAAATAAATTTGTTGGAATTCAATTTGTATTTCGCAGCGGCAGTTGGTTCTCGCTAGATGATGCATTTGGCAGTTTGGGAGGTCTCGCAATGCATGCAACAAAAACAGGTCATGCAGTGTCATTAAATCACGAAAACTAGAAGGATTCATTTTTGTTACTAAATACGTGAACTCACCTGTGTCCCGACATTGACGTAACATAAGTGTACTATGTTTTTTCCAAAGTTTTGAACTTCAAAAAATACCTGAATAAATTCGTTGACTGTGCTGTCGTTTTAGGAATTTGTAAAAGAACTCAACGCTTCGCTTTGCATAACAAATGGATTCCCGCCAAAAAACGCGGGTCGCCACAAAACTCGTTCCCAGGGCTAATCCGTGCGTACGTACATATACGTACGGTCGTACGGACGGAAAGTCACGTAACGCTCGAAACGTCAGCAATTTAATCTCTTTACGGTGGCCAATTGACATTATCAACCCAGTTGATAAAACCAAATTATATTGTTATACTTCCCACCGACGCAGCACCACAGTTTCTTTAGAAACGTACCCCCTCTATTCAATATTTTTCAGGTCGATGGGTTAACCAAAAATTCTAAGCTATGGGGCTCTGCTCGCGCACGCCAAAGGCGCGCGCGGGAGTTCCGCTATAGTAAACGAAATTTCTCACCAAAGCTAAAATCCCAGGCTCGCACGACCGATATTACATCTGCATAGTTTTCAATAAGAAAAGATCGTCACATTTTTTTGTTCGTTCAGCCCCTGAGGAAGGTTTCTCTTGCAAACCGAAATATCGGGCAAATTTCTTTTAAATATATTAGCTGTTTTATCTTTCTTGTTTATTTTTCATCGTTTTTGCCGTCAGGATCAGCCTGCCGTTTATAGTTTGCTTTGTGAATAATTTACTGATCCAGGTCTACAAGTGATCCGGCACTTTTCATCGGTTTGTTGCAGTGGTCTTGCAGATTTCTATTACATTAGTTTTCATTAGCCTGTTCCAGGCCCTTCAGTAGGCTCTACCTATTCAGGGCGAACGAAAAAGCGGGCGAGCGACGGCGCGTTAGTTTCTGAATCTACTACTCCTTCCCGCCCCCCTTCGGTTTTTTCCTCGCTCGCTCACTTTTTCGTTCCCCGTCAATCAGTCAATAAAGTCTAAATTACTTTCTCCGGCATATGTTTTAGTTGTGAAATTGGAAATGATACATAGGTGCGTATATGAACACCGAGTCGGGTCAGAAGCCCAAAGGACATCGTCGAGTCATGCACATCCTTTCCTGACGAAAGCCCACCCAGTTCAGTTTGGAGTTAAGTAACTGACAGAATTAGGCTAAGATAATGTGCAACGCGTGTAATTTGCTGTGTGTTTGTTGTTTATTTTTGCAGTCTCGTGCATTTTATGCTGTGGACTTGATGATCAAATGGGCGGACGATGGTAATTTTGCTGTGAAACCTCTTGTTTGGTTTTTTGTAATGTAACTGAAGGATGGAAATTCTCGTATATCCTTTACTGACCGACCTTTCTCTTTTTTTCGGCCAAGCTTAACCTAAACCATCAATTCTATCCATATATGTACACTCATCGACAACTCGAATCCCAGCAGTACACCAGGAGTTTGTCACTTGAGTCTAGTTAGGGGGGAGAGAGAGAGCATTCGCCTCTCATTTGAAACGGCTGTCATTGGTGGAAAGCGTACAAACGATGAAACATTGCCTTTTGCGTGAGCAAGGCTTCAGAGACACCACAAAACCAGAAGTCTAAGTTGATTAACCCTTTAACCCCTAAGAGTGCCATATGGCACATTATGTCATAACTTGGTCAATACTTGTCCAACTAATCTGATTTTTTGGCACCAAAATTGTCTTGGAAAAAATATGCATTTTGAAAGGGTAAAATTGCACCTCCCCCTATTTGTGACTTGATTGACCACCCCTGTAACGTTTGAAACTTTTTTTTGTTTGATACATATGTGGTATACAACATATCTGAAATTAATCACTGGACTGAAAGCTGCAAATTAACATATAGTTGAGGGGTATACCTAATATATACAACTTTTTAATCCTTTACTTTTTAACATTTTGACTCATTTCTTTCAAAGCTCTCACTTTCTTTTTATTTGTTAATGTGTTTTATGAAATTCTCTAATCAACACCTTCCAAATGGTGTATCATACATGGATATCCGATTTATATTTTTTAATTTACAGAAAAAGACCATTTGCCTTATGGGGTAAAGGCTTAAGATGTTGTGATGTCTGAATGTGTTCTTATTTGTGCTTTCTATTTTTTCTCCCTCTGGCAGGTTCAAACGAAATAGTTCCTCAAGTTCTCGAGGTGAATTATTGTCCTGATTGCGAGCGAGCGTGCCTCTATCATCCAAACTTCTTCAACTTTATTTTTAGTTTACTATTCTTGGGGGATTCGAATGGATGGCCTGTAGAGAAATTAGCCTGAAGTTTCTCTCATCACAAGAAATGCTATTTTATATAAATTTCATTAATAGATATCTTCGATGTACATGCATGTTACAATGTCAAATACAGAATATTTTGGGACCGATAACCCTGCAGGAAAAGCCTCTCGCACCCAGGGTACGGCACTGATTTGACGATGTTATGTCATTTTTTCTCGTCATGATTCTACCAACCTCATTACCGTTAACATTTCTCTCCACATTTGGTTTATCTTTTTAATCGACGCATGCAAAGAAAGTTAATCCTGCAAGGTTCATGAAATCAAGCTCAATTTATTTGGAAGCGTGCTACATTTCTTTGTCTCTCTGTTTAATTTATTTCGTGTAAATAGCGACCAAAACCAATAAAAGTATCACCCCAGGACGCAAATATGGCTTGGTGTCTATTTGATGTTAGTATATTCTCAGCTCCGACTATTGCATTTCTAGCTTTTTGATTGGCTAAAAAACTCCGACTATGAGCCAATAGTTGGAGTTCTACGTCATATGGAAAATAGTGCGTCAAGTTTTCATTTTACGCTTTGTAAAATTGTGGAAATAAAAATCGGCGGCAAAACCCGGTTTGAGAATTTACTAAAACAATTATTCCATTCGCCCTTGTTGGATATGAAGTGATTATAACCAACTCGCGCTACGCGCTCGTTGGTTATTTTATCACTTCATATCCAACGCGGGCTCATGGAATAATTGTTATTTATTTTACGTTTAATTTGCGTTCAGTGCTGTTGTGTGGCTTGATGTCTGTCACGCTGAAACATAAAGGAGAACCAAATTAAGGACCAGAAAGTCCAATTAAAAAAAGAAGTACTTCAAATGTTTTTTGTGGACTGTACTAATAGTCCCTCTGATACCTGTTAGGAGAACATATTAAAGCTACAATGGTTATGGGGTAGGGAGGGGAGCCAGGCTAGGGGAGAACCCGTAAGTAAAGTAGCGTGTGCTTGACTTGAAGACAAAGTTTAGTGCAGTTTAGCGGGACTTGTTAAGAAATAAGGGAGCTCCAGGATTTAATAGCAACAGGGAAATCTGGCCCAGTTGTTCAAAACGTAATTAAGACGGATTCCGTTCAAAGTTCGAGCAATAAGTACAAAAATTATTTACGAAATATCTACTCACAACACGGTAACTTTTTGAATACTATTCAAAACATCTCACTGTAATTCCTTTCTCTAGGTGACCCCGCGATTAAATCCCCACGTATTCTCGAGAAATTTAATGTTAAACCTCGTAAGAATGCTAAAAGCGTGTGTTACTGTGTTTTCAACTAACGCGAAAGGTCCCTTTTAATTGAAATATGGATAACTTCAAGTTCAATTTTCTCTCACGGGGTCAGCTTGAGACCTTGTATCTTGATAAGATCTTCTTACCTTTACTTAAAATATTACCATGCTATGTTTTTGGTAACTTTATTTTTGCCGTTATTGCTCGAAAGTTCTGCGGAAATCATCTTAAAGCTATCTCGGCTTTTGTCAGCGCGTGAATTTTGATTTCCTAAATTTTCAGTGGCCATTTAGTATTATAACATAACTAAAGCAAAGCGCGCGCTCTGATTGGTCAATTCAGCATCTACTATTTGCCCATGGGTGTATGCTGCTGACGTGTGTGCAAATGCGCGCGCTTCAGCGAATGCACCATTCAAAATGTGAAAATTGTTTTCAACGGTTCATTCTCTGAATCGATGTGAAATTCAGTCCTTCGTGTTTTAATAACTTTGGACGGTTGTCTACTTTTTTCCCTGAGTTTGTTCATAAATTTATTGAACTATTTCACCGGTTGTTGGATACAGACCTTAGAAAGAGGATTTTGATCGATATTTCAGGAAACGTGATTAAACTTTATCGAGTTGCTGGTGTGCAGTCGCTTGTCATGAATGAATTTTCGCGCGCTTATTTTCTCCTGTCATGTAAGACTACACCAACATTTTTTGCGATGTACCTCAATAAAAGCAGCTCTGTTGTCCCAATGTCTCAGTGTTATGTTATAAAACAAATGGTAAACGCCATAGCATGTACTATTGAGTTACGGATGCACTTGGGAGGTTTGCTAAGCACTCAAGAAGCTAGAGTCGCACTCGGCTATCGCCTCGTACGACTCTTACGCTTCTTTCGTGCTTAGCAACCTCCCGCGTGCACCCATAACTCAATAGTACATGCTATGGCGTTTACCATTTGTTAAATAGTGTTATGATGGTTCCCTATACCCCTTGCAAAATCAAATCACGTAAAAATATTTAGCCTTTTCACCCTTCGCGAATAATAACCAAACTGTTTTCACATTCACGCAAAAATCAAGGCGAATCCAGGTTTGGACTGGGGGGGGGGGGGGGGGGCGTAAGGGTTTGCGGTGATGCGGTTTTGCGGTGATTTTTATTGTAACTCGCGGTATTGCGGTTTTAAAACACTAAGCGGTTTGCGGTTATTACAACCTTTAAGTCGTGGTTTTCGGTGAAAAAAGTGTCTGCAGTGATAACACACTTTAGAACGGTCGGCATTTGGTTGGTAGTAAACAGAGTACAATAGTGCAGTACAATCCCGGGAGTACAATATACCGTTGGCGTTATGATGGTATGTTTAATGTTAACGGCAATGTTATCAGAATATATCACAAGTCTTGCTGACGTCAGCTTTCATATTGTGGCCTCCATGTACGTGCAGTTTCGGCATTTGGAAAGAAATCCCATGCGGTTTGCAGTTTTTTGGCGTATTTCTGTGCGGTTTTGCGGTTTTCGGACCCTCCTTACGCTCCCCTCGGACTGTTACACTCGAATCTACTCGGAAGCCGGCGAAAAACCCCTGAAATTTTATTTTAACGTTCCATATCATGTATGGTGTTCAGATCTTGCACGCTACAAAATAACTGATACTAGCTTCATCTGTTCAAAACCCAACCACTTGGCCACAGAACGGGAAACAAGACTCAAAAAATGAGAAATTAAGTCATGCAGAACAAGATGACTCATGAATCACGCCTAATTCAACTATTCGTTCACGGGCCACGTTAGCCTGTTCCAGGCAATGGGTCATTCTCGTCCCCAGAGGCCGAAGAGTCGCGACCTCTTTCCACCTCTAAAACCGAAAGTCCGCGGCACGGCATCATTCTCATTAAGTTTCGGGTCTTGCTCCAGGGTGATTGGGCTACATGCACAAGCGTGACCATCGAATACAATATTTCTTTGAAATTCTTCTTTGATTCACCCCTCCATGCCAGCAAGAAAAAAACAGGAGCATCCGGAGGAACAGATGAACTAAGCATCAATGCCCAATGGCCAAAAGTGTGGGTTGAGTAAGAGAATCCTCAAAAGTACACTAATACTGATCATGACGTACGGCCATATAGAAACCTTACCCATGCCCCGTCCGACGCGCCTACACCCACCCTCCACCCCAACCTTCAAACCCTCGATTTGATGCCTAGCTACCAGACCTCAAGCTATTTTCGACATTCTGCCACGCGCGCGCTCGATCGGTGATTGGCAGCTCTTCTTTGTCACAAAATAACTACAATGTCCTCGACTCGCACCGAAACTCAAACTTCTACCTCGGGGAAATCGACTGGACCAGCAAAACTAAACAAGGATCCCACCATATCTCAGATTTTTGAGAGTTTAGAGTACGGCCCAGCTCCCGAAGCCGCCAGCAGCGTCAACTCGTGGTTGAACGAACATGGAAGAGACTTCGGACATTTCGTGAACGGAAAATGGGTTAAACCCGAGGGAAGGAAAGTTTATGAGACAAGAAATCCTGCGACAGGTGAGCAATGTGTTGTAATGTTCACGGTAAGCCGAATGTCATATCATTCGATTTCTCAAGTATGCACCGAACTTTAGGTAATCCACGGGGAGGCGGGGGTCAAAAGTCACAGGTTTGAAGTTCGCGAACGTACCATCATTGGCGTGCACAGCACAGTTTTTTGCGTTTTCTTCGTCGTAAAAAGAAACCACAACAGTACATGTGCTGTAAAAGATTTCACATGTTTTTTGGCTTGTTTATACGCTATAATTGATGTTCATAACTCCATTCGCACCCCTCCCCCTGTCCAACCTTAGTGATCAAGATTTCTTTTGTGTTATGGTGGTGCCCTTATAATAATAGAGGGATTGTATGGGAATTTTGCTTGAACATGTGAAGATGTTAAAAGAGGGTGTCCATATTCTAGTATAGGCAGATATTTCAAGGCCCCAGACACCCCCACCCCCCTTACATTAAAGTGAAGCACAAGTAGCCAAATGTTTTTGATAGCAAGGCTCCCTCCTTATCTCCATGTCTGGATCTGCCGCTGTATGGGGGTGTTTGTACAGAGGTTCAACTGCAGGGGCTGATCTTGAGGGCATGTGATCCTCCTCCCCCCCTCAAGAAGACCTGCGGTTTTCTAATATAATTAGTATTCTGCATACATCACTCATCAATTATGTCATTCCTTAGTGGCACACCCCCTCCTAAGAAAAATCCTGGCTCCATCTCTGAATTGATATCGATAGTGTACACTGTATGTTGAGGGGGCGAAGGATCACAGTGGAGAGATTTTTCTTTGTAATAAGTTGAGCGGATTTGCAGATTTTAAAAGTGCAGCAGATCGCAGATTATTTACTTAGAATTTTGGCTCCACATCATCAGAAGTTCGGATTGTGAATGCTAAACAAAGTTCAGATCAAGGATCTTTGATTGCTGTTGGTGGGTATTTTTTTTTACGAGACCTATACAACCTCCTTACATTGGTCACAAAAGTAAGCAAAAAACCAACATCAGCTACTGTCTGCTACTGCACAGATTGGTGGATTTTCGTACGACTATTCACCCACCCACCCCCCCCCCCTGTTGTAAGGTTTCCTTTGCCCCCCTTCCATGGAAGGGCTGCAAGACCATCACAAACTATCCCTAGTATATTGTTGAATTGCTCTGATCTACATGCAGCTTATCATTTCTCTGGTTCATACTTGAGAAGACAGTACAATGATTTGTTGTGTGTATTTACTGCAGGGGAAAAACTGGCCTCTACCATGCAAGGTCAACAAGAAGACATAGACCGAGCTGTTGGAGCTGCAAGAGAGGCCTTCAAATCATGGAGTCAACTTCCTGGTCATGTGCGAGCTCGTTATTTATACAGCATAGCCCGTCATGTTCAAAAGCATGCTCGCTTGATAGCTGTGCTTGAAAGTATGGATAATGGGAAGCCAATCAGAGAGACGCGTGATGCTGATGTACAGATTGTTGCAAGGCACCTCTATCATCACGCTGGCTGGGCCCAGCTGATGGATACAGAAATGCGAGGTACTGTAAACGAATCACGACCGTTATTAGTTCTTTGTCTAAAGATGTAAGATCAACCTAATGTCTTTGGAAGTTATTTGATTAATACAAAAATTAACCAGACAGTTTGGTTTCTGATAAATTTTTTTCAAGCTGTTAGCGATGTTATTTTGACAATAAAACTTCACAATAATTTAGGCTTGCATTTTTGGCATGACTGAAGGCCTGAAAATAACACGGCAGCCCTCTTTTTCTGTCTTTGGTCCAGAATTCCTGGCTAAACGTGAGAAGACTCAATTCTCGTACTGTCTGAGACCCAGCACCCATGTGGTCCTAATAATAATAAAAGACAAATTAAGTCAAAATTTTCCAAGACATACACCGAATGCAAATATGGCGGGTCACTCGGTTGTCGCTTGGTACGAGTCGCATGAAAGCGAGGCTAGTCAGTCTTCGATGCTTTGTTTTGACCAGAAAGTCTTGCTTCGTTGTCGATTTGGTTCGTTTTGTTTCGCACTACCTACGCGTTTTTGTGTTTCTGAATGCCTCGAGAAGGGATAGAAATCTTTCACCGTTTACCTCTAAGGGAAAATAGTGGATTAATACAATTCGTTGAGCGGAAGAAAAGAAGTCACGATCGCCGCAGGAACCAAAGTTTGTTTGCTACATCATCATTTCAGTACAGGAGATCTTAGAAAAGTCGGTTAAATGACGAGCTCATGTGGTGCCTGGTGATGTTCCAACACGATTTGCATGGCCAGAACCTTCCCCAAGGTTAAGAAAAGCTCCTCTTAATGTATCAATGGAAGAAGTTGTTTACGACCGCGTCCACTCGCACGGAATCGCACGAAACAAATACTGCGGTGTAATAACCAAGCGAATGAACTTTAACTGCCCCGTCATTGAAACCATTGAAAGCATTGAGCCAAATGACAACGACTCGGAGATGAATGCGATCTCTTACACATTTTCTAAGATCTTCCAGGCTGAACAGTTCCTTTGGCGATCGTGGGCGACATTGCACGTGTTTTCTTTGTCTGTTTTCCCCTCAAAGGTGAACGGGGAAACTGAAAAAAAACACACTTTCTCTGTAATGGAAGATTTTACTCCCTTCTGTTGGCATCCAGGAACACAAAAACGCGAAGGGAGTGCGAAACAAAACGAAGCAAGACTTTCTGGTCAAGAAAGACTGACTAGCCTCGCTTTCATGCGACTCGTCCCGGGCGACAACCGAGTACTCCGCCATATTTGCATTCGGTGTATAGTTACTTTAATTTGTCCAGAATAAAAGCCAGGGCTCAGATATTCTTGAATTTTTATTTTTAGATTGGAAGCCTGTAGGTGTTGTTGCTGCAATCGTTCCTTGGAATTTCCCGTTAATGTTACTATGTTGGAAAGTTTGTCCAGCTCTTGCCATGGGTAACACAGTAGTACTCAAGCCAGCTACGTACACACGGCTGACAGCACTCTTGTTTGCTGAAATTTGTGCCGAGGCAGGCCTTCCACCTGGTGTATTTAATGTTGTTACTGGAAATGGTGCATTTGGCAGTTCTCTTGCTGCTCATCCTGATGTTGATAAAGTTGCTTTTACAGGCTCTACAGAGGTATTTCGTACATTTTGTTTTATACTTTTCAAAAGGATTATAATTGTAAATTAGTACTTGCATTGCAACATGTTATTTTGTCATTACAAAGGGTCGCTAAAAAAATCCACAGCTCCCATATGTGGCAAGATCTTTTTTAGCCCCTCAATTTCATGGACTTTCTTGGTCAATGTACCTCCTCCTGAGCACCCAGATTTCCTTAGCATCAGACTCACTGCTCCTGCCCAAATCTCCACATTTTTAAGGAGTGTAAATTTATCCCACCTTTATATCAGGCTCATTATATTCTTGAACTTGCAATAAGACAAAGACAAATTAATTTTAATTGTTGGTTATGATTTAAATGACCTAGAGAAAAAATGTTATTAGGAGAACTTTACTTTTGATGTATTTCGTAGGTTGGTAAAGTTCTTCGCAGGTTGACAGCAGGTAGTGGAAAGAAGCTTTCTTTAGAGCTTGGTGGTAAGTCCCCTGTGGTTGTTTTTGACTCTGCAGATCTGGACAGCACAGTGGAGGGAATTGTGGATGCCATTTGGTTTAATCAGGGCCAGGTAAAGTTATTTTTTTAAGACTTGCTTGACTGCACTTAAGTTTGTGTTTGACTCTTAGTTAAATCTTTTATTCGTACGAGCCTGAAAGCTTTTATTCCCTTTACGAACATCTCTTTTGTGTCAATTATGAGAATTTGGTTAGTACAACTTACAGTGTATCATAAAAACTTGCAGAAAAGAAACACTTTTCCAAATTGGAGATGCAGTATCTGCCAGCTGTTTTGTTGTTTTATTATAAGTTCTTGTTTTTGCAATACATTTACATTAGCAGTGTATGCTAATGAGTTACTGTTTGTTTGCTAGGTTTGTAGTGCTGGTTCTCGTTTGATTGTCCAGGAGACATGTGCTGAGAAGTTGATTGGGAAGATCAAAGAACGCATGACCCACCTTCGGCTTGGTCACTGCCTTGATAAAGGCATTGATATGGGAGCAATAGTCGACCCTTCCCAAAAGAAGGCCATTGAAGCATTTGTTGAGGAGGCTAGAAAGCAAGGAGCCGAGGTTTATCAAAGCTGTGTATCCATGCCATCAGAGGGGTCATATTACCCACCTACTCTTATCACAAATGTTCAGCCAGTGTCAAAGATTGTGATGGAAGAGGTACATGAACTTTGTATGTGTAATAAAGAATTTGTTAAAAAAAACTCTCTTCCTCCTTTATGTGTAATAAAGATCTGACTTGGACAGAATCTGAACAGTCTCTCCACATTTTTGCTCCAAAAGTGTTCGACCATTGCAGTTGGCTAATTGAAGGGGTTCCTGGAATATAGCTTTAGGTAAAGGGAGAATCTCATATTAGCTCAGCAGTCACCTAGGGCCTTATTACACACAAGGGCCTTATTTCAGCATTAATTTGTAATTTCACATGTGAAATTATAAAATTGTCATGGCAACGTTTGGGTCAAAATTTCTCAATACAATAAATAAGTAAAAAATCCACGATTGTGAGCAAAATTTCTCACCTATGATATTAAACTCGTATACTCATGAAATTAGGAAATAATTTCACTTGTGTTTTGTCAAAATTCTTATAATTTCCCTCTCCTAAAGGCTTGGTAAATTATAATAATTTTGGCAAAATGCACATGAAATTATTTCCTAATTTCACTCGTCACCATTTGATCACCCATACATGAACATATAAAATAGTCTCCATAATTTTACTAAAAGTAACTTGAACCATGACCAGATCCTTTGGAATGATGTAGGTTTTTCTTTGGAATATGAGGCAAAAAAGGGAAAATATACACAGCATTACCAAACATGCGAAAACAATGTACAGCAGAGCTTTCAAAATTGAAGTTATTCTGAGAAGAAGTCAAATGACAACTTAAAATGGGGTGAGCCTTAACCCCCCTTTGTCCGCATTCTAAAATTATTGTTCTACTGGAGATCAGAAGTGATATTAATACCCTTGCATCAATTTAGTAAAAGTGACCATTTGTCTTTGTGGAAAGGTATTTGGCCCAGTGCTGACTGTTCTGACATTCAGAACTGCCAAGGAAGGTATAGCATTGGCCAACAACACCAACTATGGCCTTGGAGGAAGTGTCTGGACAGAGAATTTGTCACTGGCTTTAGAAGTGGCACTGAGCATCAAAGCTGGATCAGTGTGGGTTAATGGACATAACCTGTTTGATGCAGCAGCTGGGTTTGGTGGTTACCGTGAGAGTGGATTTGGTCGTGATGGTGGAAAAGAAGTAAGTAATGCATCAAACACGAGAGACAGTGTTTCATCACATTTCCAAACACTGAAAAGAGAGTTGAAAATAGTGCACAGTGGAGTATTTTTGACGAACTTCAAGGTGTTTGGAATTGTGATGAAACATTCTCTCGAGGGTTTGATATATCTTCTCAAATTCATTTTTAATTCATTACGTTAAAATAAAGGAAATCAGAATGGTAACCGTGGTTTGGAAATGTGATCTTAATTAGCATAGATTTTTACGATTTCATTTCTTCATTTTCGCCCAAGTTTTAGTTTCGATTGAGAAGATATATCAAACACTCGAGACTGTTTCATCGCATTTCCAAACACCTCAAAGTTTGTCAAAAATACCCCGCTGCACGTCGTATTTTCAATTCTCAGTGTTTGGAAATGTGATGAAACACTGTCTCTCGAGGGTTTGATGTATCTTCTCAATCAAAACTAAAACTACGGAGAAAACAAAGAAATTAAATCATAAAAAAATTAACTATGCTAATTAAGACAACATTTCCAAACCACAGTCACGGTTATGATTTCTTTTGTTTTAACTTACTAGATGAATAATGAGTTTGGGAAAGTAGGTCATAGTGGTTTCATTTTGGGTGTTTATTTCAACTAAGAAAGAAAGAAATTGGCCTCACATAAAGGGTTTCAGAAATACAGTAGGACTAAAAAATAGATTCACATTTAGATTGGAATGCAGTTTTTACAAAAATCATCATGCACTGTGTTAAGTATTTTTTAGCATTATTAGAGTTGGATCTAAAAACAGAATGAAAGAAAAATAAGACAGGCTAGCTATTAAATTTTGCATAAAATTGCATGAACATCAAGGAGCTCCTATATAGGACATGTAGAGAATTGATTGACAGAAGTACCTTTTTGGTGTTACATTAACATAGAACTGTGCATGGTACATGTACAGTACCATTACTGCAAAAATGTTCCTGGACTTTAATTTGTGTTCAGTTATGACTGGCCTTAAGATATCAGAATTGGTAGATGATAAAAATTTCTAAATTATTGCTCATAATCAACCCAGTTTCTTCTGGTAGTGCTTTTGGCTTGATGCTATGTATAAGTGCATGTCACTGTTTCCATTCTACAGGGTTTGTATGAATATGTTTGCCCTTCGTGGCAACAAAGGGCCAGGCCAGCTGTGGAGGATTATGATGTTAAGTTATTTGGTTCTTCTGTTCCTGCGAGAGTGATGAATCCAAATTCTAATCCCATAAAACTGCCAGGTTCATCATCAGGAAAAACAGATGGAACTGTACCACCTAGGTATGTAACACTATATGGTAGAATTAATAAAACTGAATAAAAGTCTGTTATTCCTGTTGTTCTTTTACATATATTAATTAATTATGGCTTTCTAATAAAATAATTTCATATTAACAAGGGAAAATGCCCTTGTAAGGGGGGCTTTTTCCTTGTTAATATGATGTCAAGTAATACTTTCTTAGCTGCAGCAAACAGAATTTCACAAAGAATAAAATAATTTGTTAATGACTAAGTGAATTAAAATTTTTATAGTGCTAACAGGCCTTTCTCAAACATTTAATTACTTATTAATATATTTTGCCCTGCTCTAAACCTGGCCTCAGATAAACCTCACTACTTTTGATCAAGAACTGGGGCTGATTCTCTCCCAGTAAGGCCCTTGTACTTGGTTAGTAAGAATATATTTTCTACATATGCCATGCTGGGCACACCTGTACCTGCAACTTAAAAAGTACCTGGGTGTTATGACTATTATTTTTATTGACTAAGGGTCACTCACTGCCTCTCCAAACTACCGGTAGACATATGATTGGTTCTGAAAGCAATAGATGACATGTGAAAACAATGGAGGTACTGCTTACTACAGACCAATGAAAATAGAAGTCCCAGAGAGGTAGTAGGCTTGATTACCAGCCGCTGTTCGGGAATCGGAGACCGGACTCGAGAGAGCGGCGGAAATCAAGCCTAGAGAGGTAGTGGCTACCAGATTACCTAGCTTTCATTGTAAACGAATGATAGTCTGTGTGTCCATCTGTTCTGTCCATCTATCCGACTTTTGATGGTATAAAGCTTTGCTCATTTTTAGCATAGATCATACTTATAAAGTGTACATTGGAGGTGCTCAGAAACGACCTGATGGAAACTACTCTCGACCAGTACTGGATCCCAAGGGGGAGGTGATAGGGCAAGTTGCTGAAGGAAACAGGAAGGATATCAGAGATGCGGTGGAGGCAGCGCATAAAGCTGCACCAGGGTGTGTAATAACTTAAATACCATAAAGACTCGTGTATAAGCCGCACCCCCAACTTTCAAGCATGATTTTGGAAAAAAAAAAATAAGAACTCCAAAAAAGCACTCTGTAAAAAAAGTTGGTTGTTGATGTTCACAACAATCTTGACAGAATCTAATGTTGCACATTTACAGTGACATTAATAAGTTAATCAACTCTGAAAATACCTTTTAAAAGCTTCTCTTTAATCGATTTCCCTATGCTCTGTGACTGACAACAGTTGGCCTCATTGCTAAACCCCACAATTGAAATGAAAACGATGGAACTTCAACGAAAATAAAGCGTAACAGAATGATGCAAAACGTTCGCTTGGTAACCACGCAGTCATGTAAGGAGGGAAGTCTGGACACCGAATAGCGTGGTATTTTCTTTCTTGCACGTTGTGAAGAAATCAGTGTTTAAGTGATCGGTCACAGACGACATTGTAAGTAGCTGTGCGGAGGAATGGAGATTGCATGCCAGTTAGAGTTTACCTGCTTAAACAAATTGCAAATGAAATGCTTGAAAGAACTACTGGTGGGCAAGATTCGGGTTTAAAACCTAAAGATGCAAACAAACAGCTCCTTTAGGAGCCACCACTTCTACCAAAAGCAATGATCAACAACAGTGTTCAATATGTTTATCTTTATTCACTGAAGGTTTTCAGTTCAATTTATGACCCCTACAGGCCAGTTTACTCCCTGTGAAAGCAATGGTCTCTTGTATAAGCCGCACCCACGATTTTTGGCCTGAAACTTTAGCAAAAAGGTGCGGCTTATACAGGAGTCTTTACAGTATATGTTACATCAACATAGTGGTCTCTTTAAAGAGCTTTTTTGTCTAGGAATGAGAATCCCAATGCAATTGTCGGTGGTACCGGTAATTTGAGCAAATTGATTGTAATTATTAAAATTATTTCCCTGTCAAGACAATGAAGATTGACATACCTGAGCTACTAAAGTTGCTACGCATTATAGTTGATACCATTCTTATCAATCATTTTTTGTGTTCCTTAACCTTGTATTATGTTCCCTTGGCGACATAGTGGAATAATTAAGATGACTTTCTCTTTTCCTGCTAATGGTATCTTGAAACTTGGTAAAATCTGGACTGAAAGCTGTTCAGTACTTCTTTTGTTTCCATTCACTACATTCTTCTGTTCTTGTAGCTGGGGTAAACGAGCTGCCCACAACAGAGCTCAGATTGTTTACTACATGGCAGAAAACTTAGAGCTGCGACACAACGAGTTTAGCCAGAGGTTGTGTGACATTACGGCCTGTTCTATGGAGGATGCCAAGAAAGAAGTGGATGCTACAATCCAACGGCTGTTTTACTGGGGAGCATATGCAGACAAATATGGTGGTACTGTACAGGTTGGTGAAAGAAGTTATCACGCTGAACAGTTTTAACTTAACAAATGGTTGTCATTGTTATGAGTTTAGCTTTCTTTTGACTAGAAGGCACACTGCACGGAATTGTAACCCCTTGCTTCGGAATTGTAACCCCTTGCTAAAGAAACTGTGGTGCTGCGTCGGTGGGAAGTATAACAATATAATTTGGTTTTATCAACTGGGTTGATAATGTCAATTGGCCACCGTAAAGAGATTCAAGAGCTGACGTTTTGAGCGTTAGCCCTTCGCTCTGCGAAACGTCAGCTCTTGAATCTCTTTACGGTGGCCAATTGACATTATCAACCCAGTTGATAAAACCAAATTAAATTTTAATTAGAACCTGTTATCAGGAGTTCTCAAATGGGGAGAAGAGATGGACAACATTGATCATGATACCAAGAGGGAAACATGCACATAGTCAGAAATGATGCCAGTCTTCAGTCTTTGGTATACCCAGTGATCACCCATGGATGGAATCCATGATTTCATCACTTAAAGAATACTGTTACCTGCTTATGGCACCACTCACCAGCCAACCCTGTTTTAGGACTATCTTGCTGGGGACAGGGCTTTTGCAACAAACGGTTGCATGGTACGAAATCCCGCCATGCTGGAGGGAGCCTAAAATATGGAATATGTTAAACGATGATCTTAGAACTACTACTAACACAACCTATTTTAGAAACAATTGCCTTGCCTTTGTAACTAGCTAGATTAATTTCTCTCAATTTTTACTTGATTGTATTCAACATATAATTCTACAAGCATGTATATATTGTTTATAATTGCTTTTTCTTTCTTTCTCTCTTTTTTTGATTGGAATTGTACATATATTTTTACTGTATTTATTTCTCGGAGATATTAGCGCTTATGCGCTACTCTTCAATCCGAGTTGAAATAGTTTACTACTACTACTACTACTACTACTATTGTTCCTGCACTGGGACAGCCAAGCAAAGCGACCTCAGCCAGTCAAGCTTGACTTTTCTTTGTTTTGGATTTCCCAGTGTGGGAATAATAATAAGCTTACCCTCCAGCATGGCGTATTTTGTACCATGTGACCATTTGTTGCAAAAAGGCCCATTGACAACTTTTATATTTGTTGTTAATAATCGTGTCTTTCGTCGTTTCTCCCCACAAGGAAACCCCATTTTATGGTGCCACAGTCAAGATTCACGAGCCTGTGGGAGTAATTGGTATCGCGTGCCCTGACTTGTGTCCACTATTAGCGTTTGTGTCACTTCTGGCTCCAGCAGTCATCAGAGGAAACACTGTTGTTATTATACCAAGTGAAAAGCACCCTATGGTTGCTGTCGACATGTATCAGGTACTATACTACTGGCATATTTTAAATGTTATAGGATAATACAATGTTCTGAGGCCTTTCCTTATTACCAGACTCCATTTTTCAAAGGTTGGTTAGTGCTATCCAGTGGGTAGATCTCAATCCTGTGAATAGTGTAGTTGGTTTTTTCACACTTTGAAGCTCTCAAGGAGTTTCCGACTTGCTTATCCAATAACACATAGTGCGAGAGTTCACGAATACACCGCGAGCAAACACGTCATGTTTCCTAGCAACTTCATGGACGATCACCGTGAGCTCAGTGTTGTCTCAGAGGCGGGATTTCATCATCAGCTAGCACTTGTTTCCCCGACTCCAAATTAAACTAGCTCTTGGTGCATTGTCAACAGATTGCAGATTACGTATTCAATTGTGAACTGATGTTAAACAATTACAGCACAAGCCCGATCTGCAGCCAAGTAGTTAACGAGTTAACGAGGCACAGCCAAGTTGACTATCGCCCATGGAAAACGGGGGCAAGTAGTCTAAATTTTTTAGTGGGAACTCTAAACGACTGACGGCTAAGCCAAAATCTACAAAAATTGTGCCCTCAGTGAACAGAAAACAGTGTGAGAATCGAATTATCAGATTTACGGATATCCAATAGAACGCAGCTGAGTTTTTGCTAAAGTGTTTCATTGTGTGTACTATGTAGGTATTCCTCAAAAAGAACCTATTGCACTGTCCTGTTGTAAAATCAAACAGAGGTTCTGTTTATTTTCCTGTTCGTTTTTTCAAGTGGACTGCCCAATTAGAGTGCTCCATTCCATAATGTATTGTTTTGCCATGTAGTACTTTGGTTTGTTTTCCAGATTTTTGATACATCCGACCTGCCCGGTGGCGTGGTTAACATAGTCACAGGCGATCGTGATCATTTAACCAAATACCTGTCCGAGCACCAGGATGTTCAGGCCATGTGGTACTTTGGCTCCACAGAGGGGAGCAAATTCGTAGAGTGGTCCTCGTCGGTGAACGTAAAGCGTACCTTCGTGAACTATGGCCAGAGCCGTGACTGGCTCGACAACTCTCAGGGACAGGGAGAGGAGTTTTTGTTTCATTCTACTGAATGCAAAAACATGTGGCTTCCCATGGGAGACATCTTTGCTAATTGAGTGGATTATGCGAAAGAGAAGTTCGTGGAGAGTTCTGCGGGTCTTGGTCGCAGGAAAACGGAACAATGTCTTGCGTGGGCCTGTGGTCCTTAAAGTGCACATGAAGCGAAATATTTTTAATGTATATTTCTAAAGAATCTGAAAGTTTGAGAAGGAAAGAGAGCAAATTGACGATTTTATAAGCCTTGAAAGTTAACGCATTTTG
Source organism: Blastomussa wellsi (assembly GCA_947652115.1). Taxonomy (NCBI): domain Eukaryota; kingdom Metazoa; phylum Cnidaria; class Anthozoa; order Scleractinia; family Plerogyridae; genus Blastomussa; species Blastomussa wellsi. The sequence goes on along the minus strand of OX393562.1, from coordinate 22,351,607 downwards.
CTCCAAAAATGTCCGCCAATTTGCGCGGTCAAAATACCAGATCGTGACGTCACGTTGGTTGCATCTCAGATCAAGAGATGAGGCGGACAGTGAGAAAATTAGGCGATGAGGAGTTAGAACCTTATCCCATTTCGTTCGAACGGTTAACAATTGGCTATTCGTTTCGAGACGGCTAGTTATTCGGAACATTTTCGCGTGAGAGGTTCCTACTCAGCGCTTACCAAAAACGACCCTTTGCAACTAAAGTGACGTCACATTAAGGATTTCACAATAGAAACTTGATCCAGGCTCTGGACACTTTTACGCCAGAAAACCTCATTGTATAGCCCTCAAAATCGCTCAAATCTTTGAGTGTAATTTTTCTACTTGCAGTAGTTTTCTATACATGTAGGGGAACTGAAAACGGCTAAGAAAAAATTTGCTTCCCATGCACTTTAATTGACCGGCCGAATAAGGGCCGGGGCTAAACATCGTTTTCCCATTTAATCACATTTTTGATCAGTGAATTTAACTCTCAACTCTGATGTTAAATATTAAGTAATGTGTGATTCGTATAAGTGTTTTCATCCAGTGTTTGTTTTATTCTGTATAGTGCTTGTGTAACAGTGTTTTAGCGTAGGACGGTTCGTCTACCTCAGGCTTGTCCAGGGTGTGATTTTGTTTGTTCGTTTAGGTATCGACTGCAACACTAAATAAGCATTACCATCTTGTTATAAGACGCTTTGTGAACAGTAGTAACTTGATCAGCGCTAGGGGATTGTCTCCTGGCAACTCGAAGGAAATAGGAAATGTTTTTTTAGGTACCGTTAATTGGAGATGGCGTGGTAATGTGGGGTAGTTAGAAGATGTAAATTGAATGAAATTATAAAATTTTGAAATCAGAAAATAATTCCTAACTGAATCTACAAGAAGTGTACATTTTTATCCACGACAGGAACCTATTCATGAAAACAACTAACACTTTATATTATTGTCAAGAAGATTTCATTATGTAAAGTACTGAATACCATCATTACAATTCATCTTTGTTGTTCGTAATTCATATCACCAAACTACGCGCGGTGTAGCTGCTATGCCAGCAAACATGGCCGGGTTAAGAGGGGCGGTACGCAGCTCTTTCAAGGTCCCACTGCATTGGCTGAAAAAATTATAAACAAACAAGAGTAACAATGGATCCTAGTACTATAAAAACAATTGAGCTGGGTATTATTAAGATCAATCAAATTAGAGGTTCGAGAGAGCTGGAAACTATCTGTAAGATGACAGGGTTCGTCATTCAGTGGTCTGCTGTTCTGTTCTGTTGTGGTGTTGTGCTGTCGTCCCAGTCCCGTTAAAGATGCATGGTTCCGCGGCTTTACCTTTCGGTTCACCAAGAGCCCGGTATAGACTGGAACTGATTGATTCGAGTGGTAGAAAATGTCGCCAATCCGCTGTAAACCGAACAAAACTTGAACCAATCGCAATTGCCCATGTTCTATATATCAAAATTCTTAAATGGCACCGAGGCTATTGCTATCTGCTTTTGTTTCCTTTGTATCAAGTCTCTTGTGGGGTGCAATATACCCACTCCACGAGCAGCGTGCTTTAACCAAGATGGCACAAGGCAAGGTGACGGTCATTCTCGTCCCCAGAGCCGCTTGTCCCTCTTAGCTGCCTGGGCCTGTGCACGAGAAACGTGGCTCTCTGGACACACGATTTGATTCGCTGAAATCAAACAAAGGGAGTCCAATCACATCAGCCGTTTTAAAATCCTTTATCGTTAGCCCGTTTAAAACGGCTGATGTGATTGGACTCCCTTTGTTTGAATTCAGCGAATCAAATCGTGTGTCCCCAGAGCCACTTGTTTCTCGTGCAGAGGGAGGGACAAGCGGCTCTGGGGACGAGAATGGGTGACGGTTTCTTCCGTTAGACCCACTCCACGTGCAACGCGCTTCAACCGAGGTGGGGTGCCTGGAGGCGAGGCAGGGTTAAAAGCATTTTCGTGCGACGAAATTTCTAAACGTCACAATTTGAAAACCAGACCTCCTACACATACGACTTTTCACAGGTTTGTTGCACTGAAAAGTGCTTCAAAGTTTGAAATCACGGCCTTGTTTGACCAGTTACATGACCAATATAGAAAAAGCTCTAATATATAGATTTAGCCAAGCCTAAAAGCGGAGCTCCGCATTTTTGATGGTTCTTAATAATTTCTCTGAAATAAATAGTAATTAAAAACGTTAACTCCAATTGCAGAATTTCCGCTAAGAATGACCATAAAAAGTTAAAATGTTGCCAGAAGAAAAAATGGGACCTGAGCCCGCGATCTATGGAGAAAACCAATGCGTGGTCAGCGGTCAACTTCAAGAAAACACGTTAACTCGATGAGTTCTAACCTGAGCCCGCTATTTGGTCATGTGATACTGGTCAGCGGATACCTCGATTTGACAGCTGTCAATTGACCATGACATGGATGCCCAAAAACAAAGATGAAAGCTGATAAGGCTGACAAGGTGTTGTGAAGGCATGGCTATTTGTGGCCGCCATGTTGCGCGACTCCGCCGTCGTCGTGCGTACGCGCCCACGAGCAATACCGCTAGCCATGATAACCATGAGAAAATCAACTCATGGGTCCCGTTTTCTTTCCCATATGAGTATGGGGCTCCGCTTGGCGGCCCTTCGGGCTGCCGGAGCTCAAGATTTAGCCAAGCCTAAAAGCGGAGCGCTCGGGCCGCAAATGACACTACGCGGGCGGCAATAAACAATAATCCCTCAAAAAGCCATGCTAATACCCTATTTATTTCAGAGAAATTATTAAGAACCAGCAAAAATACGGAGCTCTGCTTTTAGGCTTGGTTCGTCAACTTCGTCCTCAGCTCAGGGCGGTTTTCCCTGGGTATTTCGCTCCACCAAATGCAAGGCAAATAGCGCCTGGCGCTGGGGCCGAGGTTGTGGGACACGTTGCATGAAATCGAAGCAAGCGTTCAAATTCTCTACCCACTGTGAGGGAAATCAAATTCTCCACCCCCGAGAAGCATTATCAAATTCCCTACCCCCACCGGGCAAAGGCGTCAAATGCCCGGGGGATGTTGACTGCAACGTTGATGGATACAAGCAACAGTAAATGAAGCATTCTCTTGATACCAGCGGGGGATGGGAATAGCATCCCACCCACTGACCCAGGGGGAATAGTAATGCTTCTAGTCACTAAATGCTACTGAAGCCGGAGTTTAAGCGCCGGCGGCTATGAGCCAGCTGGGTAAAGACTTTACTACAAGTGTCCGGGGGGGGGTATTTAGGCAAGGAAATTTGTGTTTCAAATCTCTGTGTCCTATTACCAACAATTCGACATGGTAAAACTGTCTAAACATAACGACATAAACCCAAAACAGGTCGCTATGAACATTCTCTAAACGTAAAATACTAAGGAACTCTAATACCTTTCGTTAGCTTAATAGCCTATGGGCTTTTGATTTAGGATGCTACGAGGGACTTTTTCGTTTAATTTTCATATTTTTTATATACATCATCGCCTAGAACGTGAAACTCGAGTAACTGATACATTCCAGGATAAGTGAAGCAATTTTTTCTTGTTCATTTGTTTATTTTTTAACATACATATTTCATATTTTTTTTATTTTCATTTAATATAATGAAATAAAATTTCGCTTGCTTTGTAAGTAGAATGTAAGTTTATAAATAAGTAGTATTATGTAAAGATCATAAGTAGAATAGAACGGCACGTATCACCGTGGATATTTTGCAATACAATTCTTGCTGCGCGTGAGATATTTGATTATAATTTTAAATTAATGGCGCGATTTTGTTCATCCATGCGCACTTCAGTGAGCCCACTTGCATTTTCAAACTTGCCAACCGTCATTTAGTTTGCACTAAAAACAGTGAAATGTTTGCATCGCGTTACATCAAGTTGCCGATCGTCCGCTAACTTCATACAGCATTGAGGATTGAGCAAGCCGACTAGTACTCTGCTTACATGAACAATCTTGCTTTTGAAAGTTGAAACTAAAAACTTGCTTGGTAAGTAAACAAAGTTCCTTTAACGGCTTAACTTTGGTTACCAGAATTCTCGATATTTTAGCAGCGTTTCTGTACCAGTTCAACGTTGGAAACCGACAAACTTTGGTGAACTTAACAATTCAGTATTTCCCTTTTCTTTTTAGGAGGTCTTGGATACAAGGTTGATACAATTACCAAGTTGAACCATGTTGGCACAGATTAAGGAGAAAGTGCTTTGACAACCGAAAGCGCTCGGGTTAAAAGGTAATCAAAGTACTGTACCTTTCCTTTTATAGCCACCAAATATTGAACATTATATTTGAGACTTTTTAAGCAAGCTTTTCTCAACTTTATTTAGTCTGAACAACTCGGTGAGTAATCTGCAAGAACTGGACAGGTGCTTGAAAGTAATCTAAAGCACCTTCAAAACTTCTTTGAGATCAATAATATATTGGTAGTGGTATTTAAGAGATATATGTTCATAAACATTTTTCTTGCATTTTAATAGTTGCGAGCTTGGTGGTGTAGGCTAATCCGCCATGCATTTTGAGCGAGAAAACAAAATTTTCTTAGCGCGCGCGAAACAGCAGCCTGCTGCTAAAATAGAATTCTATCGTTGTTTTCTCTCTGTGACGTTAGTAGTGCTGACTGTCGATCAACAACGATCAACCGCTTGAACAACAGAAGTAGGATAGCCGCGTTTGTCGAAGAAATCGCACATTTCCTCTGATTTTAAGGAAAAATCAGAGTCGTCACTGATCATTTCACCTGTGCCTCAGCCAATGTCATCTACTGCATAACTTGCACTCTTTGCAAAAAGTTATACATCAGCGAAACAGGGAGACGACTAGGCGACCGATTCCGAGAACACCTTCGGGACGTAGAGAAAGACGACAAAAATGCATCGAAACCGGTCGCGAGACACTTCAATCTCCCAAATCATTATATGCAGCATATGGCAGTCTGCGGCCTTTCCCTTCACCAAGGAAACACGGAAAGCCGCAAAACTCTGGAACAAAAAATAATTTTTCAAATCAGCACTCTTAATCCTCACGGTATCAACGAACGCTTTTCATTCAACTAATTTATTCCGTTGTTTTCACGTTACCAGGCACCAGCCAATAGCGTAGCTCCATCTTTCTGTATATAAAAAACACACGACCCACAATTCCTTGATTCGCTCCGACGAAGTGCTAACGCTCGAAACGTCAGCTCTTGAATCTCTTTACGGTGGCCAATTCACATTATCAACCCAGTTGATAAAACCAAATTATATTGCTGCTAAAATAGCCTACTCACGAATTGAAAGGCATGTCTAAAGACTCATTTCTGGCCACAGATGCAGACTTGAAATTGCCACAGCGATCTTAGCTCAAGTTTGAAATATCGCTTGCTGGGGCAAGCAATGCTTATAATATAATTTTCCAAAATCCAAAATCATTTAAATTTAAATCATTTAAGGGGGGGGGGGGAGAAACTATTCCTCCCTTCGACCCTTAAAATTTTCGCCAATAAGAGGGGGGGGGGGGGAGTGTGGGGGGCAGGCCCCTTCCCTAGATCCGCCACTGGAAACCGGTCACTCTTTGGCGGTCAGTGTATAACGCAGACTACAGACCGAGAGTAAAATGCAGACTGAGGGTAAAATGCAGACTGAGGGCAAAGAAACACGAGTCTGAAATAAGTCCAAAAGATTTTCTCACCTTTGTTTACGAGGTTAGATCTGGTGCCAACAAATCTTCTGAAGAGCATTTCATGGTGGTTTTCATTGTTAACTATCCCAAACGGATAATTAATTATTGTAAACAAAGCAGTAATTTCGGTGTATTTAATACAAACACCATTCCTTACTTTAAACAATATTACCTGTCCTGTTCTATGATAAGCGAGGGGCTTCTTTACCATCGCCGGATTGTCCGAATTCAGGCCTCAGTCATATGGTCTCGGGTACCCGAGACAACCCTCCCTCCCGAGACAACTTTACCGAGCGTTTATATGACAAAAAAATTGCCCCTGTCATCTGTTGTTTATTCGATCACTGGAGGCCTTGCTGGGTTAAATTCTGTTTCTTAGTGCAATTTTATGATTAAAAACATGAAATCCGGACAGTACGTGACACTCGGCGCGTTAAGAGTTGTCCCGGGTAGGCGCGCCAAAGTGTTTATATGAGAAAAAGTTGTCCCGCCTGCCAGGGTTACCCTACCTGTCGAGACGAGACAATTCGCCTACCCGAGTTTTCTCGCCCACCGAGACAACTCGGGTAGGATCATATAAACGGTTGGCAGAATTGTTCAACATTTTAGTGAAAAGTTAGCTCGCCCAGGGTAACTCGGGGGGAGGGTTGTCTCGGGTACCCGAGACCATATAAATGGGGCCTCAGAGATTCCAACCCTCCCGTTTTGGCCGGAACCTCCCGTTAGGAAATCAGCGATGCGGAAAAAGAAAGTATCATGTTACAACATTTCAAAGAAAAACAAAAGTATCATAGTAATTAAGGAGTTATCGTTTGTCTCACGATGTGATCACTTGCGCTTTGCACCTCGACGTTTCGGCTGCATACTGCTAGCCTTCATCAGGCGATAAGGTCGACTCGCTCCGCTGTGATTGGTTGGTTTCCAACAGCTGTGATTGGTGTGTTTCGATCCTCGCTGATCCTAGACCAGTTAGTTGTTCCCTCGGCGGTTCGCCGTTGTGCAGTTCTCTCGTTCTTGTGAGCTGACGTTTCAAGCGTTAGCCCTTCGTCGGAGAGAATCAAGGAATTGTGGGTCGCTGGTGCCTGGTAACGTGAAAACAACGGAATAAATTAGTTGAATGAAAAGCGTTCGTTGATACCGTGAGGATTAAGAGTGCTGATTTGAAAAATAAATTTTTGTTCCAGAGTCTTGCGGCTTCCCGTGTTTCCTTGGTGAAGGGAAAGGCGCAGACTGCCATATGTTGTTTAGAATGATTTGGGAGATTGAAGTGCCTCGCGACCGGTTTCGATGCATTTTTGTCGTCTTTCTCTACGTCCCGAAGGTGTTCTCGGGATACAAATAGACAAAAGTATCGTGTTACCGCTGTCAAGCAAAGGCTAGGAATCACGTTCTGAGTTTTTCATTTTCAGGTAGAAATAGCTTTGTTTATTAGAATTGGCATTTAGTCACAACATGCGGTAGGTGGGTATGTCTTCACAACATTGTAATGCCGTGTAGTAATGAGTAGTGTTAAAGGAGAGAGTTTGAAAGCATTGATATTTTCTATAGATTTGTGGTATGGAATCCAGTGGCGGCAAGTATAACCGCAAGGTAATCAAATTAGACTTTTAGGCGTCACACCCAAGTTAGTGACTTACATCAATCCAATCAGGTTTGTGGTTGCATCAAGAAACCAGTCAAATTGTCAGTCTCGTCCCCATAGCCCGCTTTTCTTGAAACGTATTTTGCGTTGCGCTCATTTACTTAAAATGCACCCGCCGTCCCCTACCCATCCTGACCCACCACCGGAGCCTGTTCACAGGCTAGCTATGGGGACGAGAATGTAGTGACGAATGAAGCATTCTCGTCCCCAGAGCCGCTTTTCCCTCTTAGCCAGCTGGACCTGTGCACGGGGAACAAGTGGCTCTGGGGACACACGATTTGATTCGCTGAATTCAAACAAAGAAAGTCCAATCACATCAGCCGTTTTATACGTGCTAACGATAAAGGATTTTAAAACGGCTGATGTGATTGGACTTCCTTTGTTTGATTTCAGCGAATCAAATCGTGTGTCCCAGAGCCACTTGTTCCTCGTGCACAGGCCTAGCCGGCTAAGATGGACAAGCGGCTCTGGGTTCTAGAATGCGAATGAAGCTGTTGACTGTTGACAAATGAGAGAAAGTTGGTACCCAGTACCTCACAGAGATGGGATTTTCCCGCAAAAAGCATAGTGTTTTTTTCGAATTTCAAAGGTGTTTCCAAACGCAAGGTGCCCGTTTTTCACCGCTTTACCATTGCAGAAATACGTCTTTATTAGGTTATGTTTTCTTAATGTCGGCGATGGACAGCGCTAGCCTGAGTTCTGAGAAGAAAAGGTAATAAATTCCCTGAAATTGTTGTTGTTTTTGTAACCAGTTATGACAGATCAGCTCGTTTTGTCTTTTCAGGTTGATAGATAGATTGTTCGCCACTATTCGTGACTATTCGCTATTGGGGTTTTCCAAGCACCCGTCAATTTCTTAACTGCACAGGCGGACCACCCGATGTTTGAGTTTGTTGCGTCACACCGATCAATGGCGGTTTAATACAAAAGAAATATAGATGAACATAAATTAGTTGGCCACGATTTGCTCCAAATAAACGTTTAAGGCATCATTTCGCGAGATAATTTATCGACCTCTAGAAGAGAAAGAGAGACAAGACAGGCAGCACGACAGCGGCGACCGCGACCTTGTCCAGTTCAAGCGCGAGCTGACGCTAAACCATCATAATTCTCATCTCGAAAACGCCGGCATCTGATCGAGCATACATTTTTCGTACTTGTGCCGAGCTTGAGCTTCATTCTTCCAAAATTTAACGAGAAAATTGACCCTGAAGTCCAAAAAAACAGTTTTCTCGATATGATCAGTGCCAGATTCTTGCCCAAAGGAATCTGAAGAATGTAGAACCAATTCGAATCAACCAATGGGAGGTGGCCTTGGGCTTATGAACTGCCAACGGGCCAACGGCAACATGCGTTGCGATGCGTTGATTGGTAGATTTGAATTGACTCGCATTCCCTTGGGCAAGAATCTGACACCGATCACATTGAGAAAGCCTTTTTTTGGACTTGAGGATCGCTTTTCTCGTTAAATTTTGGAAGGATGAAGCTCATGCTCGGCACAAGTATGAAGAAATTTGTGCTCGATCAGATGCTGGCGTTTTCAAAAGTGAGAATTATGATTGGTTTAGCGTCGGTTTGCCCTTGAACTGGACAAGGTCGTTGTCGCCAGCTGTCGTGCTGCCTGCCTTGTCTCTCTTATCTAGCGAAATGACGCCTCAAACGGCTCAGAATGGGCAAAAGAATAGCACACAATATCATTTAACATTTCATCTGAACGTTTATTCAACATGTAGGATGAACGCAACAAACTGAAACATCGGGTGGTCCGCCTGTGCTATGGGTATTGGGCTCTGCTCTGTGGCCCTTTGGGCTACCGGAGCTCTGCTATAAACACTTGTACCCCATGTTTATCCTTGCGATTTACTAAATATATGTAGGGTAAAGGAAAGTCTGCATTCAGGCCTAGTGGCCCATCAGGCTGGAGCTTATCGCGGTTTCTTTAGCATGAAGTGAAAGAGAGTATTTCTACTCCCCCATGGATGGGATGCTAGTCCATCGCAGGGTTACCCCCAGCAGTAAATTTGCTGCTCCTGGGTGAAGAGAGGGACTGAAAGTAACGTGTCTTGCCCAAGAACACAATGCAGTGCCCCGCCTAGAGGCTAGAACCTGGACCGTCCGATCTGGAGTCCAGCGCACTAACCATTAGGCCACTGCGCCTCCCACAAAATATATGTAGGGCCTAAATATAAATGCAAACTATTTTCTTCACTTCAGAGCTTTGAGTGATGGCCTAAGTTTAATGAATCTTGATACTGCATCACCTGCAATCACTATACACAAGAGTCAAGCCATGCTAAAGAAAACAGATGGATGCATATAGCAACAGAATGGATCAAAATGATTGCATGAGAAGTCTTCAAGTAGTTTGGCATTCCAAAAGAGTCGCAGTAATTCAATCATCAATCCTACTGCATGGACTGTTAACTACAGGTAACAGAACTTGTTTCTTGTAAAAATCCTAGATCAATACCCAAGCAAATATGCAACAAAACTTTCAGTTTTATTTTGGAGCATACGAAATTCATGTAATCCCAAGTTGGTGGAGGGTTTAAGTTAAAATAGGTTTAAGTTAAAATATACAATATTCATATTCCCTAATGGCCCTGGGCAAGAGCCTTCAGAAAATGAATGCGAGGCTCATGCTGGGGCTGGGGTGCTGGAAAACAAAACTAGCATTGAAAGTCGCAAGGCTCTGGAGCCTATAAATGATCTGCAGGTTACAGGAATACCTCAATTAAGTGGAAATACAAAATGACTTGGTAGGAGTGACTGAGAAGATTCAAAGATTAATTGAACTGACTGTCAGGAGAGTGCAAGTCAGTCAGGAGTCAGGCTTGTTTCAACACAAGGTAATATCCCCAATCTGCAGCAAAGTAGTTTTTAACCATTATGCCAAAAATTTATGGGACTGCAAGTAAATATTCTCATCCACCAGCACAGTTCTTTGATCACTAAACTGACCAACACTCCCAAATTCGTTTTGAGCCAAATACATCAAGCCTACAGTCCAAAGACCAGGAGCACTGGCCATTTCTAATAATGTTAGAAAAATGAATCAGAGTTTAAACGGGATTCAAACCCGTGACCTCTGCGATAACGGAGCAATTTTGTAGTAATTTTTAAAAAATTATCAGTCAAGAGTTTCAACGGGATTCAAACCCATGGCCTCCACGATTCCAGAGCATTTTTCTAAACATTTTAGAAAACGTTTCAGAGCTTCAACAGGATTCAAACCTGTGACCTCTGTGATAATGGAGCTAAGTACTTAGCCACATTGGACTAAGGCCAATTGTTTTTTCAGTCCCAAGCTGGGTGGAAGGTTTTGTGTGTTCCACTTGGTGCTTGTATGCCTGCACGCTCCCGAGGTAAGGTTGCAGCACTGTTGGGGCTAGGGACTATGCACATGAATTGGAAACCCACTCTTTCTTCTATTGCACGTTGGCAGCACGAGTACCATACGAGTCAACTCAGAAAGTCATGTGATCTGAGAGGCAGAGAGGACTGGTTCTTGTTCCTCACGAGGTGGTACTTCCCTCAGAACGCCTTCAGGTTCTAACACCCAGAGGACTGCCTGTATTCAAGCTGGGACTGTACATTATCTTTCTATTTTCTGTATTCAAGCCATATCTTGGAAAAAAAGCAAATAGGTTGTATTACTTAGTGAAAGAGAAGAACATGTTGTTAGTGAAAATATCGATAGTCACCTTTAATTCAATTTCTTTTTTCTTCCAGAGGCACAGAGTTAGAAAATATAGATCAGCAATGCCATGAAGTCTGCGGTCAGTATAAATTGCACATAATTATATATTGTATTAATTAATAATTCTTAAAAATATATCAGCTTCAACGGGATTCAAACCCGTGGCCTCCGCGATTGCGAAGCAATTTTCTAATAATTTTAGAAAAATGAATCAGTTTAAACGGGATTCGATGGGAGGCGCAGTGGCCTAATGGTTAGTGCGCTGGACTCTGGATCGGACGGTCCGGGTTCGAGTCCTGGCCGGGCCACTGCGTTGTGTTCTTGGGCAAGACACTTTATTCTCACAGTGCCTCTCTTCACCCAGGTGTATAAATGGGTACCGGCGAATTTACTGCTGGGGGGTAACCCTGCGATGGACTAGCATCCCATCCAGGGGGGAGTAGAAATACTCTCTGTCGCTTCATGCTACAGAAACCGGGATAAGCTCCGGCCTGATGGGCCACTAGGCCCGACTGCAGACTTACCTTACCTACCTTAAACGGGATTCAAACCCGTGACCTCTGCGATACCGGAGCAATTTTTGTAATAATTCTTGAAAAATCATCAGAGCTTCAACGGGATTCAAACCCGTGGCCTCCGCTATTCCGGAGCAATTTTCTAATAATTTTAGAAAAATGAATCAGAGTTTAAACGGGATTCAAACCCATGACCTCTGCGATAACGGAGCAATTTTGTAGTAATTTTTAAAAAATTATCAGTCAAGAGTTTCAACGGGCTTCAAACCCGTGGCCTCCGTTATTCCAGAGCAGTCTTCTAATGATTTTAGAAAACGGAATCAGAGTTTCAACGGGATTCAAACCCGTGACCTCTGCGATAACGGAGCAATTTTGTAGTTATTGTTAAAAAATTATCAGTCAAGAGTTTCAATGGGCTTCAAACCTGTGGCCTCTGTGATTCCAGAGCAGTCTTCTAATGATTTTAGAAAACGGAATCAGAGTTTCAACGGGATTCAAACCCGTGACCTCTGCGATAACGGAGCAATTTTTTAGTAATTTTTAAAAAATTATAAGTGAAGAGTTTCAATGGGCTTCAAACCCATGGCCTCCACCATTCCAGAGCATTTTTCTAAACATTTTAGAAAAAGTTTTTCAGTGCTTCAACAGGATTCATACCTGTAACCTGTATTCAAGCCATATCTTGGAAAAAAAGCAAACAGATTGTATTACTTTGTGGAAGAGAATAGCATGTTGTTAGTCAAGGTATCGATAGTCACCTTTAATTCAATTCCTTTTTTCTTCCAGAGGCACAGACTTAGAAAATATAGATCAGCAACGCCATGAAGTCTGCGGTCAGTATAAATTGCACATAATTATATATTGTATTAATTAATAATTCTTAAAAATATATCAGCTTCAACGGGATTCAAACCCGTGGCCTCCGCGATTGCGAAGCAATTTTCTAATAATTTAAGAAAAATGAATCAGTTTAAACGGGATTCAAACCTGTGACCTCTGCGATACCGGAGCAATTTTTGTAATAATTCTTGAAAAATCATCAGAGCTTCAACGGGATTCAAACCCGTGGCCTCCGCTATTCCGGAGCAATTTTCTAATAATTTTAGAAAAATGAATCAGAGTTTAAACGGGATTCAAACCCGTGACCTCTGCGATAACGGAGCAATTTTGTAGTAATTTTTAAAAAATTATCAGTCAAGAGTTTCAACGGGATTCAAACCCATGGCCTCCACGATTCCAGAGCATTTTTCTAAACATTTTAGAAAAAGTTTCAGAGCTTCAACAGGATTCAAACCTGTGACCTCTGTGATAATGGAGCTAAGTACTTAGCCACATTGGACTAAGGCCAATTGTTTTTTCAGTCCCAAGCTGGGTGGAAGGTTTTGTGCGTTCCACTTGGTGCTTGTATACCTGCACGCTCCCGAGGTAAGGTTGCAGCACTGTTGGGGCTAGGGACTATGCACCTGAATTGGAAACCCACCCTTTCTTCTATTGCACGTTGGCAGCACGAGTACCATACGAGTCAACTCAGAAAGTCATGTGATCTGAGAGGCAGAGAGGACTGGTTCTTGTTCCTCACGAGGTGGTACTTCCCTCAGAACGCCTTCAGGTTCTAACCCCCAGAGGACTGCCTGTATTCAAGCTGGGACTGTACATTATCTTTCTATTTTCTGTATTCAAGCCATATCTTGGAAAAAAAGCAAATAGGTTGTATTACTTAGTGAAAGAGAAGAACATGTTGTTAGTGAAAATATCGATAGTCACCTTTAATTCAATTTCTTTTTTCTTCCAGAGGCACAGAGTTAGAAAATATAGATCAGCAACGCCATGAAGTCTGCGGTCAGTATAAATTGCACATAACTATATATTGTATTAATTAATAATTCTTAAAAATATATGAGCTTCAACGGGATTCAAACCCGTGGCCTCCGCGATTGCGAAGCAATTTTCTAATAATTTTAGAAAAATGAATCAGTTTAAACGGGATTCAAACCCGTGACCTCTGCGATACCGGAGCAATTTTTGTAATAATTCTTGAAAAATCATCAGAGCTTCAACGGGATTCAAACCCGTGGCCTCCGCTATTCCGGAGCAATTTTCTAATAATTTTAGAAAAATGAATCAGAGTTTAAACGGGATTCAAACCCGTGACCTCTGCAATAACGGAGCAATTTTGTAGTAATTTTTAAAAAATTATCAGTCAAGAGTTTCAACGGGCTTCAAACCCGTGGCCTCCGTGATTCCAGAGCAGTCTTCTAATGATTTTAGAAAACGGAATCAGAGTTTCAACGGGATTCAAACCCGTGACCTCTGCGATAACGGAGCAATTTTGTAGTCATTGTTAAAAAATTATCAGTCAAGAGTTTCAACGGGCTTCAAACCTGTGGCCTCCGTGATTCCAGAGCAGTCTTCTAATGATTTTAGAAAACGGAATCAGAGTTTCAACGGGATTCAAACCCGTGACCTCTGCGATAACGGAGCAATTTTGTAGTAATTTTTAAAAAATTATAAGTGAAGAGTTTCAATGGGCTTCAAACCCGTGGCCTCCACCATTCCAGAGCATTTTTCTAAACATTTTAGAAAAATTTTTTCAGTGCTTTAACAGGATTCAAACCTGTGACCAGTATTCAAGCCATATCTTGGAAAAAAAGCAAACAGATTGTATTACTTTGTGGAAGAGAATAGCATGTTGTTAGTCAAGGTATCGATAGTCACCTTTAATTAATTCAATTCCTTTTTTCTTCCAGAGGCACAGACTTAGAAAATATAGATCAGCAACGCCATGAAGTCTGCGGTCAGTATAAATTGCACATAATTATATATTGTATTAATTAATAATTCTTAAAAATATATCAGCTTCAACGGGATTCAAACCCGTGGCCTCCGCGATTGCGAAGCAATTTTCTAATAATTTTAGAAAAATAAATCAGTTTAAACGGGATTCAAACCCTTGACCTCTGCGATACCGGAGCAATTTTTGTAATAATTCTTGAAAAATCATCAGAGCTTCAACGGGATTCAAACCCGTGGCCTCCGCTATTCCGGAGCAATTTTCTAATAATTTTAGAAAAATAAATCAGAGTTTAAACGGGATTCAAACCCGTGACCTCTGCAATAACGGAGCAATTTTGTAGTAATTTTTAAAAAATTATCAGTCAAGAGTTTCAACGGGCTTCAAACCCGTGGCCTCCGTGATTCCAGAGCAGTCTTCTAATGATTTTAGAAAACGGAATCAGAGTTTCAACGGGATTCAAACCCGTGACCTCTGCGATAACGGAGCAATTTTATAGTTATTGTTAAAAAATTATCAGTCAAGAGTTTCAACAGGCTTCAAACCTGTGGCCTCCGTGATTCCAGAGCAGTCTTCTAATGATTTTAGAAAACGGAATCAGAGTTTCAACGGGATTCAAACCCGTGACCTCTGCGATAACGGAGCAATTTTTTAGTAATTTTTAAAAAATTATAAGTGAAGAGTTTCAATGGGCTTCAAACCCGTGGCCTCCACCATTCCAGAGCATTTTTCTAAACATTTTAGAAAAAGTTTTTCAGTGCTTCAACAGGATTCAAACCTGTGACCAGTATTCAAGCCATATCTTGGAATAAAAGCAAATAGGTTGTATTACTTAGTGAAAGAGAAGAACATGTTGTTAGTGAAAATATCGATAGTCACCTTTAATTCAATTTCTTTTTTCTTCCAGAGGCACAGAGTTAGAAAATATAGATCAGCAACGCCATGAAGTCTGCGGTCAGTTTAAATTGCACATAATTATATATTGTATTAATTAATAATTCTTAAAAATATATGAGCTTCAACGGGATTCAAACCCGTGGCCTCCGCGATTGCGAAGCAATTTTCTAATAATTTTAGAAAAGTGAATCAGTTTAAACGGGATTCAAACCCGTGACCTCTGCGATACCGGAGCAATTTTTGTAATAATTGTTCAAAATCATCAGAGCTTCAACGGGATTCAAACCCGTGGCCTCCGCTATTCCGGAGCAATTTTCTAATAATTTTAGAAAAATAAATCAGAGTTTAAACGGGATTCAAACCCGTGACCTCTGCGATAACGGAGCAATTTTGTAGTAATTTTTAAAAAATTATCAGTCAAGAGTTTCAACGGGCTTCAAACCTGTGGCCTCCGTGATTCCAGAGCAGTCTTCTAATGATTTTAGAAAACGGAATCAGAGTTTCAACGGGATTCAAACCCGTGACCTCTGCAATAACGGAGCAATTTTGTAGTTATTGTTAAAAAATTATCAGTCAAGAGTTTCAACGGGCTTCAAACCTGTGGCCTCCGTGATTCCAGAGCAGTCTTCTAATGGTTTTAGAAAACGGAATCAGAGTTTCAACGGGATTCAAACCCGTGACCTCTGCGATAACGGAGCAATTTTGTAGTAATTTTAAAAAAATTATAACTGAAGAGTTTCAATGGGCTTCAAACCCGTGGCCTCCACCATTGGAGAGCATTTTTCTAAACATTTTAGAAAAAGTTTTTCAGTGCTTCAACAGGATTCAAACCTGTAACCTGTATTCAAGCCATATCTTGGAAAAAAAGCAAACAGATTGTATTACTTTGTGGAAGAGAATAGCATGTTGTTAGCCAAGGTATCGATAGTCACCTTTAATTCAATTCCTTTTTTCTTCCAGAGGCACAGACTTAGAAAATATAGATCAGCAACGCCATGAAGTCTGCGGTCAGTATAAATTGCACATAATTATATATTGTATTAATTAATAATTCTTAAAAATATATCAGCTTCCACGGGATTCAAACCCGTGGCCTCCGCGATTGCGAAGCAATTTTCTAATAATTTTAGAAAAATGAATCAGTTTAAACGGGATTCAAACCCGTGACCTCTGCGATAACGGAACAATTTTGTAGTAATTTTTAAAAAATTATCAGTCAAGAGTTTCAACGGGCTTCAAACCCGTGGCCTCCGTGATTCCAGAGCAGTCTTCTAATGATTTTAGAAAACGGAATCAGAGTTTCAACGGGATTCAAACCCGTGACCTCTGCGATAATGGAGCAATTTTGTAGTAATTTTTAAAAAATTATAAGTGAAGAGTTTCAATGGGCTTCAAACCCATGGCCTCCACCATTCCAGAGCATTTTTCTAAACATTTTAGAAAAAGTTTTTCAGTGCTTCAACAGGATTCAAACCTGTGACCTGTATTCAAGCCATATCTTTGAAAAAAAGCAAACAGATTGTATTACTTTGTGGAAGAGAATAGCATGTTGTTAGTCAAGGTATCGAAAGTCACCTTTAATTCAATTCCTTTTTTCTTCCAGAGGCACAGACTTAGAAAATATAGATCAGCAACGCCATGAAGTCTGCGGTCAGTATAAATTGCACATAATTATATATTGTATTAATTAATAATTCTTAAAAATATATCAGCTTCAACGGGATTCAAACCCGTGGCCTCCGTGATTGCGAAGCAATTTTCTAATAATTTAGAAAAATGAATCAGTTTAAACGGGATTCAAACCCGTGACCTCTGCGATACCGGAGCAATTTTTGTAATAATTCTTGAAAAATCATCAGAGCTTCAACGGGATTCAAACCCGTGGCCTCCGCTATTCCGTAGCAATTTTCTAATAATTTTAGAAAAATGAATCAGAGTTTAAACGGGATTCAAACCCGTGACCTCTGCGATAACGGAGCAATTTTGTAGTAATTTTTAAAAAATTATCAGTCAAGAGTTTCAACGGGCTTCAAACCCATGGCCTCCACGATTCCAGAGCATTTTTCTAAACATTTTAGAAAAAGTTTCAGACCTTCAACAGGATTCAAACCTGTGACCTCTGTGATAATGGAGCTAAGTACTTAGCCACATTGGACTAAGGCCAATTGTTTTTTCAGTCCCAAGCTGGGTGGAAGGTTTTGTGCGTTCCACTTGGTGTTTGTATACCTGCACGCTCCCGAGGTAAGGTTGCAGCACTGTTGGGGCTAGGGACTATGCACCTGAATTGGAAACCCACCCTTTGTTCTATTGCACGTTGGCAGCACGAGTACCATACGAGTCAACTCAGAAAGTCATGTGATCTGAGAGGCAGAGAGGACTGGTTCTTGTTCCTCACGAGGTGGTACTTCCCTCAGAACGCCTTCAGGTTCTAACCCCCAGAGGACTGCCTGTATTCAAGCTGGGACTGTACATTATCTTTCTATTTTCTGTATTCAAGCCATATCTTGGAATAAAAGCAAATAGGTTGTATTACTTAGTGAAAGAGATAAACATGTTGTTAGTGAAAATATCGATAGTCACCTTTAATTCAATTTCTTTTTTCTTCCAGAGGCACAGAGTTAGAAAATATAGATCAGCAACGCCATGAAGTCTGCGGTCAGTATAAATTGCACATAATTATATATTGTATTAATTAATAATTCTTAAAAATATATCAGCTTCAACGGGATTCAAACCCGTGGCCTCCGCGATTGCGAAGCAATTTTCTAATAATTTTAGAAAAATGAATCAGTTTAAACGGGATTCAAACCCGTGACCTCTGCGATACCGGAGCAATTTTTGTAATAATTGTTGAAAAATCATCAGAGCTTCAACGGGATTCAAACCCGTGGCCTCCGCTATTCCGGAGCAATTTTCTAATAATTTTAGAAAAATGAATCAGAGTTTAAACGGGATTCAAACCCGTGACCTCTGCGATAACGGAGCAATTTTGTAGTAATTTTTAAAAAATTATCAGTCAAGAGTTTCAACGGGCTTCAAACCCGTGGCCTCCGTGATTCCAGAGCAGTCTTCTAATGATTTTAGAAAACGGAATCAGAGTTTCAACGGGATTCAAACCCGTGACCTCTGCGATAACGGAGCAATTTTGTAGTAGTTTTTGAAAAATTATAAGTGAAGAGTTTCAATGGGCTTCAAACCCGTGGCCTCCACCATTCCAGAGCATTTTTCTAAACATTTTAGAAAAAGTTTTTCAGTGCTTCAACAGGATTCAAACCTGTAACCTGTATTCAAGCCATATCTTGGAAAAAAAGCAAACAGATTGTATTACTTTGTGGAAGAGAATAGCATGTTGTTAGTCAAGGTATCGATAGTCACCTTTAATTCAATTCCTTTTTTCTTCCAGAGGCACAGTCTTAGAAAATATATATCAGCAACGCCATGAAGTCTGCGGTCAGTATAAATTGCACATAATTATATATTGTATTAATTAATAATTCTTAAAAATATATCAGCTTCAACGGGATTCAAACCCGTGGCCTCCGCGATTGCGAAGCTATTTTCTAATAATTTTAGAAAAATGAATCAGTTTAAACGGGATTCAAACCCGTGACCTCTGCGATACCGGAGCAATTTTTGTAATAATTGTTGAAAAATCATCAGAGCTTCAACGGGATTCAAACCCGTGGCCTCCGCTATTCCGGAGCAATTTTCTAATAATTTTAGAAAAATGAATCAGAGTTTAAACGGGATTCAAACCCGTGACCTCTGCGATAACGGAACAATATTGTAGTAATTTTTAAAAAATTATCAGTCAAGAGTTTCAACGGGCTTCAAACCCGTGGCCTCCGTGATTCCAGAGCAGTCTTCTAATGATTTTAGAAAACGGAATCAGAGTTTCAACGGGATTCAAACCCGTGACCTCTGCGATAATGGAGCAATTTTGTAGTAATTTTTAAAAAATTATAAGTGAAGAGTTTCAATGGGCTTCAAACCCATGGCCTCCACCATTCCAGAGCATTTTTCTAAACATTTTAGAAAAAGTTTTTCAGTGCTTCAACAGGATTCAAACCTGTGACCTGTATTCAAGCCATATCTTTGAAAAAAAGCAAACAGATTGTATTACTTTGTGGAAGAGAATAGCATGTTGTTAGTCAAGGTATCGATAGTCACCTTTAATTCAATTCCTTTTTTCTTCCAGAGGCACAGACTTAGAAAATATAGATCAGCAACGCCATGAAGTCTGCGGTCAGTATAAATTGCACATAATTATATATTGTATTAATTAATAATTCTTAAAAATATATCAGCTTCAACGGGATTCAAACCCGTGGCCTCCGCGATTGCGAAGCAATTTTCTAATAATTTAGAAAAATGAATCAGTTTAAACGGGATTCAAACCCGTGACCTCTGCGATACCGGAGCAATTTTTGTAATAATTCTTGAAAAATCATCAGAGCTTCAACTGGATTCAAACCCGTGGCCTCCGCTATTCCGGAGCAATTTTCTAATAATTTTAGAAAAATGAATCAGAGTTTAAACGGGATTCAAACCCGTGACCTCTGCGATAACGGAGCAATTTTGTAGTAATTTTTAAAAAATTATCAGTCAAGAGTTTCAACGGGATTCAAACCCATGGCCTCCACAATTCCAGAGCATGTTTCTAAACATTTTAGAAAAAGTTTCAGAGCTTCAACAGGATTCAAACCTGTGACCTCTGTGATAATGGAGCTAAGTACTTAGCCACATTGGACTAAGGCCAATTGTTTTTTCAGTCCCAAGCTGGGTGGAAGGTTTTGTGCGTTCCACTTGGTGCTTGTATACCTGCACGCTCCCGAGGTAAGGTTGCAGCACTGTTGGGGCTAGGGACTATGCACCTGAATTGGAAACCCACCCTTTCTTCTATTGCACGTTGGCAGCACGAGTACCATACGAGTCAACTCAGAAAGTCATGTGATCTGAGAGGCAGAGAGGACTGGTTCTTGTTCCTCACGAGGTGGTACTTCCCTCAGAACGCCTTCAGGTTCTAACCCCCAGAGGACTGCCTGTATTCAAGCTGGGACTCTACATTATCTTTCTATTTTCTGTATTCAAGCCATATCTTGGAATAAAAGCAAATAGGTTGTATTACTTAGTGAAAGAGAAGAACATGTTGTTAGTGAAAATATCGATAGTCACCTTTAATTCAATTTCTTTTTTCTTCCAGAGGCACAGAGTTAGAAAATATAGATCAGCAACGCCATGAAGTCCGCGGTCAGTATAAATTGCACATAACTATATATTGTATTAATTAATAATTCTTAAAAATATATCAGCTTCAATGGGATTCAAACCCGTGGCCTCCGCGATTGCGAAGCAATTTTCTAATAATTTTAGAAAAATGAATCAGTTTAAACGTGATTCAAACCCGTGACCTCTGCGATACCGGAGCAATTTTTGTAATAATTCTTGAAAAATCATCAGAGCTTCAACGGGATTCAAACCCGTGGCCTCCGCTATTCCGTAGCAATTTTCTAATAATTTTAGAAAAATGAATCAGAGTTTAAACGGGATTCAAACCCGTGACCTCTGCAATAACGGAGCAATTTTGTAGTAATTTTTAAAAAATTATCAGTCAAGAGTTTCAACGGGCTTCAAACCCGTGGCCTCCGTGATTCCAGAGCAGTCTTCTAATGATTTTAGAAAACGGAATCAGAGTTTCAACGGGATTCAAACCCGTGACCTCTGCGATAACGGAGCAATTTTGTAGTTATTGTTAAAAAATTATCAGTCAAGAGTTTCAACGGGCTTCAAACCTTTGGCCTCCGTGATTCCAGAGCAGTCTTCTAATGATTTTAGAAAACGGAATCAGAGTTTCAACGGGATTGAAACCCGTGACCTCTGCGATAACGGAGTAATTTTGTAGTAATTTTTAAAAAATTATAAGTGAAGAGTTTCAATGGGCTTCAAACCCGTGGCCTCCACCATTCCAGAGCATTTTTCTAAACATTTTAGAAAAATTTTTTCAGTGCTTCAACAGGATTCAAACCTGTGACCAGTATTCAAGCCATATCTTGGAAAAAAAGCAAACAGATTGTATTACTTTGTGGAAGAGAATAGCATGTTGTTAGTCAAGGTATCGATAGTCACCTTTAATTAATTCAATTCCTTTTTTCTTCCCGAGGCACAGACTTAGAAAATATAGATCAGCAACGCCATGAAGTCTGCGGTCAGTATAAATTGCACATAATTATATATTGTATTAATTAATAATTCTTAAAAATATATCAGCTTCAACGGGATTCAAACCCGTGGCCTCCGCGATTGCGAAGCAATTTTCTAATAATTTTAGAAAAATAAATCAGTTTAAACGGG
The DNA here is from genome assembly GCA_947652115.1 of Blastomussa wellsi. Lineage (NCBI taxonomy): Eukaryota > Metazoa > Cnidaria > Anthozoa > Scleractinia > Plerogyridae > Blastomussa > Blastomussa wellsi. The sequence continues at coordinate 22,330,021 of OX393562.1, read as the reverse complement.
ATTCAAACCCGTGACCTCTGCGATACCGGAGCAATTTTTGTAATAATTCTTGAAAAATCATCAGAGCTTCAACGGGATTCAAACCCGTGGCCTCCGCTATTCCGGAGCAATTTTCTAATAATTTTAGAAAAATGAATCAGAGTTTAAACGGGATTCAAACCCGTGACCTCTGCAATAACGGAGCAATTTTGTAGTAATTTTTAAAAAATTATCAGTCAAGAGTTTCAACGGGCTTCAAACCCGTGGCCTCCGTGATTCCAGAGCAGTCTTCTAATGATTTTAGAAAACGGAATCAGAGTTTCAACGGGATTCAAACCCGTGACCTCTGCGATAACGGAGCAATTTTATAGTTATTGTTAAAAAATTATCAGTCAAGAGTTTCAACAGGCTTCAAACCTGTGGCCTCCGTGATTCCAGAGCAGTCTTCTAATGATTTTAGAAAACGGAATCAGAGTTTCAACGGGATTCAAACCCGTGACCTCTGCGATAACGGAGCAATTTTTTAGTAATTTTTAAAAAATTATAAGTGAAGAGTTTCAATGGGCTTCAAACCCGTGGCCTCCACCATTCCAGAGCATTTTTCTAAACATTTTAGAAAAAGTTTTTCAGTGCTTCAACAGGATTCAAACCTGTGACCAGTATTCAAGCGATATCTTGGAAAAAAAGCAAACAGATTGTATTACTTTGTGGAAGAGAATAGCATGTTGTTAGTCAAGGTATCGATAGTCACCTTTAATTAATTCAATTCCTTTTTTCTTCCAGAGGCACAGACTTAGAAAATATAGATCAGCAACGCCATGAAGTCTGCGGTCAGTATAAATTGCACATAATTATATATTGTATTAATTAATAATTCTTAAAAATATATCAGCTTCAACGGGATTCAAACCCGTGGCCTCCGCGATTGCGAAGCAATTTTCTAATAATTTTAGAAAAATAAATCAGTTTAAACGGGATTCAAACCTGTGACCTCTGCGATACCGGAGCAATTTTTGTAATAATTCTTGAAAAATCATCAGAGCTTCAACGGGATTCAAACCCGTGGCCTCCGCTATTCCGGAGCAATTTTCTAATAATTTTAGAAAAATGAATCAGAGTTTAAACGGGATTCAAACCCGTGACCTCTGCGATAACGGAGCAATTTTGTAGTAATTTTTAAAAAATTATCAGTCAAGAGTTTCAACGGGATTCAAACCCATGGTCTCCACGATTCCAGAGCATTTTTCTAAACATTTTAGAAAAAGTTTCAGACCTTCAACAGGATTCAAACCTGTGACCTCTGTGATAATGGAGCTAAGTACTTAGCCACATTGGACTAAGGCCAATTGTTTTTTCAGTCCCAAGCTGGGTGGAAGGTTTTGTGCGTTCCACTTGGTGCTTGTATACCTGCACGCTCCCGAGGTAAGGTTGCAGCACTGTTGGGGCTAGGGACTATGCACCTGAATTGGAAACCCACCCTTTCTTCTATTGCACGTTGGCAGCACGAGTACCATACGAGTCAACTCAGAAAGTCATGTGATCTGAGAGGCAGAGAGGAGTGGTTCTTGTTCCTCACGAGGTTGTACTTCCCTCAGAACGCCTTCAGGTTCTAACCCCCAGAGAACTGCCTGTATTCAAGCTGGGACTGTACATTATCTTTCTATTTTCTGTATTCAAGCCATATCTTGGAATAAAAGCAAATAGGTTGTATTACTTAGTGAAAGAGAAGAACATGTTGTTAGTGAAAATATCGATAGTCACCTTTAATTCAATTTCTTTTTTCTTCCAGAGGCACAGAGTTAGAAAATATAGATCAGCAACGCCATGAAGTCTGCGGTCAGTTTAAATTGCACATAATTATATATTGTATTAATTAATAATTCTTAAAAATATATCAGCTTCAACGGGATTCAAACCCGTGGCCTCCGCGATTGCGAAGCAATTTTCTAATAATTTTAGAAAAGTGAATCAGTTTAAACGGGATTCAAACCCGTGACCTCTGCGATACCGGAGCAATTTTTGTAATAATTGTTGAAAAATCATCAGAGCTTCAACGGGATTCAAACCCGTGGCCTCCGCTATTCCGGAGCAGTTTTCTAATAATTTTAGAAAAATGAATCAGAGTTTAAACGGGATTCAAACCCGTGACCTCTGCGATAACGGAACAATTTTGTAGTAATTTTTAAAAAATTATCAGTCAAGAGTTTCAACGGGCTTCAAACCCGTGGCCTCCGTGATTCCAGAGCAGTCTTCTAATGATTTTAGAAAACGGAATCAGAGTTTCAACGGGATTCAAACCCGTGACCTCTGCGATAACGGAGCAATTTTGTAGTAATTTTTAAAAAATTATAAGTGAAGAGTTTCAATGGGCTTCAAACCCATGGCCTCCACCATTCCAGAGCATTTTTCTAAACATTTTAGAAAAAGTTTTTCAGTGCTTCAACAGGATTCAAACCTGTGACCTGTATTCAAGCCATATCTTTGAAAAAAAGCAAACAGATTGTATTACTTTGTGGAAGAGAATAGCATGTTGTTAGTCAAGGTATCGATAGTCACCTTTAATTCAATTCCTTTTTTCTTCCAGAGGCACAGACTTAGAAAATATAGATCAGCAACGCCATGAAGTCTGCGGTCAGTATAAATTGCACATAATTATATATTGTATTAATTAATAATTCTTAAAAATATATCAGCTTCAACGGGATTCAAACCCGTGGCCTCCGCGATTGCGAAGCAATTTTCTAATAATTTAGAAAAATGAATCAGTTTAAACGGGATTCAAACCCGTGACCTCTGCGATACCGGAGCAATTCTTGTAATAATTCTTGAAAAATCATCAGAGCTTCAACGGGATTCAAACCCGTGGCCTCTGCTATTCCGTAGCAATTTTCTAATAATTTTAGAAAAATGAATCAGAGTTTAAACGGGAATCAAACCCGTGACCTCTGCGATAACGGAGCAATTTTGTAGTAATTTTTAAAAAATTATCAGTCAAGAGTTTCAACGGGATTCAAACCCATGGTCTCCACGATTCCAGAGCATTTTTCTAAACATTTTAGAAAAAGTTTCAGAGCTTCAACAGGATTCAAACCTGTGACCTCTGTGATAATGGAGCTAAGTACTTAGCCACATTGGACTAAGGCCAATTGTTTTTTCAGTCCCAAGCTGGGTGGAAGGTTTTGTGCGTTCCACTTGGTGCTTGTATACCTGCACGCTCCCGAGGTAAGGTTGCAGCACTGTTGGGGCTAGGGACTATGCACCTGAATTGGAAACCCACCCTTTCTTCTATTGCACGTTGGCAGCACGAGTACCATACGAGTCAACTCAGAAAGTCATGTGATCTGAGAGGCAGAGAGGACTGGTTCTTGTTCCTCACGAGGTGGTACTTCCCTCAGAACGCCTTCAGGTTCTAACCCCCAGAGGACTGCCTGTATTCAAGCTGGGACTGTACATTATCTTTCTATTTTCTGTATTCAAGCCATATCTTGGAATAAAAGCAAATAGGTTGTATTACTTAGTGAAAGAGAAGAACATGTTGTTAGTGAAAATATCGATAGTCACCTTTAATTCAATTTCTTTTTTCTTCCAGAGGCACAGAGTTAGAAAATATAGATCAGCAACGCCATGAAGTCTGCGGTCAGTTTAAATTGCACATAATTATATATTGTATTAATTAATAATTCTTAAAAATATATCAGCTTCAACGGGATTCAAACCCGTGGCCTCCGCGATTGCGAAGCAATTTTCTAATAATTTTAGAAAAGTGAATCAGTTTAAACGGGATTCAAACCCGTGACCTCTGCGATACCGGAGCAATTTTTGTAATAATTGTTGAAAAATCATCAGAGCTTCAACGGGATTCAAACCCGTGGCCTCCGCTATTCCGGAGCAATTTTCTAATAATTTTAGAAAAATAAATCAGAGTTTAAACGGGATTCAAACCCGTGACCTCTGCGATAACGGAGCAATTTTGTAGTAATTTTTAAAAAATTATCAGTCAAGAGTTTCAACGAGCTTCAAACCCGTGGCCTCCGTGATTCCAGAGCAGTCTTCTAATGATTTTAGAAAACGGAATCAGAGTTTCAACGGGATTCAAACCCGTGACCTCTGCAATAACGGAGCAATTTTGTAGTTATTGTTAAAAAATTATCAGTCAAGAGTTTCAACGGGCTTCAAACCTGTGGCCTCCGTGATTCCAGAGCAGTCTTCTAATGGTTTTAGAAAACGGAATCAGAGTTTCAACGGGATTCAAACCCGTGACCTCTGCGATAACGGAGCAATTTTGTAGTAATTTTAAAAAAATTATAACTGAAGAGTTTCAATGGGCTTCAAACCCGTGGCCTCCTCCATTGGAGAGCATTTTTCTAAACATTTTAGAAAAAGTTTTTCAGTGCTTCAACAGGATTCAAACCTGTAACCTGTATTCAAGCCATATCTTGGAAAAAAAGCAAACAGATTGTATTACTTTGTGGAAGAGAATAGCATGTTGTTAGTCAAGGTATCGATAGTCACCTTTAATTCAATTCCTTTTTTCTTCCAGAGGCACAGACTTAGAAAATATAGATCAGCAACGCCATGAAGTCTGCGGTCAGTATAAATTGCACATAATTATATATTGTATTAATTAATAATTCTTAAAAATATATCAGCTTCAACGGGATTCAAACCCGTGGCCTCCGCGATTGCGAAGCAATTTTCTAATAATTTTAGAAAAATGAATCAGTTTAAACGGGATTCAAACCCGTGACCTCTGCGATAACGGAACAATTTTGTAGTAATTTTTAAAAAATTATCAGTCAAGAGTTTCAACGGGCTTCAAACCCGTGGCCTCCGTGATTCCAGAGCAGTCTTCTAATGATTTTAGAAAACGGAATCAGAGTTTCAACCGGATTCAAACCCGTGACCTCTGCGATAATGGAGCAATTTTGTAGTAATTTTTAAAAAATTATAAGTGAAGAGTTTCAATGGGCTTCAAACCCATGGCCTCCACCATTCCAGAGCATTTTTCTAAACATTTTAGAAAAAGTTTTTCAGTGCTTCAACAGGATTCAAACCTGTGACCTGTATTCAAGCCATATCTTTGAAAAAAAGCAAACAGATTGTATTACTTTGTGGAAGAGAATAGCATGTTGTTAGTCAAGGTATCGATAGTCACCTTTAATTCAATTCCTTTTTTCTTCCAGAGGCACAGACTTAGAAAATATAGATCAGCAACGCCATGAAGTCTGCGGTCAGTATAAATTGCACATAATTATATATTGTATTAATTAATAATTCTTAAAAATATATCAGCTTCAACGGGATTCAAACCCGTGGCCTCCGCGATTGCGAAGCAATTTTCTAATAATTTAGAAAAATGAATCAGTTTAAACGGGATTCAAACCCGTGACCTCTGCGATACCGGAGCAATTCTTGTAATAATTCTTGAAAAATCATCAGAGCTTCAACGGGATTCAAACCCGTGGCCTCCGCTATTCCGTAGCAATTTTCTAATAATTTTAGAAAAATGAATCAGAGTTTAAACGGGATTCAAACCCGTGACCTCTGCGATAACGGAGCAATTTTGTAGTAATTTTTAAAAAATTATCAGTCAAGAGTTTCAACGGGATTCAAACCCATGGCCTCCACGATTCCAGAGCATTTTTCTAAACATTTTAGAAAAAGTTTCAGAGCTTCAACAGGATTCAAACCTGTGACCTCTGTGATAATGGAGCTAAGTACTTAGCCACATTGGACTAAGGCCAATTGTTTTTTCAGTCCCAAGCTGGGTGGAAGGTTTTGTGCGTTCCACTTGGTGCTTGTATACCTGCACGCTCCCGAGGTAAGGTTGCAGCACTGTTGGGGCTAGGGACTATGCACCTGAATTGGAAACCCACCCTTTGTTCTATTGCACGTTGGCAGCACGAGTACCATACGAGTCAACTCAGAAAGTCATGTGATCTGAGAGGCAGAGAGGACTGGTTCTTGTTCCTCACGAGGTGGTACTTCCCTTAGAACGCCTTCAGGTTCTAACCCCCAGAGGACTGCCTGTATTCAAGCTGGGACTGTACATTATCTTTCTATTTTCTGTATTCAAGCCATATCTTGGAATAAAAGCAAATAGGTTGTATTACTTAGTGAAAGAGAAGAACATGTTGTTAGTGAAAATATCGATAGTCACCTTTAATTCAATTTCTTTTTTCTTCCAGAGGCACAGAGTTAGAAAATATAGATCAGCAACGCCATGAAGTCTGCGGTCAGTATAAATTGCACATAATTATATATTGTATTAATTAATAATTCTTAAAAATATATCAGCTTCAACGGGATTCAAACCCGTGGCCTCCGCGATTGCGAAGCAATTTTCTAATAATTTTAGAAAAATGAATCAGTTTAAACGGGATTCAAACCCGTGACCTCTGCGATACCGGAGCAATTTTTGTAATAATTGTTGAAAAATCATCAGAGCTTCAACGGGATTCAAACCCGTGGCCTCCGCTATTCCGGAGCAATTTTCTAATAATTTTAGAAAAATGAATCAGAGTTTAAACGGGATTCAAACCCGTGACCTCTGCGATAACGGAGCAATTTTGTAGTAATTTTTAAAAAATTATCAGTCAAGAGTTTCAACGGGCTTCAAACCCGTGGCCTCCGTGATTCCAGAGCAGTCTTCTAATGATTTTAGAAAACGGAATCAGAGTTTCAACGGGATTCAAACCCGTGACCTCTGCGATAACGGAGCAATTTTGTAGTAATTTTTAAAAAATTATAAGTGAAGAGTTTCAATGGGCTTCAAACCCGTGGCCTCCACCATTCCAGAGCATTTTTCTAAACAGTTTAGAAAAAGTTTTTCAGTGCTTCAACAGGATTCAAACCTGTAACCTGTATTCAAGCCATATCTTGGAAAAAAAGCAAACAGATTGTATTACTTTGTGGAAGAGAATAGCATGTTGTTAGTCAAGGTATCGATAGTCACCTTTAATTCAATTCCTTTTTTCTTCCAGAGGCACAGTCTTAGAAAATATATATCAGCAACGCCATGAAGTCTGCGGTCAGTATAAATTGCACATAATTATATATTGTATTAATTAATAATTCTTAAAAATATATCAGCTTCAACGGGATTCAAACCCGTGGCCTCCGTGATTGCGAAGCAATTTTCTAATAATTTAGAAAAATGAATCAGTTTAAACGGGATTCAAACCCGTGACCTCTGCGATACCGGAGCAATTTTTGTAATAATTCTTGAAAAATCATCAGAGCTTCAACGGGATTCAAACCCGTGGCCTCCGCTATTCCGGAGCAATTTTCTAATAATTTTAGAAAAATGAATCAGAGTTTAAACGGGATTCAAACCCGTGACCTCTGCGATAACGGAGCAATTTTGTAGTAATTTTTAAAAAAATTATCAGTCAAGAGTTTCAACGGGCTTCAAACCCGTGGCCTCCGTGATTCCAGAGCAGTCTTCTAATGATTTTAGAAAACGGAATCAGAGTTTCAACGGGATTCAAACCCGTGACCTCTGCGATAACGGAGCAATTTTGTAGTAATTTTTAAAAAATTATAAGTGAAGAGTTTCAATGGGCTTCAAACCCGTGGCCTCCACCATTCCAGAGCATTTTTCTAAACATTTTAGAAAAAGTTTTTCAGTGCTTCAACAGGATTCAAACCTGTAACCTGTATTCAAGCCATATCTTGGAAAAAAAGCAAACAGATTGTATTACTTTGTGGAAGAGAATAGCATGTTGTTAGTCAAGGTATCGATAGTCACCTTTAATTCAATTCCTTTTTTCTTCCAGAGGCACAGTCTTAGAAAATATATATCAGCAACGCCATGAAGTCTGCGGTCAGTATAAATTGCACATAATTATATATTGTATTAATTAATAATTCTTAAAAATATATCAGCTTCAACGGGATTCAAACCCGTGGCCTCCGCGATTGCGAAGCTATTTTCTAATAATTTTAGAAAAATGAATCAGTTTAAACGGGATTCAAACCCGTGACCTCTGCGATACCGGAGCAATTTTTGTAATAATTGTTGAAAAATCATCAGAGCTTCAACGGGATTCAAACCCGTGGCCTCCGCTATTCCGGAGCAATTTTCTAATAATTTTAGAAAAATGAATCAGAGTTTAAACGGGATTCAAACCCGTGACCTCTGCGATAACGGAACAATTTTGTAGTAATTTTTAAAAAATTATCAGTCAAGAGTTTCAACGGGCTTCAAACCCGTGGCCTCCGTGATTCCAGAGCAGTCTTCTAATGATTTTAGAAAACGGAATCAGAGTTTCAACGGGATTCAAACCCGTGACCTCTGCGATAACGGAGCAATTTTGTAGTAATTTTTAAAAAATTATAAGTGAAGAGTTTCAATGGGCTTCAAACCCATGGCCTCCACCATTCCAGAGCATTTTTCTAAACATTTTAGAAAAAGTTTTTCAGTGCTTCAACAGGATTCAAACCTGTGACCTGTATTCAAGCCATATCTTTGAAAAAAAGCAAACAGATTGTATTACTTTGTGGAAGAGAATAGCATGTTGTTAGTCAAGGTATCGATAGTCACCTTTAATTCAATTCCTTTTTTCTTCCAGAGGCACAGACTTAGAAAATATAGATCAGCAACGCCATGAAGTCTGCGGTCAGTATAAATTGCACATAATTATATATTGTATTAATTAATAATTCTTAAAAATATATCAGCTTCAACGGGATTCAAACCCGTGGCCTCCGCGATTGCGAAGCAATTTTCTAATAATTTAGAAAAATGAATCAGTTTAAACGGGATTCAAACCCGTGACCTCTGCGATACCGGAGCAATTCTTGTAATAATTCTTGAAAAATCATCAGAGCTTCAACGGGATTCAAACCCGTGGCCTCCGCTATTCCGTAGCAATTTTCTAATAATTTTAGAAAAATGAATCAGAGTTTAAACGGGATTCAAACCCGTGACCTCTGCGATAACGGAGCAATTTTGTAGTAATTTTTAAAAAATTATCAGTCAAGAGTTTCAACGGGATTCAAACCCATGGTCTCCACGATTCCAGAGCATTTTTCTAAACATTTTAGAAAAAGTTTCAGAGCTTCAACAGGATTCAAACCTGTGACCTCTGTGATAATGGAGCTAAGTACTTAGCCACATTGGACTAAGGCCAATTGTTTTTTCAGTCCCAAGCTGGGTGGAAGGTTTTGTGCGTTCCACTTGGTGCTTGTATACCTGCACGCTCCCGAGGTAAGGTTGCAGCACTGTTGGGGCTAGGGACTATGCACCTGAATTGGAAACCCACCCTTTCTTCTATTGCACGTTGGCAGCACGAGTACCATACGAGTCAACTCAGAAAGTCATGTGATCTGAGAGGCAGAGAGGACTGGTTCTTGTTCCTCACGAGGTGGTACTTCCCTCAGAACGCCTTCAGGTTCTAACCCCCAGAGGACTGCCTGTATTCAAGCTGGGACTGTACATTATCTTTCTATTTTCTGTATTCAAGCCATATCTTGGAATAAAAGCAAATAGGTTGTATTACTTAGTGAAAGAGAAGAACATGTTGTTAGTGAAAATATCGATAGTCACCTTTAATTCAATTTCTTTTTTCTTCCAGAGGCACAGAGTTAGAAAATATAGATCAGCAACGCCATGAAGTCTGCGGTCAGTTTAAATTGCACATAATTATATATTGTATTAATTAATAATTCTTAAAAATATATCAGCTTCAACGGGATTCAAACCCGTGGCCTCCGCGATTGCGAAGCAATTTTCTAATAATTTTAGAAAAGTGAATCAGTTTAAACGGGATTCAAACCCGTGACCTCTGCGATACCGGAGCAATTTTTGTAATAATTGTTGAAAAATCATCAGAGCTTCAACGGGATTCAAACCCGTGGCCTCCGCTATTCCGGAGCAATTTTCTAATAATTTTAGAAAAATGAATCAGAGTTTAAACGGGATTCAAACCCGTGACCTCTGCGATAACGGAACAATTTTGTAGTAATTTTTAAAAAATTATCAGTCAAGAGTTTCAACGGGCTTCAAACCCGTGGCCTCCGTGATTCCAGAGCAGTCTTCTAATGATTTTAGAAAACGGAATCAGAGTTTCAACGGGATTCAAACCCGTGACCTCTGCGATAACGGAGCAATTTTGTAGTAATTTTTAAAAAATTATAAGTGAAGAGTTTCAATGGGCTTCAAACCCATGGCCTCCACCATTCCAGAGCATTTTTCTAAACATTTTAGAAAAAGTTTTTCAGTGCTTCAACAGGATTCAAACCTGTGACCTGTATTCAAGCCATATCTTTGAAAAAAAGCAAACAGATTGTATTACTTTGTGGAAGAGAATAGCATGTTGTTAGTCAAGGTATCGATAGTCACCTTTAATTCAATTCCTTTTTTCTTCCAGAGGCACAGACTTAGAAAATATAGATCAGCAACGCCATGAAGTCTGCGGTCAGTATAAATTGCACATAATTATATATTGTATTAATTAATAATTCTTAAAAATATATCAGCTTCAACGGGATTCAAACCTGTGGCCTCCGCGATTGCGAAGCAATTTTCTAATAATTTAGAAAAATGAATCAGTTTAAACGGGATTCAAACCCGTGACCTCTGCGATACCGGAGCAATTCTTGTAATAATTCTTGAAAAATCATCAGAGCTTCAACGGGATTCAAACCCGTGGCCTCCGCTATTCCGTAGCAATTTTCTAATAATTTTAGAAAAATGAATCAGAGTTTAAACGGGATTCAAACCCGTGACCTCTGCGATAACGGAGCAATTTTGTAGTAATTTTTAAAAAATTATCAGTCAAGAGTTTCAACGGGATTCAAACCCATGGTCTCCACGATTCCAGAGCATTTTTCTAAACATTTTAGAAAAAGTTTCAGAGCTTCAACAGGATTCAAACCTGTGACCTCTGTGATAATGGAGCTAAGTACTTAGCCACATTGGACTAAGGCCAATTGTTTTTTCAGTCCCAAGCTGGGTGGAAGGTTTTGTGCGTTCCACTTGGTGCTTGTATACCTGCACGCTCCCGAGGTAAGGTTGCAGCACTGTTGGGGCTAGGGACTATGCACCTGAATTGGAAACCCACCCTTTCTTCTATTGCACGTTGGCAGCACGAGTACCATACGAGTCAACTCAGAAAGTCATGTGATCTGAGAGGCAGAGAGGACTGGTTCTTGTTCCTCACGAGGTGGTACTTCCCTCAGAACGCCTTCAGGTTCTAACCCCCAGAGGACTGCCTGTATTCAAGCTGGGACTGTACATTATCTTTCTATTTTCTGTATTCAAGCCATATCTTGGAATAAAAGCAAATAGGTTGTATTACTTAGTGAAAGAGAAGAACATGTTGTTAGTGAAAATATCGATAGTCACCTTTAATTCAATTTCTTTTTTCTTCCAGAGGCACAGAGTTAGAAAATATAGATCAGCAACGCCATGAAGTCTGCGGTCAGTTTAAATTGCACATAATTATATATTGTATTAATTAATAATTCTTAAAAATATATCAGCTTCAACGGGATTCAAACCCGTGGCCTCCGCGATTGCGAAGCAATTTTCTAATAATTTTAGAAAAGTGAATCAGTTTAAACGGGATTCAAACCCGTGACCTCTGCGATACCGGAGCAATTTTTGTAATAATTGTTGAAAAATCATCAGAGCTTCAACGGGATTCAAACCCGTGGCCTCCGCTATTCCGGAGCAATTTTCTAATAATTGTTGAAAAATCATCAGAGTTTCAACGGGCTTCAAACCCGTGGCCTCCGTGATTCCAGAGCAGTCTTCTAATGATTTTAGAAAACGGAATCAGAGTTTCAACGGGATTCAAACCCGTGACCTCTGCAATAACGGAGCAATTTTGTAGGTTATTGTTAAAAAATTATCAGTCAAGAGTTTCAACGGGCTTCAAACCTGTGGCCTCCGTGATTCCAGAGCAGTCTTCTAATGGTTTTAGAAAACGGAATCAGAGTTTCAACGGGATTCAAACCCGTGACCTCTGCGATAACGGAGCAATTTTGTAGTAATTTTAAAAAAATTATAACTGAAGAGTTTCAATGGGCTTCAAACCCGTGGCCTCCACCATTGGAGAGCATTTTTCTAAACATTTTAGAAAAAAGTTTTTCAGTGCTTCAACAGGATTCAAACCTGTAACCTGTATTCAAGCCATATCTTGGAAAAAAAGCAAACAGATTGTATTACTTTGTGGAAGAGAATAGCATGTTGTTAGTCAAGGTATCGATAGTCACCTTTAATTCAATTCCTTTTTTCTTCCAGAGGCACAGACTTAGAAAATATAGATCAGCAACGCCATGAAGTCTGCGGTCAGTATAAATTGCACATAATTATATATTGTATTAATTAATAATTCTTAAAAATATATCAGCTTCAACGGGATTCAAACCCGTGGCCTCCGCGATTGCGAAGCAATTTTCTAATAATTTTAGAAAAATGAATCAGTTTAAACGGGATTCAAACCCGTGACCTCTGCGATAACGGAACAATTTTGTAGTAATTTTTAAAAAATTATCAGTCAAGAGTTTCAACGGGCTTCAAACCCGTGGCCTCCGTGATTCCAGAGCAGTCTTCTAATGATTTTAGAAAACGGAATCAGAGTTTCAACGGGATTCAAACCCGTGACCTCTGCGATAATGGAGCAATTTTGTAGTAATTTTTAAAAAATTATAAGTGAAGAGTTTCAATGGGCTTCAAACCCATGGCCTCCACCATTCCAGAGCATTTTTCTAAACATTTTAGAAAAAGTTTTTCAGTGCTTCAACAGGATTCAAACCTGTGACCTGTATTCAAGCCATATCTTTGAAAAAAAGCAAACAGATTGTATTACTTTGTGGAAGAGAATAGCATGTTGTTAGTCAAGGTATCGATAGTCACCTTTAATTCAATTCCTTTTTTCTTCCAGAGGCACAGACTTAGAAAATATAGATCAGCAACGCCATGAAGTCTGCGGTCAGTATAAATTGCACATAATTATATATTGTATTAATTAATAATTCTTAAAAATATATCAGCTTCAACGGGATTCAAACCCGTGGCCTCCGCGATTGCGAAGCAATTTTCTAATAATTTAGAAAAATGAATCAGTTTAAACGGGATTCAAACCCGTGACCTCTGCGATACCGGAGCAATTCTTGTAATAATTCTTGAAAAATCATCAGAGCTTCAACGGGATTCAAACCCGTGGCCTCCGCTATTCCGTAGCAATTTTCTAATAATTTTAGAAAAATGAATCAGAGTTTAAACGGGATTCAAACCCGTGACCTCTGCGATAACGGAGCAATTTTGTAGTAATTTTTAAAAAATTATCAGTCAAGAGTTTCAACGGGATTTAAACCCATGGCCTCCACGATTCCAGAGCATTTTTCTAAACATTTTAGAAAAAGTTTCAGAGCTTCAACAGGATTCAAACCTGTGACCTCTGTGATAATGGAGCTAAGTACTTAGCCACATTGGACTAAGGCCAATTGTTTTTTCAGTCCCAAGCTGGGTGGAAGGTTTTGTGCGTTCCACTTGGTGCTTGTATACCTGCACGCTCCCGAGGTAAGGTTGCAGCACTGTTGGGGCTAGGGACTATGCACCTGAATTGGAAACCCACCCTTTCTTCTATTGCACGTTGGCAGCACGAGTACCATACGAGTCAACTCAGAAAGTCATGTGATCTGAGAGGCAGAGAGGACTGGTTCTTGTTCCTCACGAGGTGGTACTTCCCTCAGAACGCCTTCAGGTTCTAACCCCCAGAGGACTGCCTGTATTCAAGCTGGGACTGTACATTATCTTTCTATTTTCTGTATTCAAGCCATATCTTGGAATAAAAGCAAATAGGTTTTATTACTTAGTGAAAGAGAAGAACATGTTGTTAGTGAAAATATCGATAGTCACCTTTAATTCAATTTCTTTTTTCTTCCAGAGGCACAGAGTTAGAAAATATAGATCAGCAACGCCATGAAGTCTGCGGTCAGTATAAATTGCACATAATTATATATTGTATTAATTAATAATTCTTAAAAATATATCAGCTTCAACGGGATTCAAACCCGTGGCCTCCGCGATTGCGAAGCAATTTTCTAATAATTTTAGAAAAATGAATCAGTTTAAACGGGATTCAAACCCGTGACCTCTGCGATACCGGAGCAATTTTTGTAATAATTGTTGAAAAATCATCAGAGCTTCAACGGGATTCAAACCCGTGGCCTCCGCTATTCCGGAGCAATTTTCTAATAATTTTAGAAAAATGAATCAGAGTTTAAACGGGATTCAAACCCGTGACCTCTGCGATAACGGAGCAATTTTGTAGTAATTTTTAAAAAATTATCAGTCAAGAGTTTAAACGGGCTTCAAACCCGTGGCCTCCGTGATTCCAGAGCAGTCTTCTAATGATTTTAGAAAACGGAATCAGAGTTTCAACGGGATTCAAACCCGTGACCTCTGCGATAACGGAGCAATTTTGTAGTAATTTTTAAAAAATTATAAGTGAAGAGTTTCAATGGGCTTCAAACCCGTGGCCTCCACCATTCCAGAGCATTTTTCTAAACATTTTAGAAAAAGTTTTTCAGTGCTTCAACAGGATTCAAACCTGTAACCTGTATTCAAGCCATATCTTGGAAAAAAAGCAAACAGATTGTATTACTTTGTGGAAGAGAATAGCATGTTGTTAGTCAAGGTATCGATAGTCACCTTTAATTCAATTCCTTTTTTCTTCCAGAGGCACAGTCTTAGAAAATATATATCAGCAACGCCATGAAGTCTGCGGTCAGTATAAATTGCACATAATTATATATTGTATTAATTAATAATTCTTAAAAATATATCAGCTTCAACGGGATTCAAACCCGTGGCCTCCGTGATTGCGAAGCAATTTTCTAATAATTTAGAAAAATGAATCAGTTTAAACGGGATTCAAACCCGTGACCTCTGCGATACCGGAGCAATTTTTTGTAATAATTCTTGAAAAATCATCAGAGCTTCAACGGGATTCAAACCCGTGGCCTCCGCTATTCCGGAGCAATTTTCTAATAATTTTAGAAAAATGAATCAGAGTTTAAACGGGATTCAAACCCGTGACCTCTGCGATAACGGAGCAATTTTGTAGTAATTTTTAAAAAAATTATCAGTCAAGAGTTTCAACGGGCTTCAAACCCGTGGCCTCCGTGATTCCAGAGCAGTCTTCTAATGATTTTAGAAAACGGAATCAGAGTTTCAACGGGATTCAAACCCGTGACCTCTGCGATAACGGAGCAATTTTGTAGTACTTTTTAAAAAATTATAAGTGAAGAGTTTCAATGGGCTTCAAACCCGTGGCCTCCACCATTCCAGAGCATTTTTCTAAACATTTTAGAAAAAGTTTTTCAGTGCTTCAACAGGATTCAAACCTGTAACCTGTATTCAAGCCATATCTTGGAAAAAAAGCAAACAGATTGTATTACTTTGTGGAAGAGAATAGCATGTTGTTAGTCAAGGTATCGATAGTCACCTTTAATTCAATTCCTTTTTTCTTCCAGAGGCACAGTCTTAGAAAATATATATCAGCAACGCCATGAAGTCTGCGGTCAGTATAAATTGCACATAATTATATATTGTATTAATTAATAATTCTTAAAAATATATCAGCTTCAACGGGATTCAAACCCGTGGCCTCCGCGATTGCGAAGCTATTTTCTAATAATTTTAGAAAAATGAATCAGTTTAAACGGGATTCAAACCCGTGACCTCTGCGATACCGGAGCAATTTTTGTAATAATTGTTGAAAAATCACCAGAGCTTCAACGGGATTCAAACCCGTGGCCTCCGCTATTCCGGAGCAATTTTCTAATATTTTTAGAAAAATGAATCAGAGTTTAAACGGGATTCAAACCCGTGACCTCTGCGATAACGGAACAATTTTGTAGTAATTTTTAAAAAATTATCAGTCAAGAGTTTCAACGGGCTTCAAACCCGTGGTCTCCGTGATTCCAGAGCAGTCTTCTAATGATTTTAGAAAACGGAATCAGAGTTTCAACGGGATTCAAACCCGTGACCTCTGCGATAACGGAGCAATTTTGTAGTAATTTTTAAAAAATTATAAGTGAAGAGTTTCAATGGGCTTCAAACCCATGGCCTCCACCATTCCAGAGCATTTTTCTAAACATTTTAGAAAAAGTTTTTCAGTGCTTCAACAGGATTCAAACCTGTGACCTGTATTCAAGCCATATCTTTGAAAAAAAGCAAACAGATTGTATTACTTTGTGGAAGAGAATAGCATGTTGTTAGTCAAGGTATCGATAGTCACCTTTAATTCAATTCCTTTTTTCTTCCAGAGGCACAGACTTAGAAAATATAGATCAGCAACGCCATGAAGTCTGCGGTCAGTATAAATTGCACATAATTATATATTGTATTAATTAATAATTCTTAAAAAGATATCAGCTTCAACGGGATTCAAACCCGTGGCCTCCGCGATTGCGAAGCAATTTTCTAATAATTTAGAAAAATGAATCAGTTTAAACGGGATTCAAACCCGTGACCTCTGCGATACCGGAGCAATTCTTGTAATAATTCTTGAAAAATCATCAGAGCTTCAACGGGATTCAAACCCGTGGCCTCCGCTATTCCGTAGCAATTTTCTAATAATTTTAGAAAAATGAATTAGAGTTTAAACGGGATTCAAACCCGTGACCTCTGCGATAACGGAGCAATTTTGTAGTAATTTTTAAAAAATTATCAGTCAAGAGTTTCAACGGGATTCAAACCCATGGTCTCCACGATTCCAGAGCATTTTTCTAAACATTTTAGAAAAAGTTTCAGAGCTTCAACAGGATTCAAACCTGTGACCTCTGTGATAATGGAGCTAAGTACTTAGCCACATTGGACTAAGGCCAATTGTTTTTTCAGTCCCAAGCTGGGTGGAAGGTTTTGTGCGTTCCACTTGGTGCTTGTATACCTGTACGCTCCCGAGGTAAGGTTGCAGCACTGTTGGGGCTAGGGACTATGCACCTGAATTGGAAACCCACCCTTTCTTCTATTGCACGTTGGCAGCACGAGTACCATACGAGTCAACTCAGAAAGTCATGTGATCTGAGAGGCAGAGAGGACTGGTTCTTGTTCCTCACGAGGTGGTACTTCCCTCAGAACGCCTTCAGGTTCTAACCCCCAGAGGACTGCCTGTATTCAAGCTGGGACTGTACATTATCTTTCTATTTTCTGTATTCAAGCCATATCTTGGAATAAAAGCAAATAGGTTGTATTACTTAGTGAAAGAGAAGAACATGTTGTTAGTGAAAATATCGATAGTCACCTTTAATTCAATTTCTTTTTTCTTCCAGAGGCACAGAGTTAGAAAATATAGATCAGCAACGCCATGAAGTCTGCGGTCAGTATAAATTGCACATAATTATATATTGTATTAATTAATAATTCTTAAAAATATATCAGCTTCAACGGGATTCAAACCCGTGGCCTCCGCGATTGCGAAGCAATTTTCTAATAATTTTAGAAAAATGAATCAGTTTAAACGGGATTCAAACCCGTGACCTCTGCGATACCGGAGCAATTTTTGTAATAATTGTTGAAAAATCATCAGAGCTTCAACGGGATTCAAACCCGTGGTCTCCGCTATTCCGGAGCAATTTTCTAATAATTTTAGAAAAATGAATCAGAGTTTAAACGGGATTCAAACCCGTGACCTCTGCGATAACGGGGCAATTTTGTAGTAATTTTTAAAAAATTATCAGTCAAGAGTTTCAACGGGCTTCAAACCCGTGGCCTCCGTGATTCCAGAGCAGTCTTCTAATGATTTTAGAAAACGGAATCAGAGTTTCAACGGGATTCAAACCCGTGACCTCTGCGATAACGGAGCAATTTTGTAGTAATTTTTAAAAAATTATAAGTGAAGAGTTTCAATGGGCTTCAAACCCGTGGCCTCCACCATTCCAGAGCATTTTTCTAAACATTTTAGAAAAAGTTTTTCAGTGCTTCAACAGGATTCAAACCTGTAACCTGTATTCAAGCCATATCTTGGAAAAAAAGCAAACAGATTGTATTACTTTGTGGAAGAGAATAGCATGTTGTTAGTCAAGGTATCGATAGTCACCTTTAATTCAATTCCTTTTTTCTTCCAGAGGCACAGTCTTAGAAAATATATATCAGCAACGCCATGAAGTCTGCGGTCAGTATAAATTGCACATAATTATATATTGTATTAATTAATAATTCTTAAAAATATATCAGCTTCAACGGGATTCAAACCCGTGGCCTCCGTGATTGCGAAGCAATTTTCTAATAATTTAGAAAAATGAATCAGTTTAAACGGGATTCAAACCCGTGACCTCTGCGATACCGGAGCAATTTTTGTAATAATTCTTGAAAAATCATCAGAGCTTCAACGGGATTCAAACCCGTGGCCTCCGCTATTCCGGAGCAATTTTCTAATAATTTTAGAAAAATGAATCAGAGTTTAAACGGGATTCAAACCCGTGACCTCTGCGATAACGGAGCAATTTTGTAGTAATTTTTAAAAAATTATCAGTCAAGAGTTTCAACGGGCTTCAAACCCGTGGCCTCCGTGATTCCAGAGCAGTCTTCTAATGATTTTAGAAAACGGAATCAGAGTTTCAACGGGATTCAAACCCGTGACCTCTGCGATAACGGAGCAATTTTGTAGTAATTTTTAAAAAATTATAAGTGAAGAGTTTCAATGGGCTTCAAACCCGTGGCCTCCACCATTCCAGAGCATTTTTCTAAACATTTTAGAAAAAGTTTTTCAGTGCTTCAACAAGATTCAAACGTGTGACCTGTATTCAAGCCATATCTTGGAAAAAAAGCAAACAGATTGTATTACTTTGTGGAAGAGAATAGCATGTTGTTAGTCAAGGTATCGATAGTCACCTTTAATTCAATTCCTTTTTTCTTTTAGAGGCACAGACTTATAAAATATAGATCAGCAACGCCATGAAGTCTGCGGTCAGTATAAATTGCACATAATTATATATTGTATTAATTAATAATTCTTAAAAGTATATCAGCTTCAATGGGATTCAAACCCGTGGCCTCCGCGATTGCGAAGCAATTTTCTAATAATTTTAGAAAAATGAATCAGTTTGAACGGGATTCAAACCCGTGACCTCTGCGATACCGGAGCAATTTTTGTAATAATTCTTGAAAAATCATCAGAGCTTCAACGGGATTCAAACCCGTGGCCTCCGCTATTCCGGAGCAATTTTCTAATAATTTTAGAAAAATAAATCAGAGTTTAAACGGGATTCAAACCCATGACCTCTGCGATAACGGAGCAATTTTGTAGTAATTTTTAAAAAATTATCAGTCAAGAGTTTCAACGGGATTCAAACCCATGGTCTCCACGATTCCAGAGCATTTTTCTAAACATTTTAGAAAAAGTTTCAGAGCTTCAACAGGATTCAAACCTGTGACCTCTGTGATAATGGAGCTAAGTACTTAGCCACATTGGACTAAGGCCAATTGTTTTTTCAGTCCCAAGCTGGGTGGAAGGTTTTGTGCGTTCCACTTGGTGCTTGTATACCTGTACGCTCCCGAGGTAAGGTTGCAGCACTGTTGGGGCTAGGGACTATGCACCTGAATTGGAAACCCACCCTTTCTTCTATTGCACGTTGGCAGCACGAGTACCATACGAGTCAACTCAGAAAGTCATGTGATCTGAGAGGCAGAGAGGACTGGTTCTTGTTCCTCACGAGGTGGTACTTCCCTCAGAACGCCTTCAGGTTCTAACCCCCAGAGGACTGCCTGTATTCAAGCTGGGACTGTACATTATCTTTCTATTTTCTGTATTCAAGCCATATCTTGGAATAAAAGCAAATAGGTTGTATTACTTAGTGAAAGAGAAGAACATGTTGTTAGTGAAAATATCGATAGTCACCTTTAATTCAATTTCTTTTTTCTTCCAGAGGCACAGAGTTAGAAAATATAGATCAGCAACGCCATGAAGTCTGCGGTCAGTATAAATTGCACATAATTATATATTGTATTAATTAATAATTCTTAAAAATATATCAGCTTCAACGGGATTCAAACCCGTGGCCTCCGCGATTGCGAAGCAATTTTCTAATAATTTTAGAAAAATGAATCAGTTTAAACGGGATTCAAACCCGTGACCTCTGCGATACCGGAGCAATTTTTGTAATAATTGTTGAAAAATCATCAGAGCTTCAACGGGATTCAAACCCGTGGTCTCCGCTATTCCGGAGCAATTTTCTAATAATTTTAGAAAAATGAATCAGAGTTTAAACGGGATTCAAACCCGTGACCTCTGCGATAACGGGGCAATTTTGTAGTAAGTTTTAAAAAATTATCAGTCAAGAGTTTCAACGGGCTTCAAACCCGTGGCCTCCGTGATTCCAGAGCAGTCTTCTAATGATTTTAGAAAACGGAATCAGAGTTTCAACGGGATTCAAACCCGTGACCTCTGCGATAACGGAGCAATTTTGTAGTAATTTTTAAAAAATTATAAGTGAAGAGTTTCAATGGGCTTCAAACCCGTGGCCTCCACCATTCCAGAGCATTTTTCTAAACATTTTAGAAAAAGTTTTTCAGTGCTTCAACAGGATTCAAACCTGTAACCTGTATTCAAGCCATATCTTGGAAAAAAAGCAAACAGATTGTATTACTTTGTGGAAGAGAATAGCATGTTGTTAGTCAAGGTATCGATAGTCACCTTTAATTCAATTCCTTTTTTCTTCCAGAGGCACAGTCTTAGAAAATATATATCAGCAACGCCATGAAGTCTGCGGTCAGTATAAATTGCACATAATTATATATTGTATTAATTAATAATTCTTAAAAATATATCAGCTTCAACGGGATTCAAACCCGTGGCCTCCGTGATTGCGAAGCAATTTTCTAATAATTTAGAAAAATGAATCAGTTTAAACGGGATTCAAACCCGTGACCTCTGCGATACCGGAGCAATTTTTGTAATAATTCTTGAAAAATCATCAGAGCTTCAACGGGATTCAAACCCGTGGCCTCCGCTATTCCGGAGCAATTTTCTAATAATTTTAGAAAAATGAATCAGAGTTTAAACGGGATTCAAACCCGTGACCTCTGCGATAACGGAGCAATTTTGTAGTAATTTTTAAAAAATTATCAGTCAAGAGTTTCAACGGGCTTCAAACCCGTGGCCTCCGTGATTCCAGAGCAGTCTTCTAATGATTTTAGAAAACGGAATCAGAGTTTCAACGGGATTCAAACCCGTGACCTCTGCGATAACGGAGCAATTTTGTAGTAATTTTTAAAAAATTATAAGTGAAGAGTTTCAATGGGCTTCAAACCCGTGGCCTCCACCATTCCAGAGCATTTTTCTAAACATTTTAGAAAAAGTTTTTCAGTGCTTCAACAAGATTCAAACGTGTGACCTGTATTCAAGCCATATCTTGGAAAAAAAGCAAACAGATTGTATTACTTTGTGGAAGAGAATAGCATGTTGTTAGTCAAGGCATCGATAGTCACCTGTAATTCAATTCCTTTTTTCTTCCAGAGGCACAGACTTAGAAAATATAGATCAGCAACGCCATGAAGTCTGCGGTCAGTATAAATTGCACATAATTATATATTGTATTAATTAATAATTCTTAAAAATATATCAGCTTCAACGGGATTCAAACCCGTGGCCTCCGCGATTGCGAAGCAATTTTCTAATAATTTTAGAAAAATGAATCAGTGTAAACGGGATTCAAACCCGTGACCTCTGCGATACCGGAGCAATTTTTGTAATAATTCTTGAAAAATCATCAGAGCTTCAACGGGATTCAAACCCGTGGCCTCCGCTATTCCGGAGCAATTTTCTAATAATTTTAGAAAAATGAATCAGAGTTTAAACGGGATTCAAACCCGTGACCTCTGCGATAACGGAGCAATTTTGTAGTTATTTTTAAAAAAATTATCAGTCAAGAGTTTCAACGGGATTCAAACCCATGGCCTCCACGATTCCAGAGCATTTTCCTAAACATTTTAGAAAAAGTTTCAGAGCTTCAACAGGATTCAAACCTGTGACCTCTGTGATAATGGAGCTAAGTACTTAGCCACATTGGACTAAGGCCAATTGTTTTTTCAGTCCCAAGCTGGGTGGAAGGTTTTGTGCGTTCCACTTGGTGCTTGTATACCTGCATGCTCCCGAGGTAAGGTTGCAGCACTGTTGGGGCTAGGGACTATGCACCTGAATTGGAAACCCACCCTTTCTTCTATTGCACGTTGGCAGCACGAGTACCATACGAGTCAACTCAGAAAGTCATGTGATCTGAGAGGCAGAGAGGACTGGTTCTTGTTCCTCACGAGGTGGTACTTCCCTCAGAACGCCTTCAGGTTCTAACCCCCAGAGGACTGCCTGTATTCAAGCTGGGACTGTACATTATCTTTCTATTTTCTGTATTCAAGCCATATCTTGGAATAAAAGCAAATAGGTTGTATTACTTAGTGAAAGAGAAGAACATGTTGTTAGTGAAAATATCGATAGTCACCTTTAATTCAATTTCTTTTTTCTTCCAGAGGCACAGAGTTAGAAAATATAGATCAGCAACGCCATGAAGTCTGCGGTCAGTATAAATTGCACATAATTATATATTGTATTAATTAATAATTCTTAAAAATATATCAGCTTCAACGGGATTCAAACCCGTGGCCTCCGCGATTGCGAAGCAATTTTCTAATAATTTTAGAAAAATGAATCAGTTTAAACGGGATTCAAACCCGTGACCTCTGCGATACCGGAGCAATTTTTGTAATAATTGTTGAAAAATCATCAGAGCTTCAACGGGATTCAAACCCGTGGTCTCCGCTATTCCTGAGCAATTTTCTAATAATTTTAGAAAAATAAATCAGAGTTTAAACGGGATTCAAACCCGTGACCTCTGCGATAACGGAGCAATTTTGTAGTAATTTTTAAAAAATTATCAGTCAAGAGTTTCAACGGGCTTCAAACCCGTGGCCTCCGTGATTCCAGAGCAGTCTTCTAATGATTTTAGAAAACGGAATCAGAGTTTCAACGGGATTCAAACCCGTTACCTCTGCAATAACGGAGCAATTTTGTAGTTATTGTTAAAAAATTATCAGTCAAGAGTTTCAACGGGCTTCAAACCTGTGGCCTCCGTGATTCCAGAGCAGTCTTCTAATGGTTTTAGAAAACGGAATCAGAGTTTCAACGGGATTCAAACCCGTGACCTCTGCGATAACGGAGCAATTTTGTAGTAATTTTAAAAAAATTATAAGTGAAGAGTTTCAATGGGCTTCAAACCCGTGGCCTCCACCATTGGAGAGCATTTTTCTAAACATTTTAGAAAAAGTTTTTCAGTGCTTCAACAAGATTCAAACCTGTAACCTGTATTCAAGCCATATCTTGGAAAAAAAGCAAACAGATTGTATTACTTTGTGGAAGAGAATAGCATGTTGTTAGTCAAGGTATCGATAGTCACCTTTAATTCAATTCCTTTTTTCTTCCAGAGGCACAGACTTAGAAAATATAGATCAGCAACGCCATGAAGTCTGCGGTCAGTATAAATTGCACATAATTATATATTGTATTAATTAATAATTCTTAAAAATATATCAGCGTCAACGGGATTCAAACCCGTGGCCTCCGCGATTGCGAAGCAATTTTCTAATAATTTTAGAAAAATGAATCAGTTTAAACGGGATTCAAACCCGTGACCTCTGTGATACCGGAGCAATTTTTGTAATAATTCTTGAAAAATCATCAGAGCTTCAACGGGATTCAAACCCGTGGCCTCCGCTATTCCGGAGCAATTTTCTAATAATTTTAGAAAAATGAATCAGAGTTTAAACGGGATTCAAACCCGTGACCTCTGCGATAACGGAGCAATTTTGTAGTAATTTTTAAAAAATTATCAGTCAAGAGTTTCAACGGGCTTCAAACCCGTGGCCTCCGTGATTCCAGAGCAGTCTTCTAATGATTTTAGAAAACGGAATCAGAGTTTCAACGGGATTCAAACCCGTGACCTCTGCGATAACGGAGCAATTTTGTAGTAATTTTTAAAAAATTATAAGTGAAGAGTTTCAATGGGCTTCAAACCCGTGGCCTCCACCATTCCAGAGCATTTTTCTAAACATTTTAGAAAAAGTTTTTCAGTGCTTCAACAGGATTCAAACCTGTGACCTGTATTCAAGCCATATCTTGGAAAAAAAGCAAACAGATTGTATTACTTTGTGGAAGAGAATAGCATGTTGTTAGTCAAGGTATCGATAGTCACCTTTAATTCAATTCCTTTTTTCTTCCAGAGGCACAGACTTAGAAAATATAGATCAGCAACGCCATGAAGTCTGCGGTCAGTATAAATTGCACATAATTATATATTGTATTAATTAATAATTCTTAAAAATATATCAGCTTCAACGGGATTCAAACCCGTGGCCTCCGCGATTGCGAAGCAATTTTCTAATAATTTAGAAAAATGAATCAATTTAAACTGGATTCAAACCTGTGACCTCTGCGATACCGGAGCAAGTGTTGTAATAATTCTTGAAAAATCATCAGAGCTTCAACGGGATTCAAACCCGTGGCCTCCGCTATTCCGGAGCAATTTTCTAATAATTTTAGAAAAATGAATCAGAGTTTAAACGGGATTCAAACCCGTGACCTCTGCGATAACGGAGTAATTTTGTAGTAATTTTTAAAAAATTATCAGTCAAGAGTTTCAACGGGATTCAAACCCATGGCCTCCACGATTCCAGAGCATTTTTCTAAACATTTTAGAAAAAGTTTCAGAGCTTCAACAGGATTCAAACCTGTGACCTCTGTGATAATGTAGCTAAGTACTTAGCCACATTGGACTAAGGCCAATTGTTTTTTCAGTCCCAAGCTGGGTGGAAGGTTTTGTGCGTTCCACTTGGTGCTTGTATACCTGCACGCTCCCGAGGTAAGGTTGCAGCACTGTTGGGGCTAGGGACTATGCACCTGAATTGGAAACCCACCCTTTCTTCTATTGCACGTTGGCAGCACGAGTACCATACGAGTCAACTCAGAAAGTCATGTGATCTGAGAGGCAGAGAGGACTGGTTCTTGTTCCTCACGAGGTGGTACTTCCCTCAGAACGCCTTCAGGCTCTAACCCCCAGAGGACTGCTTGTATTCAATCTTTCTATTTTCTGTATTTAAGCAAACCAATTGTATTTTCTTAGTCGAAGAGAAGAGCATGTTGTTAGTCAAGATATCGATAGTCACCTTTAATTCAGGCACAGAGTTAGAAAATATAGATCAGCAACGCTATGAAGTCTGCGGTCAGTATAAATGGCACATAAAAATAACTGTAAATTGATCTTTACAGACTGCATGCTAATTGAATTATAATTGACTTAATTTCTATGGGGTTCGTCAGCAGAAAATACGCGGAAAAGAAAGTAGAAGACTAACATTATTGGTAAGGCCAGTCTTTCTTGTTTCCTTCGGGAGAAAACAGGAAAACGTATAAATAACCATTGTAAACTTTATTTAGCAAATTAATCTTCTTTTACAGGGGCAAGGGAATTTTCAAACTATTCCAAGGATTGGTGGTCTTTGCAGCCGTTATTAGGGTTGTCACGCAACAGTCCTCCCCACCAAGGAGTGTTGCGTGACGACCCTAATAACGGTTTCGAAGGAGACTAGGATCTGTGTTGATTTGTGCTATATAATTGAAGATTTGATTGGTACGTTTTTAACCTTGAGATGTGAAAATATCATATGACACAAAAGTCAATGAAATAAATAAATGCCTAATTGGTTGTTAACATTACACCAAGAAATGGAGTAAACGAGAAGGTGCCCACGTGTCAGCATTGGAGGAATGGTCCGAGACAGTAAAACTCATCATCAATAAGAGAATCAACACCTTACAGCGTCGCAAATTTTCCGGTAGTCCTAAAGTCTTAGAAGACAGTCACGTCAAGGCGTATTTGAATGAGCTACACGAAAAGTACGTTCTAGTCCCTGCTGATAAAGCTGGAAACAACATCATTTTTGTTTGCAAGTATTATTACGTGCAAACTCTAATGGAAGAACTTGGAATTAATTCTAGCACTACCATCAACTCTACATATGAAGCTCAAGACGTCACAGCTGATGAAGTTATACGGAACCACACAACAACTTTGGACGACTTATTCAACATCACATTACATCAGAAGGAGAAAAATTTGCCTCAAATGTATTGGATACCTAAGCTTCACAAAACACCATACAAAGCACGATTTATTGCAGGATCAAGTTCTTGTACCACTACTAGACTATCTAAATTAATTACTAATTGCCTCAAACTAGTTAAAAATCATTGTCATGCTTACTGTAAAACTATTCTACAAAGAACAGGTATTAACAGCATGTGGATCATCAACAACTCACTGGATGTACTTCGCACTTTGCAAGACAAACAACTTTCGCTAAACAAGTTAAGCACTTGGGACTTTTCAACTCTATATACAAGCCTACCGCACGCCAAACTTAAACTTCAACTGCATGATCTACTGGAAAGAGTTTTTAGCACCAGAGGAAAGAGTTTCATTGCAACCAATAACTACCACACTTTCTGGACGAATGATAAGAAGTCGTCGAAATACAGTTACTTTTCTTGTAGAGAACTTTGCTGTGCTATTGACTTTCTTATCGACAACATCTACGTCCGTTTTGGAAACTCCGTTTTTCAGCAAGTTATTGGTATACCGATGGGCACTAATAGTGCGCCTTTATTGGCTGATCTCTTTCTCCACACTTTCGAGTACGACTTCATGCTAAAAACTATGAAACAAGACATGTCAAAGGCTGCAACATTCAGCAATACCTTTCGCTATATCGACGATTTATTCAGCGTCAACAATGCGAATTTTGGAAATTGTATCCACGAAATTTACCCGTCAGAACTGGAACTGAAAAACACTACCTTGGCTTCAAATGAAGTGTGTTATCTTGACATTAAGATCATTCAGGGAGACGACAACACACCTTGTCGTATAAGTGTCTACGACAAGAGAGATGACTTCTCATTCCGGATTGTAAACTTTCCTCATATGGACAGCAACATCCCAGCCAATCCGGCCTATGGTGTTTACATATCTCAATTGGTGCGATATGCTAGAATTTGCTCATCCAAATTGGACTTTATAGACAGGCTTCGTGGTCTTTCTTCACGTCTTCATCACCAAGGCTTCAACACTACTGCGCTTCTCAAATCGTTTAATAAATTCTTCAAGCGCCACGGTGAAATCATTCGCGTTAAATATGACATCACACTTCGGGAATTGAGATCAGCGGTTTGTGATTGAGAACCAACAACGTATCCTTTTCTTGTTTGTAATTGTTACTTCGTCTTTGTAACTCTAATTCATTTATACGCGCTGCTTCCGGGTCCTTCATTTGGATTTGAAGGCGCGCGCGCGTATTTTCGTATATGGTGCGCGTGTTTGGTTTATTTAGTTGACGTGTATGCTTAGTTCGCAATTTAACGGTTTAATTTATTTTTCATTGTTTTCCTTATTACTTTTTCTTGTCAGTAACTGTGCTCACATCGTGGGTGGCTCCACCTGAAATGTTCTGCAATTGGTATAGGATTTAATGGAGCCGAAACCAATTGTGGAATTACCAGCATTTTAGGCATCCTACTGATGAACGGTTATGGCAATTAGATATTTTATTACAGGAGCCAACATTGAGATTGTGGTCTGTCGCCTTTGAATTGTATTGCTACCGAAAAAGTTTACTTTCGATTAAAATATACTAAATTTACATAAACTGCTATAAATGTATAGGTCAATGGCATAAAATCAAAATGAGCGCAATGCACATATTGTTATTTCAATTCTTAAAAGGTATAGAAATAATTATTTTAGCCCAGACGTTTGCTCCACAGCCCTCGCATATAACTAAATCAGTCCTTCAAAAAAAGCTT
>OX393562.1:22263431-22301979 GCA_947652115.1 Blastomussa wellsi | reverse complement strand
CAGAAACGTCGATCAGTATTTATTTAGCCCATCATCAGTCAACATACAGTAAGATCATTTTCAGGACTAGATATTAGTGCTATAGTACAAAAACATGTTTTCCTTTCTCTGTAAACAGGGTAGGTGTTTAATGTTATTTTTGTCCTAAACAGGGTCAGGGTTTCAAACCTCCAGTGGCACCCTTTTACCCCATACCTGCCAACTCTCCCGGTATTTCCTGGGGTCATCAAATCTCCCGGTCTCCCGGTTGTATTTAGTGCTTCTATTTGCTCTTTTTGAGCTGTTTTCGATCGGAAATGCAAAGACTTCTAGACGTCTCCAGATTTTTGTACTCTGGGGTTGGCAGGTATGATACCCATACATGGGCCAAGGACCCCCTGGGAGTTTAATTGTGCAGATTAGTTGAAAAAAAATAAGCGCACCAATAGTTAGCCACCACTGTTTGGTTACCTGTACTATCAGCGGCTATAGATTCTGGAACCGACCATCTGTCCTTCAAACAATCTCTCAGTCTGCAATAACATGCTATTAACCTCCAAAACTCCTTCAAACTTGGGACTCTTTTTCAACACCACTAGTATGCACAAAATAATTTAAAATCAAAATAGGACAATGTCACTAAATGTAAGATTAAGATTTCTCTTATACATTGTTCAGTCATCATTATTGTTTTAATGAAAGACTTGTTACCGGTATATAACAGTTTTTACCGGGGCCCAGCCGAAAGCTGGCACCGGTCAAAAAATGCAGACGGTTTCTGTCGTTTTTTCGCTGACTTGAGATATATCGCTGGCTCGTTACTTTTGGCAGTGCTCGCTGGCTCATTTAAATTTTATCCGCCGTTTTGAAAAGCACGAGGCATGGAGGACAGTCAAGAGAAAGATTATAGCTTTTTGGAGAATGACACGTTCCCCAACCTTTATAATGCACTAGTTTATGAGCAAAAATTTAAGAGTGAATATGTCGATAGTCCAATTAGAGAGAGTCCACATAAGAGGTTTTATTATTGAAGTAATTTGTGAGAAGTTTGATGTGACATAGAAAATTTCTTGTATTACTGAGCTGCCCATGTTGCTGCAAGCCCTGACATGCCAAGCTGCAACAAGACAGGTATTAAACATATCCCTAAACCCTTGAATTCATTTAAATGACCCTTCTCAAAATATTTCTCCAAAGACCTTTCATGACAAGATGGAATAAATTAATGAAAGAAAATTAAAAAACATAAAAATCTAAAACTAACCAAACAGACCAACTTTGGCAACAACATCCAAACAATCTATAATTTCCATTGTTGTTGATTAAGGAGCCATCTATTTGCTTTTCACAAGTTTAAACAGTTACAGTAGTTTTGTGGTTTGTTGATAGAACGAGACAACTTTTCAGCTGTTAATTACATGTACACTGACTAAAATTTCAGATAATGATTTCAATCCACAAAGTCTGGGGTGACTTGGGGGGTGGGCTGTGATTTTCGAACCCGAAACAATTATACACAGTGCCCCAAATGTGTGAGTGTAAAACCGGTATGAAAATGCCCAAAAATTACATTTAAAACTAGACTTTCGCAATTTACACGCTCATTGAAACTTTCACTTATTATTCAAAAATTATTTACTGACAAAAACTTGTAAGCGCTTGTAGGTTGCCGTTGTGGCACACAAGAAGCACAAAATGAAAAATCTGTCTGAACACTTGCTTGACACACACAATCAGGGTTGTAATGGCTAGTTTTCTTCCAACTTCTGTTCTCAGAACTGGGAGCATTTTGCCCAAAAAATGTCATCAATTTTCTAAACTGGGGGGCCTGTAGTCTGAAAGATTCACCATATAAATTTACTGGACACGAAAATTATGATCACAATATTTTCATCAGCAAATCTTTATTTTCCTTGGCAAAAAAAATAATTCCAAACCTTTGCAAAAATAATGTTTTCCTCGTTTAAAGACACAACTTGGAAAACTTCCTCAACACAGAACTAATCTACATATAGGGAATTTACTAGACTTGCCACAAGTCGACCTCATAAATTTGGTACTTATTAAACAAGACGAAGGACTATTCAGAAAGTCTAGGAATTTATGTTTAAAATAAAGTGAGTCGAGTTGAAAGGTACATAACCACACTACCAATAAAATCACCAAATTGCCATTGTGTCACGACGTATACGGGTTTACATTGTGTACAACCAGCCTTTGCTACGACTTCTGTTCGAAAGCACCGGTGCAAACAGCAGAAGCGGTGAGCCAAAGCGGAACAAATAAAGAGAAAAACAAGTCGGGAACTGCTGACTTGGGAGGTTTGAAAGTACAATACTGCGCTTTCCTTGTGCTGCTCAGCTGTCGATCGAAACCTGAATTTCTCGTTGAACATCCCTCTCACGTTTAGAAGAAGTTCACAGCTTGCAGAATAGACGATTCTTTCCTATTCCAAACGATGAACTTAAGCCCCGAGCCGCCGTTATCTTTTGACACTCACCACACGGCGGTAATGTTTACAGTACGTTTGAGCACTATGTCGAAAATAGCAAATGATGTCTTCCGTACTACAGCATCCCTTGGTCGACTTGCTCTCCTCCCTCTTGTTCTTCGCCATTTATTTGGCTGTTTTATCGGCTCCTTTCTTTCCCTCTTTAATACTTGATGAATTCTTTGACAGTGCTTTGTCGGCAGTTTAATTCCTGCTCTTTCTTGCGGTACCTCGCGACTTCCTTGCTGTTTTGTCGGGTCCATTATCACTAAAACTCGTATACAATGGGGACTGGGCCGACTATGGCGCCGTAAAGACATGCAACCATGTGCTCCCGACTTTTATAAATATTTTTTTTGCGTTTCCGCGTTTATGGAACTTCAAGAGTCAACCATCCTTAAACGGAAAGTAAGAGGCAGCAGTAGCTCTTCAACCCAAGAAGATTCGAAGCGAATTAAAGAAGATCTTGAATCCTCCCTCAGCGAACGAGAAGAAGACGAAGAGGACGAAGACATCATGACTGAAACCGGTCAAGTTACCGACAAGTCGGATATTATTTTACAAAAATTAAAGCAACTGGACATCATTGGTTCCAAGATTGAACATCTACAAGATTCAGTCGACGAAATAAAAAAGACCGTCACTGGCCTGCAAGCAGAGTTTTTCAGTCTAAAACAAGATGTAGCCGATGCGGTCAAGGAAACAAATGACCTAAAAGAAAGCGTCAAGTTCCTCGACGAGGCGGTGGAGAGCGCCAAGGAAAAGTGTGACGAATCACAGAAAAAGTCAGAGAAAGATCTAGAACGTCTGCGCCTGCAACTTCTTAATTATGAAGTGTATAGCCGCCGGGAGAACCTTCGGTTCTATGGTATATCAGAGATTGATAGTGATGAACAGACACAAGAAGTACTGTACACCTTCTTGGAGAGAGTTTTAAAGATGGAAAATCCACGTTTAATCGAGTTTCAAAGAGTTCATCGAGTAGGAAAAAAGAGTACCGACCCAAATAAGCCGCGTGCAATTATAGCCCGATTTCTCCGCTTTAAAGATCGAGAAACTATCTCCGCTCTTCGCCATAAACTCGGAAGTGACTTCAATTATGGAATTGGTCCTGACCTGCCTAAACAAGTCATCGATATGCGGAAGCCTCTAATTCCCAAAATGGTTAAAGCTAGAAAAGATGGCAAAAGAGCCTCCTTTAGCAGGGCCGAACCTTACAAACTTTTTATTGACGGTGTAGAGGTAAAATAGATTTTGTAATCTTGTTTACATAGAATCCGATAGAATTATTTACTTGTGTTGATTCTTTGTTTATACGGAGAGCTTATTTTATTGCTTCGAAATTCATGTGCTGAAGAGCCACGATCGTTTCACTTACAGTAGCTAAATTTATTATTTAGGAGTTTTTTGGTAGTGATATTTTTTTGTAGGAAATGCTCATCTCAAAATCATTATTATTCTGTCGGGAGCTCAGGTTTTTGCATATAATTTGTTTTTGCTCAAGGGTGTGATATTGGCTCAATCACACGTAGCTTTAACAGTTTTCATTACTGGCTACGTTTTTATTTTTTCTTTTACTTTGTTTTTCTAGTGTATGTGTTTGTGTGTTTCTAAACCTACAGATTAATCAGGGCAAATGGGGTTGTTTTGAAAGTGCCACGAAAGGTGAAATTTTTTTTGGTTTATATTTTATTCACGGTCCATGGCAAAAGCTAATTTACAATTGAAAGCTATCTCGCTAAATGTTAGAGGTATCCGCACCTTCGAAAAGAGAAAAGGTATTTTTAATTGGTTAAATAAGCAAAGAGCAGATGTTTGCTTTCTTCAAGAGACTTATAGTACAAAAGAAATTGAAAATCAATGGAAAATGCAATGGCAAGGTGAAATGTTTTTCGCTCACGGCTCTCCTCACAGTCGCGGGGTCGCCATACTTATACGCGACAAACTTGATTTCAAGCTTAAATCAGTCAAGATCGACACAGATGGTAGATTCATCTTTCTCGAGTGTAGCATTCAAGATGATAGTTTCCTTTTAGTAAATATTTACGCTCCCAATAAAACAACTGAACAATCGCAATTTTTCAAAACAATTTCCGATCGTTTAAATGAAGAGGAACATTATAAGCATCACAAAATCCTACTCGGCGGAGATTTCAATGTCACTTTGGACCCTTCTTTGGATTGTTTGGGTGGAAATCCAATCTGTAAAAGCTCAGCTAAAATTCTTGATGATATTATTGAGGAAAATGAGTTAGTCGATATTTGGAGAATACAAAATCCAAACAGTAAACGCTTTACTTGGAGACAAAAATCTCCATTTATACAAAGGCGACTGGATTATTGGTTTGTCAGTGATTGCTTGCAAGATGACATAGCTAAGGTCGACATCATAACCGCTATTAAAACTGATCATTCAGCCGTCGTTATCGAAATAAATAGCTTAGATGATTTACAGCGCGGCCCGTCTTTCTGGAAATTAAACAATAGCCTCTTAGATGACCCTGATTATGTCCTTATGATACGTGAAAATCTTCCAAAATGGATAGAAGAAATTAATTTCAGTAGTGATCCAAGAATTGTTTGGGATTGGTTAAAATATAATGTTCGCCAAGAAAGTATTTTTTACAGTAAGCAAAAGGCTCGTGACAGAAGGGACAAAATTAAAAAAATTGAAGACAAACTTAAGTTATGCGAACAAGAGGTATCCGCATTGCCGTCACTTGAAAATATTAATAAGTTAGAAGAGACGAAATTAGAATATGAACGAGAATACGATTATATTATAACTGGATCAATCATCCGATCCCGAGCCACATGGTATGAAAAAGGAGAGAAAAATAATAAATATTTTTTGAATTTAGAAAACAGCAAAAAGAAAAAGAGCTCAATAAGAAAACTGATTCAGGCAGACGGAAAGGAAACAACCAACCCAGATAAAATTTCAAAGGAAATCCTCTCCTTCTATGAGGACCTATATGATGATAAGTTGGGAACAACTATTAATCAAGAGACTTGCCCCTTTCTAAACTCTCCAAATATTCCCAAAATAACACGCGAAATGCGTGAAATGTGTGATGGTGAGTTAACATACGCGGAATGTGTTAACATCCTTACCACTTTCAAAAACAATAAAACGCCGGGTAACGACGGTCTGTCTATAGAGTTTTATAAGGTTTTCTGGCCAGAAATAGGTAGATATCTGGTTGATTCATTAAATTTTTCTTATCGTCATGGTGAACTTTCCACTACTCAAAAACAAGCTGTCATAACACTTATAGAAAAGAAAAACAGGGATAGAAGATGGATTAAAAATTGGCGGCCAATCTCTTTGATCAACGTTGATGTAAAAATTGGTTCTAAAGCGATTGCTAAAAGATTGGAGAAAGTTCTCCCTCATATAATACATTTCGATCAAAATGCCTTTGTAAAGGGTCGAACTATTTTTGATGCGGTTCGCACCATAAATGATGTCATAGATTTTACCAAACTAAAAGACTTTAACGGAATCCTGACCGCCATAGATTTTGAAAAAGCTTTTGACTCACTCAATTGGAACTTCCTCTTTCAATCCTTAGCTTCCTTTGGTTTTGGCGAATCTTTCATTGCCTGGATTAAGACCTTCTATAATAATATTTCAAGCTGCGTGATCAATAATGGTTTTTCTACACCTCTCTTTAATCTCAAGCGAGGAGTTCGGCAAGGGGATCCACTCTCCCCATATCTCTTTATCATTGCTCTCGAGCTTTTGGTTATTAACATACGTAATAATAAGGACATAAGGGGCATAATAATAGACGGAAGAGAATTAAAACTAGTCGTTTTTGCGGATGATATGACTAGTTTCGTCTCGGATAAACGATCTTTTTTTATTCTTATAAACAGCATTGAATCTTTTAGCTGTTTTTCGGGGTTGAAAATGAATCAGGAAAAAACAGAAATTCTCCCACTGGGCAACATGATCCTACATCACCAGGAATTTGGCGTAGAAGAAATTAATAGATCTATAAAAATTTTGGGTGTTTATTTTTCCACTGACCATGTACTTTTTTACAAAAATAATTTTGAATCTATAATTAAGTCAGTTAAAGAACACTTGCAAGGTTGGAGTTGGAGAGGCCTTACGATTCTAGGCAGAATACAAGTAATTAAATCTTTTGCCATTCCGAAAATTTTATATCGCGCAGTGTTAATTTCTCATAAAAAAGATTTTATTCAGGAGATAAACTCTCTCCTTTATTCTTTTATATGGAAAGGTAAAGACAAAGTAAAACGTTCTGCATTAATAAATCCTATTGATAAAGGTGGGCTCAATATGCCGGATATTGAATCAATGATCTCTACGCAGAGAATTATGTGTATTAAAAAATACTTGGATCCATACCCAGCAGGTTGGAAATTATTTTTAGATTTTTACTTAAAAAGTGCTGGGGGAAAATCCTTGTTTCATTGTAATTTCGACTACGGAATGCTTTCAATAGCTACACCACCTTTCTACAAGCAGTGTCTCATTCTTTGGTCCTCTTTAAAAAATACCAACCCTTCTACGCTAGAAGAGATCGTGAATGAAGTGTTATGGAACAACAAATATATATGCATCGAGGAAAAGTCGGTCTTTAATAAAAAGTTATATGACTACGGTATTTATAAAGTTGGTGACCTCTACGATGCTGCAGGAGAGCTAAAAATTGGAAAAGAACCAGCCATTTCACCCATTGATAATTTCTTGTTATTTAGTATATTCAGTTCACTTCCACAAGCATGGCGTAATGTCCTAACGTCAAATAGAGGTTCTATTTCCGCTTGCACATATCCCTTTAACAGTAATACCTATTACCTAAACATTAATAGTGATAAAATTAATATAGAGAATCTAAAATCAAGATTTTTATACAGTAGTTTTATTTCTAGAATTGCAAAAGAGCCCACAGCTATAAAGAAATATGAAAATAGTTTTAGTACCTCAAATTATCAGTTTAATTGGAAAGATATCTTCCTGTCACCATTCCAAGTAACTTTAAATACCAAACTACGGGAATTTCAGTATAAAATTTTAAACAGAATTTTGTATACCAATGATATGCTCCACAAGTTTAAAAAAGTCCAATCACCTTTATGCTACTTATGTCAAGCGGACATAGAAACCTTGGAACACCTTCTTTTTCGCTGTCCACGTGTTGAAATTTTCTGGAAAGATTTTATGACCCATTTTAAAGAACATTTAAAAATATCCAAGCACCTTGAAATTACAGATATCCTTTTTGGAATAAACAAACATAGTACATTCGCCACATTGATTAATTATGTAATTCTAGAAGGCAAATATTTCCTCTATCTTTGTAAGCTTAATAATAAACCCTTATCTCTTGGCTTATTGATGGAAAGAATAAGAAATACCTTCAAGATCGAATCTTTCATTGCGAGAAAAAATGACAAACTTGAATACCATTATCGAAAATGGGAACCTTTGCTTCCACTTATTTCATAAGATTTCACCTAGTGTAGGCTTTTTATTGTACACTGATTGTAGGTCTATTTGTGTTTGTATTTGTGTTTTTTTTTTTTTTTTTTTTTTTTTTTTTTTTTTTTTTTTTTTTTTTTTTTTTTTTTTTTTTTTTTCTTTTTTTTTTTTTTTCAATTGTTACTTTTTTTTTTCTTTTTTGTCATTCCTAATATTGTAAAATACTTGCTATAAATAAATAAAATACAAAAAAAAAAAAAAAAAAACTCGTTGATCTTTGCTACTTTCCGTTTGCTTTTTACGCGATGGACCTCCACTATTACTGTAAAAATCAGTTGCAATTGATATGCCAGCCCAATATGGGCCCGCGATCTAATGATATAACATACCTGGTCAGCGGTCATCTTAAAATGAGTCTCAACCTGAGCCCGCGATATGGTCATGTGATACTGGTCAGCGGTTAACTTCTTTTGACAGCTGTCGATTGACCATAACATGGATGCCATATAACAAAGATGTAAGCTGATAATAAGGCTGACAAGGTGTTGACAAGGCATGGCTCTTTATGGCCGCGATGTTGCGCGACTCCGTCGTCGTCGTCGTCGTGCGTACGCGCCCACGAGCAATACCGCTAGCCATGATAACCATGAGAAAATCAACTCATGGGTTTCGTTTTCTTTCCCATATGAGTGTGGGGCTCCGCTTGGCGGCCCTTCGGGCGACCGGAGCTCCGCTAAAACCTATAAGACCTATTAATCTGAGAAGTTAAACCGGTACTAATAGATAAAGAACGTTCACATGCAGGATGTTCATATTTACAGACTTTCTTCTGACAATAGCGTTAGTCATTTTACCTGTTAATAATTCCATGCGATCAATTGTAAAGAAGGCTGCGTTATTTCCGATTCGTACGAAACTCTTTCTCTTTTCCTCCATTCTAGGGATTTATAGTTATAACGCGCAATAAACACAATTTGACATTAATTAAAGAACGCTCCCAAATCTCTTGCCTCCAAATACCGTCTAGGGCAATCCCTATCTTAGTACCCGGCTGTAATACCTTGTCACGTGACCTTGCCAATCATAGAAGATATTAGGGAACGAAACGGATGCTGGGAAAGACCGGTCCGAAATTAGAAAGGTTGACAGTTTTGAGATAGTTGCTGTGTTAGGGTAATCTTTAATGGCCGTTTGAAAGTTAAAAAAAACGGGCGATCTCGGTATGAAAAAAGTTGCTGTATGGCAACCACTAAACTCGCAGGGAGTGTTTACACGAAATAAAACTCTACATTGAAAACTAATTGTTGAAGAGCAGTCATTTTGGGTTAAAGGTTTCGCACCCAATGCACTACAACTCCGACAACTGGTTGAAATAAAATAAATTAACTAGGTGCACGAGCACTTGTTACTTGAAGTGTGCGCGCGGAAACTGTGACTTGTTACATCACAATCAGCCCAGGGTTAAAATATGGAGCGTTGCAAAGTACAACTGCAACGCGAAACGACTCGATGAGAATGATTGCAGTTCTAAAAATATTTTGCCTGTTGCTTGCACTTGGTGTATGTAAAGGTAAGAACTTTGTATCAATTGTTCAGTGTACCAGGTATCGTTAATTTTACAACTTTTACTCTGGTGGAGAGCGTGCGTACTTTTGATCGGCCACTTGACCTATTTAAATCGATTTTTTCCTTCTTTTGCTTTGACGAATGCATAATAGACATGCACTTGAATACTCTTGTTCAGGGGTGGTACGCAGCTCTTTTCAAGTTTCCTTTGTAGGAATATGGCTGGGATTGAACTGTGGGGAAACAAAAACAGATAAAATCTTTTCCCAGATGGGTGTGTGCCGCGAAGGTTCTAAACCCTGACTCTATTTAAGGATAAAGAAAACGGAATTTGATACCCTATCAAGGCCCAAACCCCAAAAATGACACCCTATTCAAGGAAAAAAGCAAAAACTGAGGAAGTTATGGGAGACGCAGTGGCCCCTTGCGCTGGACTCCCGATCGGACAATCCGGGTTCGAGCCCTAGCCGGGGCACTGCGTTGTGTTCTTGGGCAAGACACTTTCTCTCACTGTGCCCCTCTTCACCCAGGTGTATAAATGGGTACCGGCGAATTTACTGCTGGGGGTAACCCTGCGATGGACTAGCATCCCATCCAGGGGGGAGTAGAAATACTCTCTGTCGCTTCATGCTAAGGAAACCGGGATAAGCTCCGGCCTGATGGGCCACTAGGCCCGAATGCAGACTTTATGCTACCTTTTAAGGAAGTTATGAACCGCGTGTCAACCTTATTTCGTAGTGAAATAAAAACAGACTGTTTCTTTTTCGTTTACCGTGCCGCTTACGCAC
Organism: Blastomussa wellsi; assembly: GCA_947652115.1. Taxonomy (NCBI): domain Eukaryota; kingdom Metazoa; phylum Cnidaria; class Anthozoa; order Scleractinia; family Plerogyridae; genus Blastomussa; species Blastomussa wellsi. Next base: position 22,291,697 of record OX393562.1, on the reverse strand, counting down.
TGCAATTTTAGACGATGCAATTATAAGGTACCCTATTAAAGGATTTCACTAGGAACAATGCGAAAAGGGGCAAAAGTGATACTCCACAAAACCATACCCGATCCGCGGCATATACCTATTTTACCTTCATATGGGACTACACCTCTTTTTGCTCGTGGCCAGTTAAATTTACTAGATTCACTAATTACTAGTTAACTTAGTAACAGTCTTCCATATCTACAGGAAACCTCGAAATTTGGGCGGTAAATTCTTTTGAGTCTGTCTGTCCTGGTGAAACAGTTTCCTTGGAAATGGAGATTACGGGCGGTGACCTTGGAGACGATTTCATGATAGAATGGTCTGACCCTGATGGCTATTTTCTGGGCGGCAGCGAGCATTTCTCTCTGAACGAAAACAAAACAGTGTTGACTGTTTATAATGCTTTACCACCTCATACTGGATTCTACTTGGCGGGGATTCTACATGGCTACTACTATGTTGATTCCGATCAGGTTTATTTGGCTGTTCCCGGTAAATATCTCTTTTAAAACACCCTTAATTTTAGCTCTTGGTGCTAATAACTCAAACACGAGCGTGGTGAACCCCATCTCCATTTCATTATTATTATTGAGAAATGATTATGATCTATCAAATGGATTAAAATCCACCTTTAATTTTCCAATTATTAAGCTGGTTCTGGAACCCGCGGGGGAAAAAACACTCGATCCTGATAATAAAAAAGATGGGGGTGACCGAGATCGTGTTTGAGTTAACTTGTTCAAGTCTTGTAATCAAGATGACTGTCGGTTTTTACATGGCTATCGCCGAGGCTGATTTCCGTTTCGTAAACGGTCGATGTCATTTTTAACGGTCGATGCTATAATTGGTAACCAAGCTTTTTGGAATGGACGATGCTATGTCTGCTATATCTGCTCCAGTTTAGGCCTAGGTAGAAACTGGTTATGATTTGGTGTTCGGGCAATACTTTAAAAAATGAGACTAAGAAAATCATCTTTTATAATGAAATTTTGCCGGGATTTGGTGGATCAGCCTGGTAGTGTAGTGGTGAGATAGGCATGTTAGAGGTTTAGGGTACAATTCTGGTCACTGACGAACAATTTTTCTTTCTTTTTTGTGGGAAAAAATTCGATGATAGCCAAGCCAAGTGTCGAAAAAGTGGCATCGACCGTTTACGAAACGGACACGTGCATCGCCGAGAGCTAAAAGTAAGGATTAACAGGTTTAACTTTTGCTATTGTAACAACTAATTTTGTTTACTGAATGATTGGGTATTTCTTTCATACCATTACTGTAACAGGAACTGATAACAAATAGTAGAATTAACTCATCAGCGTGGAACTATTCCTAATTTTAAAAACTTCACGTGAACGAATAGTTTAAAAGGCGTGATTCGAATCATCTTTGAGTGCCTAGTAAAATTACGCCTTTGTTTGCAGCTCTGTGGTTGGGTTTTTTACGGGCGGATCCAGGATTTTTCTTAGGAGGGAGTGCACCACTAAGGAATGCGTAATTGATGTATGGCGTAAGCAGAATACCAGTTATGTTAGATAGTTGCAGGTCATCTCAGGAGGGGTGCGCACCCCCAGCACCCTCCCCCTCCCCCTAGATAACAGTCTAAACAGGAAGCGTGTAGCCGTCTATATAAGACGGCTGCACGCAGGCTAGATTTTTGCGTGAGCATGAAAATATTTTGATTGTTATTCGTGAAAAGGCTACGTGATTTGATTTTACAAGGGGTATAGGAGACCCTCATATCACGCCATCAATTTTTGTGCGAACAGGTAAAGAAAATGCAAGAACGATAAAATTCACTGAAATAAAATATTAGCGGTTTAGTTGTCATGGTTACATATAAAATTGCATTACACGATTCACCTTTCAGATGTCTATCTTTATCCCCTGGTAAACAGCCCAGTTAAAGTAGAGCTTGGTGAAACAGCTGCATTGATGGTCAATAAATCTAAGTTAGGCGAATTGTGGTGGACTCATAATGGACAACTAATAACAGGCCTGGATAGTCACTATACGTTTGTGAATAACCAAGATGCAACGGTAGCTGGGTTAGAAATTTCTGACGTGAGCGCAGAGGAAGCAGGTTTTTACGAGCTTGTACTCGTAGAGCATTCTTGCCATATCCGTAATCTTTTTGAAGTGCAGGTAGACGGTAAGAGATGACTTTGTTTGACTTATATACGTGCATGAGGCGATCGCCCAAAGTGTGACTATGCGAATAGACGATCGAGAAACACTGACCTTATTTAAGCATAAAGAAAACAGAATTTGATACCCTATTTAAGGCCCAAACCTGAGAAATGAAACCCTATTTAAAGACCGAAACCATACTGTATCCATCCATCCATATCCACGTATGGGATCACCCCCACAAACTAAAACCGGCCAATCAGGATGCTCCATTGCCGGTCCAATGTTTTCTCAGTATTGGACAGGGTAAAAGCCAATTCGACTGGCATGAAAAAACCTTAAATAATTTGTTAAAAGGTTTGTAAAACAACTTTAATTTATGTTTTTTGCCGACCGAAACATTTGGGGGTGCTCACTCAGAATCCCGCGTTCTTCTAGACCCTCTTTGCTGTGCGCGTCTGTCTATTCAAATTGTTTTCAGTTGTTTAAGAAATCTCTTATTAACCAAGCTTGCTCTGGACCGTATACTGGGGGAATATCAGCCGTCGGTCTCTGTACGGACCCCATTGCGCTCTGTCCGCATTGTCAAGACCTCGGGCCGATATTTTCCATGTACGACCCTCGTGTTTGGTTAATCAATAAGATGTATGCATACGTACCGCGAACTCACCGACCTCTTATGGTAATTATTAAGTCCTGTTTTTCAATGTAATCGACTATTGTGCAGCGTGGACCACAGGTTAGCAGATTTACATTAAAGTTTGTCCAACTTATCCTAAAATTTGCGAAAGCTAACCTTGGGTATCCTTTTTCCAGAGATTGTGGAGGAAACAGTGAAGGCTGACACAGCTTCAGGTTAGCCGGAAGTAACTTAAAAATTTAATCCACTTGTCCTAATTCCGCCGGGAGGGCGGGAAGCAGCTTACAATACATTCTCTTAAGGTGGCCGAACACAGTTTTTGAAACCTATTTTGCATTTGCCTTTTATTCGAAAACCATTAAACTATAAGTCCTCAAAATTGGCATGACATCAGTTTAAAGGATAAACTTTCGAATTTTGATAGATGCGCTGACGTGTGCGCTGTTGCCATGGACACGTGACTGGATGTAAACATCAATTTAAAATCGGGTTTTGTATATTTGCGGAAAATTCAGTCGTTAGATTTTCTCTATCATTTGCCCGAAACAAACTTATCACAATACCCATAAGTGGACACTTTTAATGTAATTTTAACAGACCGATTTTTAGCTATTCGTCCTTGAAAGATAACTCCATTATTTACAATTTCCTCTGTCAAATTTCAAAATGTTTGCAACAGCTTTCTTTTTTGTTTTTTGAAGTATTTTCCTACCAAATTTGGTAAAATTCTAACGAGCGGTTTTCGAGAAATACGCGTATTTCGGAAAGACTGGACCTCAAGAGATCAATCTCAATTTTTTGACTAACTACGCATGCGCTGCATTTAACTGGGTTCTTACGGTATTCACATGGAGATCACATGGAGGAGAACTATTGAGGCCGAACGGAAAGATCTCGGATGGACAAACTGGACCGGGGCTGAGCAGAAAGCGCTGGACCGTGACGAGTGGCGTGTGTTGTTGCGTGGCCTTATGCTCCACTCAGGGAGCAAGGGAGGATGAATGATTACGGTATTCACGATGGCACTAAAAACCTGCCAAATTTGACTTTTTCTGACATACCATTCTACCAAGACCTAAGTTTACAACATACTATCATTTTAAGAAAAAATGCCTCATATAGAATCGCCTTGGAACAAAAACTCATCACTCTTTTGGCTCCATATTTGTTGTTGTGTTATCCTTGTGCGCGCGCTGCCTCGCGTCAGCACCAACGACTGCAGAGCGCGCGCGAAAACTGTGTTCAGCCACCTTAAATGCAATCTGAACGATGTTCTCACGACTTGCAAAGTAATCATTCGGATTGGCAATTGTGTCGAGTCAAATGAATCACCAGCTGATTACAAATTAACGGCAGTTTAGCTAGTTCCGTTACAACCTCTGAGTGTCAGTCCTACTTACCCCTTCATTTTGAAACTTTTTAGCCAACGATAAATTTAACCACAACATGTAGCTTTATCTTAAATATGCATTTAGGCTGAGATCAGATTATACGGGGGGGGGGGGAGGGCACACTGTATGTCACTATGTTGATTCTTCGGATTTGCGTGTTTTCGCCAAGGGGTCACGGGCACGTCAGGACCCCCAAGCTGCGCCCATGAATGGTCATTTACCTCTTACCAGAAGCTTATTACCTAGTCTGGCATTCTGGTTTGGCGAATGTGATTACAACTACAAACACGATCTTCTCCCCTGGGATCAATGCAGTTGTATATTTTGCTTTCAAGGCTCTGTAGTAAAATTTGGAAGAGAAATTATGTATAATATTTTATTAATAGGGTTAACTGAGAAACAACGTATTTCTCTCATAGAAGAGAAGTTATGGGGAATAATTGATTACAAATACCTGAAAGTGTTCAGTGGAGATTTCACTGGCGAGTGGTACATTGCGCCTGCTGTTCTGGCACCAGCGGTTATTTTATTCCTTGTCTTGATCATTTGCATCATTAAACGGAAACGGAAAGGAAAGCGGTATGTTGCAGTTTGTATCAATATTGTTGTCTGTTGTCTTTGTGATTACTAAAAGAACCCAGCACTTCTCACAAAGAGTAGGGCACGACATTTCCGGTGTTTCCGGTGGTCTGGCCTCGGGTTGGTGCTTCAGGCCCGTAGGCAGGTGTTTCTGTGGGGAGGGAGGGAATACGATCCAACGAGGAGTGCAGTACGGGGGCATGCGTTTTGAAGACAGTGATATGAAAAAAGGAAGCCAAAAGCGAACTTAAAGAGCTTCTAAATTTAAAAATTGATTTTTTTAGCGCAGAGACTACTTTACAATAGTCTGAAGTGTCAGATGTGCCCTAATCCCCTGAGGCGTGGACCTCAGGGGATTAGGGCGAAAAACTTCTGCTCAAATATTTGACAATCCATGAAGAAATTAGTTTAAACCAAGTGATGGTCAAGATAATATGCAGAGAACCCCCATCCGATTAAATAAACAACAATATTAAAAAAAACACGTTCGCGCGTCGTTATATAACGGAAGCATATACGTTTTCTTTTATCATGCAAAATACTTTCACGAATTCGAAGTCTTTTGTATTTCTAATATTTGCTTGATTTTATCCCGATGCGCGAAGTGTTTTTTAACTGGCTTATTGCTGGGAAATATTATTTTACAAAATGAGGGGGGTTAGTGGGATTTCATTTTTTATCCCATCTAACACCTAACCAGGTAAACTGGTTGATTGGGAAAAAATCCCGCTTGAAGCCCCATTTTGCATGCTACTCCCTTTGAATCAAAACTCCTGCGAGCAGTTCCATCAATTAAAACTTTTTATTTACTTTATATGGAAGGTGTTCCATATAAAGCCGTTACAATCCAAAGTTTTAATTAACGGCACCCTATCGCCAACGGCTCGCAGGAGTCTAGATTCAAAGGGTCGCTTATGATCACTGTCACTGAATTTGATGGTATAAAGTTACAAGTTTCTTCTTGTTAGTCTGCTTACCAAAATCAAAATCTTTTCCTTCGTTAGTTCCAAAAAAGACAAAGGCGACGTAGAAGTGACGCACGTTTTGTTTGAAGAGCCTATTTACACTGTACAAGACCAAGTGTTCTACCCACCCGCTGACACATCGTACGACATCGCACCTGTGACGTCAAGTCATCCTCAGTCCTCCAGCTTGGGCACGTACGGAGACATGAGCATGTACGATGTGGATGGTAGCGGCATGTCTACCTTTGACTCGCTTCTGGGCCCGCCAGTTCCACCGCCAACATCAGCATTAGGACAAACGTACAGCGCAATGAGTGATCTTGAGGACTTTAGCGACGACTAATGAATACTTTTATAACTTTGGGACCAAAGATTGGACCTTCTGAAGAGAGGTTAATCCTCTCTCTTAGCTTTTGATGCTGCGGTTGAACGTACAATCGAAAACGGTTCGACAAGAGTTCAAAGTGAATTGTATTTCTTTTAAATAAAGGAAATAAATCTGGGTTGTCTCATTTGGGAAGCCGTGTCACTGAGGGAGGAATTTCGTTCTCCAGAATGCGTCTAATTGTGGAAAGTCTCGTCTGCCTTGCCAAGGCGGCGAAAAGCTGAGCGCGTAACTCCATCATACTCTAACTTTGCTGGAGGCCTAACAACGCGCAGGTGGCTATTGTTCTCGAAGATTTCCTATATTTACGAAGAACATGTGCAAACCATTCATGTTCCCCGAGCGTATCGTGTCTCTTAGCCGGCGAAGCTGAGGCATAAGAGTAGTTTCATTTATGACCAGTCCAGGACTCCGCAAACGGCTGTAGAGCGACGTTCGTGCTTGGGCTTTAGCGCCCAAGAGGAATAGTGGGGACGGCTAGACAACACAACCACTGAATGACCCCTAAATACAGTACGATAAACCAACTACTACCACCACACACAACAACAGCAAAGACAACAGCAACAGAACATTTTATTAATCAACATCCTTGAATATAACTATAGCAAAATTTGGTCACATCAAGCTTAAATTTTTATTTCTACTGACCTTTATATTAAATTTCTAAAATATATACGGCTGGCAAAATCACAAATCATCTTCCCTGTCATTTTTCTTCAACTTCAAAAAGTGGTCAAAAAATGAATTTAAACATTTCGACTAAAGACGTTTTCTTCCAACTACTTGAACATGATATCAGCTGTTTTAATTACTTCACTAGAGCATTCTATTCTCTAGTGGCCAGAGGAGATAATCAAATAGAAGAAGCTTGTAAATCACAACATTAAAAAAAAAAACGTTTTGACAATTCAGCCCCATAAATCGATTACTGACAAAAGGATAACTTCTCTTTGGACATTTTACTGCATCTAAACTCTATAAGCTGGACACCTCTCAAAGACAGACAATTGGTACCGGCTCCAATGGACTGTCCGTCCAAAAGAGCATAGGCGTACGGGGGAGGGGGGGGGGGGGGGGCTGCAGCCCCCTTAAATTTTGGGCAGAAAGAGAAATTCTAGACTTTCTCAAACAAGTCGTTCGCTTCTCGGGCAAGGCAACTTGGGAGAATTTTTTGTGCAAATGGTTCACCCCCCTGGCAAAAAATTGCACACACGCTTATGCAAAGAGAGTTGACAGTATTAAAAAAGTTTTATCAACTGCAGGTTCTCACTCTGAAAGGGCACTTTCACGCTGATTACGCTTTGTATGAAAACCTAACTAATATAATTTTTTATATTACTTTAAATTTTTAATATACAAATGCATTACTGTTGCTGCTTCTAATCCGGATGCCCGAATTATTTCCCTTATATTGAAGCCAGCGTGGTAAAGCTATAACCTCTGTCTGCAGCAAAGCCTTAGTTACAACATTCACTTTGGGTAAAGAGCACATAATTTACCTTTTAAAACGCTAAGGCCCTAAAGTCGGCATGCAAAATCGCCTTACAGGGATTCAACTGCCTGCACCGAGTGCTGATATCACGCGATAATATCAGCACAGAGGACATCACCAATACAATATTTCTAAAATAGAACTTTTGCAACAAACAATCACATGGGACAAAATTCACCACGCTGGAGGGCAAGCTTGTTATTATTATTCCCGCACTGAGAAATCAAAAACATGATGAGGAAAAGACTCCTAATGGATAGCTAACTGAATTTATCTAGTATGAATAATAGCTAAATACCCAGCAAGAAACAGTTTGATCATTTTAAGACCGAATCCATCAGGAAGTTGAGTGATATTTATTTGAGTTGGACAAAAATCGAATACCAGAATAATTTAAATCATATTGCGTTATTTTTTGCCCTTAATAAAAGGTAAAGATGTAAGTAATTATCCGCGATAACGCTGACAACAATTTCTTATCAGAGCCCGAGAAAATGAATTTTAACGATCACAAACTGTAGGCAAAATCTAACGTGTAGCCAGTTTGTAAAATCGTCTTTAAGCGATTCAGTGGAATTATAGTGGAACTTCGAAATTTGTTTTCGATGTTTGGAGTTGTTAGAAAAGATTTCTTTTGATAAGATATTTGAAGCAGTAACTAGAAAGTTTGCAATAAGGTGTAAATAATTTTGATACAACAATTTCTTATCAGAGACTGAGGAAATGAATTTCAAAGCTCGCAAGCTATAGGAAAAATCTCACATCTTTTAAGCGATTCAGTGGAATTCAGTGGAACTTCGAAATTTGTTTTCGATGTTTGGTGTTGTTATAAAAGATTTCTCTTGATAATATATTTGAAGTAGTAACACAAAAGCTTGCAATAAGGTGTAAATCATTTTGGTACATAATTTTGTCCAATGAATACTCGAAGTCGTAACGGATTCAGTCTTAATTCTTTAGCTTCTATTAGATTTCAATTTGTTAGTGCATTTTAAATTTTACTTAAAAATAATTTTCTTTTATTGTGTTTTAATTATTGTTATATATTTCACTGAAAGCCCCATGGGGACGTGAAATAAACGTATGTATGTATGTAAGTGAAGCTTGCCTTTTTGAAGTTACTTTGTTCCAGAGGCTGTTGTATTTTTTGCCCTCTAGAATGCCATCGTTTGTTGCCAAGGCCTATTTTGCATTCGGCCATGTTGCTTGGTACCTGTACAAAAACTGTTCAATGGCCAAAAGAGGTATAGAGGGGGTTAGTTTCTAAAGAAACTGTGGTGCTGCGTCGGTGGGAAGTACAACAATATAATTTGGTTTTATCAACTGGGTTGATAATGTCAATTGGCCACCGTAAAGAGATTCAAGAGCTGACGTTTAGAGCGTTAGCCCTTCGTTGAAGTGTCAGTATCTCTGTTAATACCTCTTTTAACTATGTATTTCTTTGCGTTCCTACACAGCCGCCATTAATATTAATATTAATGACAAAAAATGTCGCAAGATTTTTTATCTCGCAAATGAGAGTTTGATGTTAATAGAATATACTTTGAAAATGAGCGATGTCATACTCTACTACCTTAATCCCTGTTGGCGATCAGTTCAGGCTCATACTGGACTTGCAGCCATATTTGAGGACAAAATATCTTCTAGCCATTTATGATTTCTTTCCTAGTTTGGCGGGGCTCATCACTCGATGTCTTCAGGATCTGCCCCCAGTATGGCTGCGGGAGGGTGAGGCCCTGCACCAGCTGCTGCCAAGGCTGCAGGCTCGTCTACAGCCTCCACAAGTCCTGGCGTACCAGTCTTGGTCTTGACGCACTGAAAATCAACATGGCGGCTCTTGCTTTCTTCCTTCTCCCATGACATGCGCACAAAAGGTCGCTGCACATAGTTGTAGATTACTAAATGGATATGGAAGGACGTTAGTTGGAAGAAACCTTGCAATTGAAAGTGAAAGGATCACGTTTGCTACCTTGCAGGGCTGAAAATAACAGTCGGGCATCATACAATGACCAATCAAAATTTGCCAATGTTCCATGAAATCTCAACTTTGATTGAACAGAATGTCTGGATAAATTTTTACCCTTACAATACAAACACCAATGTTTTGTAATGACAATGCGGTATGGAGGAGTCCTGTAATATAACGTCTGACCTCACTATTTATTAATCTGATCAAAACAGTGATTTAGTCGGACATATCTCCTTTCCCCAGAAAAAAATATTAAATTAATAATTATTAAATTATTCCTGATTCCAGGCTGAACCTCGCGAGGAACACGTTCTCTAACTTACAGCACAACTCGCCTTAATGTGGCCACCCAACAAACTTTTTTGATAAGTTATAATTAGCCAATCAGAGAGCGCGAATTTGTTTGAGCTGCAATGTCCAAAGCTGTTGTCATGAAACCTGACGCGTTTTTAACAAAGAGGCGGAATAACTCAAACAAATTCATGCTCTCTGATTGGCTAACGTGTCAAAAAAGTTTGTTGAGTGGCCACACTAAGGCGAGTTCCCACTATTTACTATGATTACACCAGGAATAATTAAAATCCACTACGGTAATCAGTGCTTGGCGTCCAAAATTTGGACACAGACTCGCATGCAGGCTCCACTGCTCAGTGCCTTGCACCGGAAAATAGCACCCCTCCGAGACAAGAGCCTGTTCGCAGGCCAATGTGTGTAAAGACATAGAGAAACTGCAGTCATTATCAAAATGGTGATTTTACCAGCATTATAAACATTTCTTTGTTGGATGTTTTCCAATTATTCACCAACTCCTTCTGAGTATTAGGCTGAGTAAGGAAATCTATAGGGGACCATATCAAGTAACTCCTGATTAGATCAACTTTGCTCAAATGACTGACCACTAGACTACAATGTACAGGAGCAATTATTCATTTGTGATAATTAGTGAGTCACAAGGTAGAATAGGAATTATGTCACACAGCCCACTGGAAATTTTACAAGGTGGATACCAGAGTATCCAAAAGAGACGCTTTATGCCCAACACAAGATGGCCGACGAAGTTGCACAATGAACACTGCTGTGACTGAATGAACCATGTGAGCCTGTGAGCCCATGGTGTAGACCGCTGACCGCTACCGTTCTTTGTTGTTAACTTCGTTAAAATATGCATTTTAACTGCATTAAAATTAATCTTACCCTCAGGTCTCCCTCCATTGGGCCTCTGTTTTATCTTTTCCTTATGAGTGGGATAACCTGTCAAACAGGAAGTACATATGGAGCGTGTTTCAGTTGAGTGTCGTAAACCAATCCCAAATGACAGTGATCCAATCAAAACTCGAAGTAATTACACGTAGCGAACACAAAGTGTGTGGAAACGTGCATGCACGAGTCACGATTTGTTTTGGTTTTACTTCTGATTGGTTGAAAACGTGGCGCGAGATGGTTAAACCAAACACTGAGTGTAGTAATGCAAAACGAAAGCAATTCCCTGATTACTAATCAACACTCAGTTGAAAATCTCTCTAACAAGAACAACAGCAAGTACAAATATTTCCACTACCACTATTTCCAATACTCACTTTACTCAAGACTTTCAAAAAAAGCCCTTCATCTTGTTTACTACGTTGCTCGCTCGGTTGCTTCATGACCTTCATGCTTAGCCGCCTCAAAAGCTCGCTTCAAAAGCTCGGTCGACTTGTGTCACGTCTAACTTTACTCACATAATGTTCAATCCTTACTATCACTGGTAACAAGTGAAGACAAACCAATTACTTTTTAATTGTAATCATGTTATTGTACCTTCTATTCCAAGCCTTATTTTCTTGAGGCCTCTCTCCTTCAGCACTTCTTTAGCTACGTCACGGTTTTCAAAGTACTTAAAGAACCGGTACAGTGATGTAGAATAAACAACTATAAAAACACAGAGAAAAGGGGCATGTGTTAACACGCACTGGTAGATGGTATTACTAACTAACTACAGCACAGTCGAAAACCAAGGAACTACAATTTGGCATATCTAGGACAGAGAAACAAGATTTCTTATGCAATGCTGTGCATTTACTAAGACAATTGTCTACGAGAGATATCTATACTTCAAGCAGAAAAATCTAATAGGCAGATGTAAAGAACATAGTATCCCTAAATTTACAACTAACTCAAATCAGATACATTGCATTATTATTCTCGTATTTAACAGTATGAAACAAGACAGGGTTTTTTCCAAACAACATGATGCAAGGTACAAGTGAGGAACTTATATACAGTGTTCCAGATTGGGTGGGGGGGGGGGGGGGGATGAACACCAGAAGTCTGCAATTCACAGACTCATTGTCAAATTTGACAAATCTGATTGGCTGAAAATTACAGAACAAGTACTCTGCACATGTTGGGACTGCCAGAGGTTGGTAGGTAGGTATTACTTTATTTTAAAAAAAAATTCAATCAAAAGGAAAACATGCTAACCCAACAACACTCGGCTGGTTTCCAAGGAGGGCATGAAGAGAAAAATTTTGTAAGATTTGGCAGAAAAAATACCATTGATGAAAACTGATTTTCGAAAAAATTTTAAACAGGGAATCTCAGAATGGGCACTCTTGACTAGTTTTTAAAACTGTATTTTGTAATGACATTGAACAGAACCATTAAACAAAAACTTGATGTTGATATGTTGCATTTGTACCAAAGCATTAAGATGTCTTCTCTAGATCTGTCATGTTATTTGGAAGAAGATAGTGTGAAAGTGAAAACTCGCATTAAGGTCAATAAAAGGGTTTTTACACTAGGATTTTTAACTTCTTGCCATCAATTTTCACGTCAACTTTATTTGCATGTCTTTAATTTCGCCAATTTTTTTGCACATGCAAAATCATGAAAATTAAGTCCTGCGAAAGTAAGCAACAATAAAGTACTATACATGTGATTACTGCAATTTCAGTTAAATATATGTATATTGTATGTCTTACTGTGTGTATATTCCTCTCCCATGCTTGGAGGATATTCTTCATCCCAGTCTACCACATCATCATCAGTAAGAATAACAATGTGGCATTCACGGTCACCTTTCTAAAAATTAATTCAAAACAAGAAACAATCATTGTTAGCTTGAGATTTTCTTGTAATTAATAAAAATGTTTAATACCCAACTTTAAAATTTGGTTGATTCAAAAAGTAAGATTTCTTCTCATACAGAAGAACCCAGGCCACTAAACCGGTCATCAATGGGCACCAAAAATATGGCTGTTTTAATGGGGTTACCATATTACAGCACAACGTGCCTAAGTGTGGCCACCCAACAAACTTTTTTGACAAGTTATAATTAGCCAATCAGAGAGCACAAATTTGTTTGAGCTGTCCCTCCTCCTTGCAATGTTCAAAACCTGTCATGCTTTCAACAAGGAGACAGGACAACTCAAACAAATTTGCGCTCTCTGATTGGCTAACTTGTCAAAAAAGTTTGTTGGGTGGCCACACTTAGGTGCGTCGCACTGTAAACAAATTTTTCAAATAACAAAATGACTGACTGTCATAATGAGGTCACTCAACATCAGTGGGGTTCCACCACACAGGTCTTAAAATAATTTGTGATCTTCATTTTAGTCCTCATTTTTGTGTGATTCATGTCATTAACAAAGGTATAACATGACAGTTAATATGACAGTTTTACCAAACGAGAAGTGGTTATATCCAGTTTTGACCAAAGTTGTGTATTTCAGAGTAACAACTGTTATGTAAGCTGGTTATCTGCACGGAAACCGCAACCCTTAGTAGCTTCAAGCAATGCATTTTTGTATCTTGTTTAGGAAGCAGGATATTACATGAACAACCAATATGTTATGCAGGTACAGTACAGTTCTATTTCATATTATATTATTAAAATATCACCATAAAAAGGACTAAACAATGCAATTATTGATTGTTGGGATTTGACAAATGGCTGCATGCAAGAATTCTACAGTACCTTAGCTGAGGATACCATAACAGGAAGAATATACTCTTCTACAAAGTACTGGAACTGGTTTTTAGCACCATCATTTGATAGCTCATGAAGAAGATCCCCTGTAAAATGCAATAATTATTCATTAATGGGAGACTGTCACGAGTATCACTTGTAAATATTAAAGCGGCCTAAAGACCTATTCACAACAACTACAAAAAGTGGTCCAGAAAAATACTATGCTAATGTAATCAAGTTATTATAATTACAACTAATATATAGATTTCGCCGAGCTCCATATCTTTTGCTGGTTCTTAATAATTTGAGAAATTAATCTAAATGAAAATACTAGCATTCACAAATCCTAAAGAAAAATTTTGTTGCCAAAAAAAAATCAGCATAATCACAGAAATACCGCTGAGGATGGCCATGAAACATCTATAAAAATATAGGACCTGAGGCTGCGATACAATGAAAACAATCACCTGGTCAGCGGTCAACTTCCAAAAAGCACATGACCTCGATGAGCTTTCAACCTGAGCCTGCGATATGGTCATGTGATACTGGTCAGCATGACAGCTATTAATTGACTTAAATATCGATGATGTACGTTTACACTAAACTTAACCAGGTCAATCTCTTTCTTGAACATGGCCGCCATGTTGAGCGACGGTGTCACACATACCTACAGTGCACACACCCACAAGTCATGCCGCTAGCCAATTTGACCATGCATGGGCTCAGCTCTGTGGCCCTTCAGGCCACCAGATATATAGCCTTAGCTCCTATGTGTAGCATAGCTCGTTTACAGTACTCTCCCACTGTTCTCTGTCCTGGGCCTGGTGTTCAATTTGGGTCCATTGCAGACCTATTTGCCGCAGTTCTTGTTCGGCTGATCTTCTCCAGTTGTTTTTCGGCCTCCCACGGTTTCTCTTTCCTTGAGGATTCCAGAAAAGTGCCTGTTTAGTTACGCTGTTGTGTGGTTTTCTTAGCGTGTGGCCTATCCATTTCCACTTCTTTCTTCTGATTTGAACAATCATCCTGTCTTCCTGAGTTTTTGCCCATAGATCTTCGTTGCTGATAGTGTTTGGCCATCTTACACCAAGGATGTAGCGTAGGCAGCGGTTCACGAAGGCTTGAGTTTTATCTGTGATGTTCTTCGTTACTCTCCAAGTTTCAGCTCCATACATCAGGACTGTTTTAACATTAGTGTTAAAGATCCTTAATTTGGTTTTCAGGGATATATCCTTTGATCTCCACACGGGTCTGAGTAGAAGGAAGGCTGTTCTGGCTTTGCCAATCCTCACTAACACGTCCCGTTCGGTTCCTCCATCAACAGCTATCACGCTTCCTAGGTAGGTAAAGGAGGTGACATTCTCTATGTCGTCGTTGTCTAGCTTAATTGGAGCTTGGTTTGTGCTGTTTATGCGCATTGTCTTGGTCTTGCTTTTCTTGATGTTGAGACCTGCCATTTCTGCGATTGTAGCCAGTGAATGGACTTTGTCCTGCGCATGCCTGTGGTTGTGGGAAAGTAGAGCGATGTCATCGGCAAAATCTAGATCGTGGAGTTGGGAGAGGAGAGTCCATTGTAATCCTGTCCTGAAGCCTTCCTTTATGTTCTTCATTATCCAATCAATCACCAAAAGAAATAGCATAGGTGATAAGATGCAGCCTTGTCGGACTCCTGACTTCACAGAGAAAGGCGATGTAAGTTCACGATTGTGTATTACTCTGATTTTAGAATTGTAGTAAGACTGTTGTATGATGGCAATAAACTTCTCCGGGATTCCATAGTGATGGAGAATCTTCCAGAGTGTGTTGTGGTCGACACTATCGAAGGCCTTTTCGAAGTCTATGAAAGTGATGTAGAGTGAGGAGTTCCATTCTAGCGACTGCTCAGCTATAATTCTTAGGGTTGCGATATGGTCAGTACAAGACCTGTTCTTTCTAAAGCCCATTTGTTGGTCCCTTAAGATCTAGTCAAGGGCATCTATTAGTCTCTTTTATCATGCTTGATAGCTCTTTGCACTTCCTGGTTGGCTTTGTTGTACTGTTTCTGTGCTTCCCTTCTAACAGCCCTTGTTCTGCTGTTGCTGATCTTGTCCTTTAGCTTCCTTCTGCTCTCAATTTTGCTCAAGGTTTCTGTGGTGATCCATTCTTTGTGTTGGTTTTGCTTTAGACCTAGGATCTCGTTAGATGTATCTGTCCAAGCCTGCTTCCAGTCATTCCATACATCTTCTATGCTCTGTTGCTCTTCATCTGCTAGATCTACCAGGACCTGGTACCTGTTGTTTAGTGCAATCTGGAAAGCTCTAAGGGAGGGTGGATCTTGGAGTAGCTTGATGTTGTAACTTGCAGCTACTTTGGGGTTTCTGGTGCTGTATTTCTTAAGCTTCAGCCTCAGTGTGGCACAACTAGGTGGTGATCGGATGCCACGTCTGCTCCTCTGTACACTCTCACGTCCTGCACTGATCGCCTGAATCTCTTGCTAATGCAGATGTGGTCAATTTGGTTTTCAGTGATGTGGTCTGGGGACACCCAGGTTGTTTTATGTATGCGTTTGTGTGGGAAGATGGAACCACCAATAACCATATGTACAGTTGAACGCACACATTTCCACGAAGAGTTCCCCATTTAAATTTATTTCACCCTCTCCATGCCTTCCCATAACTCCCTCTCTTCCTGTATTGTCGCTGCCAATCTTTGCATTGAAATCTCCCATAATGATAAGAAGGTCTTTCTTTGGAATTTTATCGATGGTGCTCTGCAGGGAGCCATAGAATTCTGCTTTTTCCTCGGGCTATGCGTCATTTGTTGGAGCATATCCTTGCACAATTGAGATATTAGTTGTGGTACCATAGAATCTTGCAGTAATCAATCTTGCATTAACCGGTTCCCATCCCATCAATGTTTTGGCTGTTTCCGCTGAGAGCATAAAGCCTACTACGTGTATGTGCCTTGCGTGGTTATCCTCATAACCTGAATAGAGTATCGTTTGGCCAGATGCTAGCCTAAGCCTTCCAGACTTGGTCCATCTTGTTTCGCTGATACCAAGTAGACTGATTTTATATCTACTCATTTCATTTGCGATCTATTGAGCTCTTCCTGCCTCGAACATGGTTCTGACCACCAGAGCTCCACTGAAAAGTAGTTATGGCCCCATTTCTTCAACAGTTAACTTGATATCTTCCTCTTGATGTTCGAGGCACACATATTGTGTGTTGTTGAAAGAAATTAATCATAATTTAAGTGCTGTTTTACTAAAAAGCTAAAAACTCCCTGGGACAACTATTGACCCTTCAAAAAAGAAACATTGAAAAAAGGGTAACACGACATTTGGCACAATGAGCAACCAATGAGCTAATACAAGTTACATGTACGAATGAGACTGTTTCTCAATGGCATTTTTGGGAACTATTTAATACTATTTGCAAGATATCAGTGACAGTCTGTTACAATAACTCTATTACTGATTTTAATTATTATAATATTTTATCACTTACTTAAATTCTGACATCTGATGACTTGAGCATTAAAAGGTATAAGCAGGTAGTCACATGCTTCTCTCAGTTCTGGGATTTGTACACTTGGAGGACAATTGATCAGACCAGTCTTGTAGTAATCCTGCAAGAGAATAAAACATGAACTAAAAATTTTAATTTTAATTAAATTTAAATTAAATTAAATTTTCTTTTTGTCTATTATTGTAAGACCAGAAACGTAACAGTAGCTATTCTTCTCTTGCAATTTAAAAAAATTGACAGTCATCCAGGGCTGCAGATATTTTTTTGCCATGAAAGGACATTTGTCTGACTAAGTCACAATTTTGATCGGACAAAGCAGTGATGAGGTCAGGCCTCATTAACACAGAACTCCTTGATAAAGCATTGCTAATGTAAAACATTGGCATTGGAAGGCATAAAAATGTCTGGACATTTTGCCTGACCACAGTACTGTTGTCAGGGTTCGTACCTCTTTTCACAGACAAATTTCCAGGACTTTTCCAGGCCTTTTCCAGGACTCATATCAAATTTTCCAGGACTCCAAAATTCACATTAAACCCTTTTTCGTGCAAGATCCCAATATAAATTATCCCAACTGTAAGACTTTCTTATTGAGTTTAATAGATTTCCAGGACTTTCCAGGACTAGCCTGCGTGCAGCCGTCTCCTATTTCCTAAAGCGGAAAAGTGACGTCTGCGAAACGGCGTCGTTAATCGTGTTCCAGTATCCTGCTTTCTCCAGAATCTGGGGACCGTTCTCTCATTGGTTGCTTTGACAGTAGGCATTGTTAGCATCAACACTGATTGGCTGTCATCGTAAAATACTCAACATAATTATGTGTTGTGTTTTCATTAACATGCAAGAGGAAAACACTAACCGTAACTCACGAGTGATTTTGTGCAGTTTATTTCGCTTGTTGTGAATCACAACTACAGAAGTCTAGTTCAAGGTAGAGGAGAATTTCAAAGTAACAAAGTCCGCTCTGTACAGTTTGCTGTATACTCACGAGCCCTCTGTATCAAGCAACCGATGGGTTGGAAAGCTACGGAAGTGACCCGCGGGGATTATTATGAAAGATCGAAGACGAAATCTTACATGAAAGCGGTTATAAATCTTTCAAGGCTGAGCTGCTAGTGAATAAGGAGTTCCAAACACTTGGAATAAACAGTGTGGAATCCTCGAAGGGCGAGTACTTTTGGATGAATCGCTTTCGTGATCGTGTACTAAAAGTTACTAAAGGAGTTGACAGGCTGCCGTATATAACTCTTGCGGTTCCTGACATTTGTCTGAGATCAAACTCGTTTTCGAGCTATTTCGCTTTGTGTTTTTTGAATGCTTGTTATATTCTGTGTAATTAGGGGGAACTTCAACTCAAACAGTACCGTCCGACTCAGTAATTTAGAAAATATCTAGCTGAGGTCACAGGTCTTCACCATTTCTTTAACCCTATAAATTTGTTTTGACACTTGGCAGATCATGATATGTTTTGCTACTCACTGTTTTTGCTAGTACTGTTTTCCTGTTTGATTTCTATTGCTTAAGCTCTCTAAATTGATTCTATTTGATTGAGCGAAATTCTTGAATTAAAGCTATAATTTATGCTAAATTTAATCTCGAAAAGCAGGATACTGGAACACGATTAGCGACGCCGTTTCGCAGACGTCACTTTTCCGCTTTAGGAAATAGGAGACGGCTGCACGCAGGCTATCCAGGACCTGTAATATTTTTCCAGGACTTTCCAGTCCTGGAAAATGCCATAATAAAATTCCTGGACTTTCCAGGACCCGTACGAACCCTGTGTTGTGATTTCATCAAACATTGGCAAAGTTTGGTTGCCCACAATCCTGGTGGTCATTAATGTGCATAGAAGCCACAGGAAATATCCATGCTCATCCCAAGGAAAGTCACTGGAAATTTACAAGTCATGAAAGTTTTTTCAAAAGAAAATACGAAGCTAAAAAAAAATTCCCAGAGGGGTTTAGAGGCTTAGGCCTTAAAACAACTTCCAAGGAGTGGAGGGGGTATAAATATTTTGAGAAACACAATCCTTCTCCATCATCCATGATATGAGGGTAGGACAGATTGAGAAAAAGGCATACACATACAACATTGTTTTATACAGATTTCAC
Organism: Blastomussa wellsi; assembly: GCA_947652115.1. NCBI lineage: Eukaryota > Metazoa > Cnidaria > Anthozoa > Scleractinia > Plerogyridae > Blastomussa > Blastomussa wellsi. The sequence goes on along the minus strand of OX393562.1, from coordinate 22,272,568 downwards.
AGGGAATGAGAAAGAAAACTTTTAAGATAAGAATCCAGATAATTGGCAGGAAAAATTAATCTTACCAGTATACACTTGAACACATTTGCAGAGATACCTCTTGCTACTTCATATTCCCCTTTTTCATTTCTTGTTGTGTATTCCATCGTCGAGCCAAACATTCTGGAATGTGCATGTACATATTATGGTCAAATGTGTGCTTATTTAGTATAATAGAAATAAGAAAAGAGGCTAAAGCTGACAGGAAGCTGGGCAATTTTATAGGCCAGTCACGGTGATTTGTGAAATAACCAAGTGTGCAAAAATTGAAGATATTCAGGGTTTGTACCTTTTTGGAATAAAAATTCAAGGACTTCTCACAGACTTTTAAGGACACATTTTTGAAGGACTCCATGCACTGCAAAATCCAGTGTTAATCAGGTGCTTATAGTACCAAGTGTGCTTACCAGACAGGTAAAAGTCTAGGTTTATTGAAATTAGCTACAAACTTCAAGGACTTTCCAGCACTGACTGCAATTTTCAAGGACTTTTAAGGCCTTGAATTTTTATTCAGAGATGCAAGGGCTTTCAAGGTGCATGCAAATCCTGGATATTTGACATGTCAAAAATTTACTATGCGATTTACAAACAGCCTATAAAATCAGTGTCAGGGGCTTAAGGTGCACAGTATCAACAGACCACAGGCTGCCATCAATAACAGCACATACTGTGTACCTTATGCAATCCTTTGCGAGACTTCAGATGATCTTGGTAAACTATGTAAATCGCAGGATATCTTTTATGCACAAATGATGGATAAGGACTCCCTTGCCATACAAGGGTCATGTGGCTATTTGTTGAATAATAATGTAAGAGAATGACAATGAAGCCTTATAAGTCCTGTGGCACCATGAAGACTGACGATGATGATCAGAATGATGATATCCCGAAAGATTGCATGAGCAGGATAATTTGTTCTATTATTCAACAATTTGCCATTGACACATTTTTAAAGTTAGATGAACTGTGGTTGCACAATCCGACAAATCTCGCAAACATATCAAACAGGATATCATACGGATGACCTTCACACCTTATTTGAAAATTATGACAATAGGCCATTTTACAGTTCTGTACTTAGTTACCAAGCCTTTGGGTGGAATTGAGGCTGAAGGTGACCTTGCACAGATACAAACCCTCTTTCTTTTCATATGTAAATCGTTTTGTTGTTATGCTAAATAGTTTCTGGTCTCTATCATGACAAGGTCAACCTGAGCCTCGCTTTCATACAGAGGCCTGGTTACATTTCACAGAACTGTAAAATGGACTATTGTTGAATAACAACTGACAATATTCTGTTCAGCCTTCACAGTCAGTAGATAAGCCTGTACTAAAGTGTGTGATGTTTACACAAAACATCGCCCCTCATTGTTTTCAGTTACAAATCAATTTATCAGTTTATTACACTTATTAATAAAGACCTGCACCCTTTCACCAAACATCAAAAATGGAATAAAGTTGCATGCAAAACGTATAAAGAACAAAAGATGGCAAAGCGAAGTCTTGTCACAAAATTCGCAGATTTCAACTTAAGAACAATCACCTACCTTCCAAGCATAGTGTTTGGATGAGCCGTAAAGAGCGATCTTTCGACGACAAAACGTGTATCATCGACTACAAGCGTAATTTTATCGGCAGTATAATCAGTGACTTGAGCATTTCTCGGTAACACTTGAGTGACAACTTTGTTTCGTTGCTTTTGAATGATGGGTGGCGAGTGAGCGCCCTTTCGCAGCGCATGGTGGTCCATCCTGTTTCTCGTTGTATTCCTCTGCGGTTCTGAATAACTTCTTGCAAGATGCCTTGGAAAGTCTCGAGGTGGAATGTCTAAAGGAACGTAAGCGTTCAACTCTTCTAGCTCACTGTCAGTGGAGTCCTCTTGTTCGACTCCATGATCATCGAGATTTTCTTCTGGGTTGCTATTTTCCATCGATTTGAACACGAAGGGCTTTCATTAGACAAAACAGCAGTGTCACAGGTTAAACTAAAGAAGTGTTCTGAGTTTCATAAGTGAACAAAGAGCCAGAACGCCCCTGAAATTGACCAGTTTAACGTTTCAAAACCATTGAATGCGATGTATTTCTCAGGAAACAAGTAGGGCCTTGTTTCGTTAACATTGTCTGGTGATGCAAAATAATGCGCCGGAATAGTGACAATCTGCCAGGGAGGAGCTGAGAAGGAAAATTGTCCACCAGCCAGTCCGAACTGATCATGACACAGTTTCTAAAAATATGTAAACTCGAAGCAATGCAAGAAAAGAAAAATTCACGGAAATGACGGTACATCATCCGAATTCTCCGATTTTGGAAGGAAAAAGTACTTTCGACAAAACACATCTTGGCACTGAAACACGGAAATTTTCGGATGACTTCGGATATGATCGGGTCGTCTTCGACAACCCTCATAAAAAATCTCACGATATGACATGAAAAACATTTTGTGCTTTAATATTTGAAAGGCCTTTTAAAACACAGAAGAATGAAGTTTTTCTTTTTGAAATATCTTTGTTTTTCGTTTTAGAGATATGAAAAATGGTAAATACTGAATAAACAATATATCTAACACTATTTGAAGAAGTGTTCTTGAAACTTGGCACAACAAATGTGCATGTAGCACAAAAGAAACAACTCATTTCACCTTAATCTCTCTCTGTCAAAAAACCAATATCCCCACAAAGGGTCCTACTTGGAACAGACATCGTTCCCATTCCCATTCATTGCGGTAGATGGTTTATGCTTAAGACAAAAACTGGAAATATCAGTTTTTATTTATAAGACAGCATCAGCGGCAAAACTGATGACATGGCAACAGCACTGAGGGTGTCATGGGCGCATTGTCCGAGCTTTTTGACGTATCCATGCAAATAATTTACCACGGGAAATTTTCCGGGAAAGTAAATCGCACATATCAATTATGACGTCACTTCACCACCTGGGGCCCAGCCTTCCTCAGAGAGTTATATTTGCCATCTTGTCGATTTTTTGTTGGTTGGCACTTAAATGCTCAGAGAAATGTAAGTTTTATCACGTAGTTGCTTACCAGAATGTCGGACAACTATTATGAAGTACTAGGGATACCAAGAACGGCGACAGAAGACGATATAAGAAAAGGCTATCGACGGCAAGCATTACGATGGCACCCGGACAAAAATCCCGACAACAAAGAGGAAGCCGAGGAAAGATTCAAGCTCGTTTCCGAGGCATACGAGGTTTTGTCCAACAAGGATAAACGCGAAATATACGATAGATATGGCAAAGAAGGGCTTTCGTCTAGTCCGAGAAACGAAGGAGGGGAATTTGCTGCAAACTTCGAAACGTTTCCTTCGCATGCCTTCCGCAGCCCGGAAGAAGTTTTCAGGGAATTCTTTGGTGCTACTTCCTTTGATAATATTTTCAACATCGCTTTTCAATCCCTTGGTGGCTTTCACGATTTTACTAACACAGAAAACACAACGAGAAGGCCGAGCAGAAGACGAAATACGGATTTCTTCCACGACACGTTCGATGAGGATCCCTTCACAAACACTTTCGCTTTCAACAACATACATGCCGACGGCCTGCTTGCTGACTTCGGCGATCAAGACTTTTATGCCCCAATTCACAGAAGGCAGCGACATCGCCGACAAAACCGTAGCCCCGAGATGCCACCTCAAAACAACGTTTTCGATCCTTTCGCCAGTTTTGGCAACTTTGGCTGGATGTTCGATCAAATGGCGGACATGGAGAGGCATATGATGGCGACCATGCAACGAGTCTTTGGGAGGCTGTAAAAATGACATTGGTGGTAAAACGTACAAACAAAGGCCAACTCAGGTGCACGCACATAAGTTTATCAGGAAAACCATTTTCTGCTAAGAGATATGGCAATATAGTGATTTAGAATTATAACTGTAGGCTAGGCCAATTTTTCCGGGGATTTCCCTGTTTGATTATGTAGGGAATTGTCAAACCCGGTTTAAAAATGAAATAAATCAAGGCAGAGTTGGGGAAGAAATGTTTAATTGTTGTTGCCAAGAATTTGATGGGTGTCTAATAACAACGTGTGGGAGGCGCTGTAGCCTAATGGTTAGTGCGCGTGACTTGGATTGAATGAGCGTCGGCTGGGGCACCACATTGTTAGGAGGTAACCCTGCAATGGTCTAGCATCCCATCCAGGGGGGAGTAGGAATACTCCTATCCTAGTCACTCGATGCTATAGAAACCAGGATAAGCTCCGGCAGTATGGGCCACTAGGCTCGACGCAGACTTTACCTTTTTTAATTACAGTGTAGCATTATTAGTCAGAAGAAACGTTGGCTAATGCCAATAGAAAGCAAGAAGGAGATCCCAGCACACCTGGCCATTATGTTTTTAGCATTGTAAGGAGCTCAGAAGGTAGCAAAATGTTAAGTATAAAACGCTTGATAAATTATTACATTATAAACCATGGTAAATTACAAAAACTATAGATGATGATCAATCAAGATGAATTAGATTTTTTCCTTGTTGAATTACTTAAATAATAACATTTTATTGATTATTATGGCCTACAGGGTTTTTGTTTTTTGGTATCTTTATATTTCATAAACAAGTATTCCATTTTCTTTTATTCTGCCACATGTTTGCCACAAAATTGAGCTTAAAGTTCCCTGCGTTGGCCATGCCCAGTGAAGATGACCATGGGTTGCTACAAAAGAAGTGTCCTGGTTTGTCATTCCTCACCAATCTTTGATAACACAGTCAACTTCATTGGGCGTGGATAAAGTGTGAACTTAAAAGCTTGTTTTGGGGGGCGAAAATATGATGGAAGCGTAAAATGTTTTCAGAATAGTTTTCTACATATTATAGAGATACCAAAACCAAAAAAATCGCTTGTGACTGCATAGACATTTTTAGGTGGCTCACAATAGTTCAAAACCTGTTGCCATGACAACATCAGAAGAGGTCAACTTATATTTAACATTTTTGACTTAAAACTATTTGGTGAAAGTTTTTGTTTTTGATATATTTGTTTTAGGTCAACAATAGGGACAGTAATATGCATTTCTCAGCCACCTTTAAGGGACACAGTCACCATGAATAAAGTCAACTTTTGCAATGTATAAAATTGCCTTCAAATCAAAGGAAACCTTGAAATAGTAGTTTACTAAGGTAGAAAAACACCAAAGATGCACCAATAAACTGAGAAGAATCAAGGGTGCCTTTGAATGAGGAAGATTGATGGATTGTAATTGACAAATTTGAAAAATTTAGGCTAAACTTTTCAAACTATGTCATCCGTGACCAAGCTCCTTTAAATTTATGAAAAAGTAAGGTAGCTATGTAATCCTTTTTCCTTTCAAAATCATGGAATTCGGGTGAAGTGCCATCATACTTAAGCCGAACATCTATTTTCTTGCATTGCTTCAAGTTTACATATTTTTAGAAATAGGTAACAATTACCGGTAAATAACAATTGTCCTAATTAGCACAAAAAAGGTAAAAACGAAATGATTCTGGTAATTGTAGTCAAGTGACACCATCATGCGAATATTCATGTTGATACATGACTACAGATCAGAAAATTATGTAGTTTGTCATTCCAGGAAGTTATAGTCTATGAATGACAGTCTATAAATAAATTGGCAAGAGATACTTATAAGTGGTCATCATTGGCATATTATTATGCAGGAGAAGGGTGTCAGGATTTTGCTTGTTAAGAATATGCTGGCAGTCCCTTTATCAGACAAGGTATAATACCCCATGAATATTGTTTATCAGAAGCTTAATATACTTAGAAGCTAAAAGTGCCACTCATGACTTGTGAGACATATTTGCTGCATTTGATTGGCGGATACTTGTTTGAGCCATCCAGACAAGAAATCTTTGCTTTCCAGTCAGGATCGTAAAAGAATGCAACAGAGCGTCTTGGGGTGCGTCGTTTGAGTTCTTCTTCAGGGATGATGACTCTGTGAACCTGCATAAAAATAATATAGAGTTTTAGATTCGAGTTCGCTGGCGGTCACGTGACCAGTCTTTTATATCATGTTTGAGGTTTTTGACGCGAGTTTTCAACGTGGAAAGTTGAGTTTTCACGTATGTCATTTACTTGAAATCTTTTAGCATATAATTCTTGTTTTATCCCACGTACTGATACAAAAATCTTGTGGAGCAGGTCTTTATCCATTAGCAGAAGCACAAATTTGGGCCAAATGCTAAATTGATGAATTCTATTGGATCTTAAAAACAAGTGCCATTCATGACTGCTGATTCAAAATGGCGACCAATCTAGTTCACCGCCAATCTAAATGGAATTACGTTTGAACGTCAAACCGCAAACAGGTAACCGCAAACTGCAACTCAGATCTAAAACTCTCTAATAAGAGAACAAGAACATTAGCTGGGAGAAGGAAAAATGTACCATCGTATGCTACTTTTTTCCTATTTCCAACTACCAACTACCCTATGTGTGTGGGGGGGTTGGGGGTGGGTGAGGGGCAAATGGGGTGTCTGAACCTCCAGCTTCCTTTTCCCTTTTACTCCTGGCTCTGCCCTTTCATTAGTGGCTCCCACCTTGCTTTATTTCTATATTTGTAAAATATTATGCAATGTTGCAAAATGTTTTGTGATTTTTCCAGGTTCCCACCAGCTTATGAATCCCGCGTTCTCTTCTCCCACCTCCAACAACCGTCATGCCCCCTATTCTCCCAAGCTCCCGTTACTGCGGAAAACGCCTTGAAATAGAGGCTCAAGCGAACTCGGAAATGGCCTATTAATTTACTTACAAATTTTATTTTTTAACATATAACTTTATACAATTCTTGACATTCTTCAAGCAATTCAATTACCTCCTTAGCAGGGGTTTCAAAACAAGGCGGCGACTGCCGGAGTTCCACCGGCTACTTGACTATTATGCCACCTGCTACTCTGGTCATAGCAATGAGCTTGTGACAAAAAAGCTCACCTATAACAGCCACCTACTCTTCCAGTCGATGACACCTACTTCAAATCATTTTGAAACCCCTGACTTAGATATAAATATAATTATGTATTACAATCATATATATATTTTTATTATTATTTTCAATATATTACATGTAACCTGACTGGCTAGGTGTAACAAAAGGCTATCATATTCACATGTTAGATATATTTACCGTGGAAACCAACTTATCTGCAGTCCATCTTTGCATCAAGTCAGCAATGTTGACAAGTATTGTTCCCTGGATAGGCGTGGCAGGAACAAATTTGTTCTCCCTATTGACAACCTACATGATTGAAAAATAACAACTGTCTTTGGTAAGGCAATGCAAGGAAAGAAGACTTATCTTTCAACATGGAACACTAGCCCCTAGCAGCTTGAACATTAATTGAATTTGAGTTTTAAAAAATTATATATGATGAAAAAAGTACACTGGTGGTTTAAATTCTGTCATTCTATCCAAGACATTAATTTGTTAATTGCACTGCTTCAGTCACCTCCAGACCACCTGCATCATCTTGAAATAGGAGAGTTATTCCACCATAATCTGTGTGTTCCCCGCATCGTATCTGCCCTGGCTTGATATGTCCAATATCAGTTATTCTTGGATAATAGTTGAAGCGCAGAAGTGCTGTGCCATTTTTGGTACCAACATCTTGATAATAACTCTTGAAGACATCAGAAGGCTGAAAGAAAAGTTTCTGTCATGATATACACATATTATTAAGAAGCCCTGGACCACAGGGAACCAAGTGGATTAACAAACAACAAATTACATGTTACAAGACTGTAAATTTGTTACATTTTTTTTTATTTTTAAGTGTACTTAAAGGTACCTGTGCACAATTATGAGGCCCTGTTAGGGGGGTCTTTATGTTCCCCGTCTGAATTTCAAACCTTTCCACGTCGCAATTTCGGAAGGTTCACATGTCGCTGTCAGAATTTCGCGTGAGCGGCTTGTTGTTTGTCGTCATTTCAGCTCCTTCATGTCGCCGTTTCAGAGCTGTGTCGCCTGTCGGAATTTACCCTAACAGGGCCTCAATTATGTCGAGAGTTTGCTGAGATTTTGCTAGGAAAGCTGATAATTGAGAAGGCAACTATCTTAGCAAGATGTATTAAAAACATGGCAGCCAAAAACTTGCCAAGATCTCAGCATAAAGTCTGCATAAATATGAGTATTATTATGAAATATTTAGTACCATTAATTTCTGGGATTAATTGTACCTAATTGAGTAAATGTTTTATGGGTGGACAAAGTGGAATTTAAGCGTATGTTTTCAAGTTTCCTTAAACTGCAGAGCATCCATACAGGTACAATAATTATTTGGGAAGAAACATTAAATTTACCCAATTGAAAAATTAGCATTTTACTGCTCTCATAGACATGCAATAACTAATGAAAACTTTTGCCAGTTAGTGTTGTGGTATGCAGTAGATTGCGCAGGCTACTCCTTTAGGGCTTGCAATATTATTGTAGTAACATTTGCTGGCAATTATTTGCCTGACATCTGGTATATTGGGATGCATTTTTAGTCATCCTGAGAGCATTCATTTTAAAACTTTTCTGGGGAATCATGCACATGGACCCCCTAGATGGCTTGCACCTGTGGCATGTGCTACATTTGCATTAACCCCCTCCCCCCCATGCAAATATGCTGTGCGGCCCCTGCCATAGCCTATAATATGATTGCGTCACATCACTGGGTTTTTAAGACAATATCATTTATGAAAGGCCATAATAATTCCCCTATTATAAACTAGCTAGCCCTAGAAAACAGCAGAGGTATGCATATAAATAGAGGTTCCATAGAGGTAGCAGCTGACTGCTTTCTTTAATTTGACAGTCATCTTTTAGTTATAGAGGGGGTAAGTTAGAGGGGGTAAGGGGGTAAAGAAACTGTGGTGCTGCGTCGATGGGAAGTATAACAATATAATTTGGTTTTATCAACTGGGTTGATAATGTCAATTGCCCACCGTAAAGAGATTCAATTGCTGACGTTTCGAGCGTTAGCCCTTCGTCGGAGCAAATCGCTCCGACGAAGGGCTAACGCTCGAAACGTCAGCTCTTGAATCTCTTTACGGTGGCCAATTGACATTATCAACCCAGTTGATAAAACCAAATTATCTTTTAGTTATGCTCTCTATCCGTATTGTGAGCT
>OX393562.1:22245931-22260931 GCA_947652115.1 Blastomussa wellsi | reverse complement strand
AAGGAAACAAACCTTATCTTGGGAGATACCATGATTGTTCAGGTAAACAAATCCAACCGTGCTGAATGCCTGGTAGATTTGTTTAGCGATGAGTTGGACCCTGTCATCTGAAGGAGAGGGACAAGTTTCGTGTTCTACGCCCATGATGGCAAAATCTACGACAGGTATCCCCGAAACTGTCTCCATTGCTTCATTTAAAAAAAGAATATCCAGAAGTTTTAAGGTCGATCAAAAAGAAACACCGACTGTAGCTAATTTTGCAATGTGTCACACTTGGCCCAAGGTCACGCTATGTTTTGATCGCCGAGTGGGGTATAGTCGGTAAAATCACGCAACAATTTTCTGTTAGAAAAGCATAATCGAGCTCTAAAAGTGGAAGTTTAGAAGGTAATACAGAATAAAACATAAGCTTAGGAGTGATTGTGATGGCTGTTTGGCTTCGATACAGTTAAAAATCGTTTCTTTACTCTAGTGATCCTTACTGGCCTATCCTATCCTGCATCCTTACTGGCGGAAAACAAAAACAAGAACCTTCTTTCTTTCTTTCTTTCTTCTTTTACTAACTACAAATTTAAAAATACAGCAAAAAAGAAAAAAATCCACTGGCTTTGGTCCTTTATTGACGTTTTATTGACTTCCCTCTCGGTCTCCCCTCCCCCGACCATCTTCGTGAAACGTTCATGTCAGCGATCATTTTGGTCAGCACTTGTTCTAGTGCCCAGTCTCCAGACTTGCTAGCTTTCAGCCACACGTGCCTTGCAAAAAACATATGCGTACAGAGCTTTTGTAGAAAAAACTTTCTTTCAATATGTTTGAATCCGTCGAGTAATTTGGAAGGATAGTGGACGAAATTGTAAAAAATGATAACTTGTTTAGGCTGGATTAAACGAGGAGTGGCGAAAGCAGTTCCAGATAAGGTAGGCCATTCTAATCAGTGTTCACAATCCCTGGTAGTGTAGTTCAAGTAGTTTACTTACTTTATACACATATGATTCAGTTGAATTCTAACATTGGCCAGACAGATGCAGTCTTCAATTGAAGAGCTCTTCACATAGTCCTTTCAGTCCAGTGTATTCATGTACAGTTAAATAGCCAAATGTTAATTAGAGATGGAATTATAGACAGAAAACCGTCGTCTTAATTGGGAAAAATAATATGGATATGAATAATATGAATCCAGTGAAGAAGGGTAACCCTATTCGGCAGAATGGCGGAATAACGGAATGGCAGTAGTATTGCCCTTACCAACAAGTAAAAACTAACTGCAAGCAAACTAGCCCATTTAAGCTTACCCCAAGTGAACCGGTGTGAAAGCTAACCGCAAGCAAAAGCAGAACTGCGGTTAGCTTTTACTTGTTGGTAAGGACAATACTACTGCCATTCCGTCATTCCTCCATTCCACCGAATAGGGTAACCCGTGAAAAACAAGTTTCCTGTCTCGAATTTTTCCATGATATTATTGGCTCTAGGACACGAGTCGGTTGTGATTGATAAGTTTCGATTAGAAAACTTGCCAACCAGTTTTCACAAGCCAGAATTATAACGCTTGACTGAAAAACAACTTTTAACTTGATACCCCTTTTTCTGTATGTTAACAGGTTGCATTATCAAAGGAAGAACTGCAAGAAATTATAGAAGAGGCAAAGGAGAAATTAAGGTAAAAAGAGAAAAAATAAAACATAATTATTTTATATAAGTACCATTGAGAAAATTCTAGTTTGCAGCTCACTGATTTGGTTAAATGTAACTACATGTATTGTACCGCTGAATGGTACTGGTGTTGCTAATAATTTTGAAGACTTCACGGGGTTCATTAAGGGCCAGGCACTAGGCAAATTGACCGGCTGTCAACAAGACTAATCAAACAATCACTAATCAAACAGTCACTTCTGCACTCCACATGCACTTTCTACATTAATATTACACATTTTTTGTTTCTTTTTTGCCTGCAGGGAAAAAGAAGCAGAAGAGGAGGCAGAAAACAGTGAAGAAAAAGTCAATCAAGCAAAACCAAAGTCAAGTGCAGTGAAAAGCAGGGGTGATAATGATGGCGATGAGGATGATGATGACATTACAGACTTGTATGGTCTGGAACATTATGATAGTGATGAAGATGTAGAGGGTAAAACAGTCTCTGCCCTCATAGTGATCTTTTTAGTGTGTACATCATACTATGTTGTCATTACCTGTTTAATAGTAACACTGTGTGAGCAGGTGACAGAAAAATGTCCAAAGAACAAAAAAAAAACAGTGACCCAGTGCTCAAAATTAGTGGCAGCCAGGTTTTAGGAAAAATAAAGGGCTGGAAATTTCTAAGCGTTTTCGTGCATATTTCAGGCTCCATTAACCCAATCAATATCATCTGGGTATAATAATATATCGTTTAATCCACTCTTTGAAGTTAGAACTATGTATAAATTAGAAAGCTCTTTCCGTCCTGCAGAACTGGGGTAAATAGGATTCCTATTTTGGTCAAAGCTGATGATGTCGGAAGCAGAACAAAAGTCAAGGTCTGTCACGGCCGGTTACAGCCCGTTTAGGAGTCAATGGGTTAACATAAAAGTCAAAAATCCCTCTTTTGAAACAATCTTCAGTTGGTATTTTCAAGCTTCATGTGGATGGATTGCTCAAATTTATGATGAAAGAAGCCATCAATTGATAAACTGGTTAAGATTTGTATATTTGTTGACAGGGGAGTTGATGTCTGGAGCAGGAATGGCTGGAGTAACATACTATGCTTCAAATAAAGATGATCCCTACATTACTCTCCAAGATCCAGTGAGTTAAAATTTCCTTTTTAGTTCACACTTAACAATTTTCTGTATATTAAAAATTTTAATTCATTTGATTGTGTCATTCATGTTTGAAAACAGTGTACAGGAAGTTTTTAAGTTGCATGAATAACCAAATTTCTTGTAAGACAGTGTTATAAAATTTGTAGATTTCCTTCTGCTTTCTAATCATTACTATTTGTTTGTATATAAAGGATCTTGAAGAAGATGAAAAAGAAGATTTTAATATTAAACCAGATGATAATTTAATAGTAGCTGGGCATGTGGATCAGGATTTCAGTTCATTAGAGATATCAGGTGATCATGTCTTAAAATCTCCCAAACACACCCAATTAGTACATTTTAATAGATATTTTGGTATCTTTTGATATGCTGGAGATGCTGGGGCCTAATGTGCTTGGCCTGTCTATACTGTATATAGCTATGGGGTCACCTCGCAGCTCTTACAAGGTCTCACCTGATTGGGGACCACCCTTCAGGTGAGACAAAAGAACAAACAATGGACCCTAGCCCAAACAATAAGGCTGCAACACTATCCCTACCACTGAAATTTGAGGTTATAGGACACTGTGGTGTGTTCAATGATGGGCAAGACATTTCCTCTTCCAGAGTATAGTAGAAATACTCAACTTATTACTTCATGCTAAGGTATCTGCTTGGCCTGATAGACAGAATTAGACTTGTATGCAGACTTTACCTTTTTTTACCTTACATCTATCTTTTGATATGCACAGTGTACTGTTGTATATGTTCAGACATTCCTGTAGGTGGTTGCAGCTATGTAGCGTTTTATTACCATCGGTTCTTTTCACCTTGTCAATCAGTTCCTTCTACCTTTCAGAAGTTGCCAACTGATAATAGCTTTTTGATAATAATTTAGTATGTTTTCAATGTAATTTTTTTTTTGTATTCAGTTTACAATGAAGAGGAAGGAAGTCAGTATGTGCATCATGATATTCTTCTTGAAGCATTTCCTCTGGCTATTGAATGGCTTGATTTTGATCCTGAAGATCCCAGCAAGCCAGGTGTTTAATATTTACATTCAGTAACATTAATGACAGCTGCTCTTCACTACATTTTTGCATTACATAGATTGTGTGGAACATTCCAGAAAGTATCCAAGGCATTCACATGCAATGGCAGGTTTCCTTTGGTTAACCTCGCTGCACCCACCCCTCTTCAAATTCCAGTTTAGCGTTATACATTCATTTTAAAAACTGTCTTTGGAAGCAGCCCTCCTGAAATTATGTACTACGGGGTAAGAATATCCAGTAAATTGATATCCACTCATGTACACGTCACATTGCCAACCAGCTACTTTTTGATTGGTTCATGGAATTGTTTGTGAGCGTAATGATGAACTCCGCAAGCTTTGATCACGACTTGCAGTATGTCCACCATGGCTTCCTCAAATAAAGTAAACTGCATTGCCTTGACAAGCATTTTGGGCTGACAGTGTAATGCTAACTCAGCAATTATTTAATCCATAGCTAACTTTGTGGCAGTGGGAACAATGGAGCCTCACATTGATATCTGGGATATTGACGTGGTGGATACACTAGAACCCGTGGTTTCACTGGGAAGAAGAAAGCGGAGAAAGTCAAAAGAGGTCAGAGATCGTTTATCATTATTAAATTTTCTTAATCTAAAGGTCCTTAGGTACTTGTAATGCATCTATCTATCATTATTATTTAACAAATCTGTACAATGCCCATATATGGACATGAAGCCACTGTTGCATTATAATAGCTATCCTGTGGAATACATGGGTTGCAAAGAGTCATCCGAAGTTTTGCAAAGTGCCGAATAACCACAGTGTTTCTAGCTGTATAATAGCTAGTTTTTTTTAATTTAGCCAACTCTTCTTACAGCCTCAGCTACGTATCAGGCAATATTCTGTACAGTTTCTCAGTTGAGGATACTTGTTAAGTATTATTGACCTTGGCAAGTAAAAATGTACTGTTAGGTTTTTTTAAATACAGAAATCAAGAAATTCTGAGGAAGGTCACAGTGATGCAGTTCTTGACTTGTCATGGAATCATCTAGTGAGGTAATTTAATAGAGTGCTCAAGTATGTATGAAAAGGGAATGTTGGTTGAATTCTCTATTAATAAATACCAAAAGAAGCATGTCCAGAATTATACGTCTGTACTTACAATTTCCTTTTTCTAACAACTGTAGAAACTAATTACAAACTGTTTACAAATGTATGAATAACAACTGGATAAAATTATCATTGAAGAGGCATCTGTTCACAAAACAGTGTTTATGACGTTGAGTTCTGACATGTGGCAGGTGTCCCCTTTTCCTAAGGTTCCTTGTTCTCTGGGTAACAGGAAGTAGTTCTTGTTGTAGGAGGGGGCAACCCTGTGATGGACTAGTTAGCATCCCTTCCAGGGGGGAGTACAAAATAATACTCCTAGTCGCTTAATGCTACAGAAACCAGGACACACTCTGGCCTGATGGGCCACTTTGACCAAAAATACACTTTACCTAATATATAGATATAACCAAGCCTAAAAGCAGAGCTCCGTATTTTTGCTGGTTCTTAATAATTTCTCTGAAATAAATAATAATTAAAAACGTCAACTCCAATTGCAGAATTTCTGCTAAGAATGACCATAAAAAGTTAAAAAATGCTGCTAGAAGAAAAAAATCGGGCCTGAGCCTGTGATCAAGGAAGAAAACCAATGCCTGATCAGCGGTCAACTTCAAAAAACACGTGACCTCGATGAGTTCTAACCTGAGCCTGCGATCTGGTCATGTGATACTGGTCAGCGGATACCTCAATTTGAAAGCTGTCAATCGACCATAACATGGATGCCCTATAACAAACATGTAAGCTGATAAGGCTTACAAGGTGTTGACAAGGCATGGCTATTTATGGCCACCATGTTGCGCGACTCCATCGTTGTCGTCGTCGTCGTGTGTACGCGCCCACGAGCAAAAACCGCTAGCCATGATAACCATGAGAAAATCAACTCATGTGTTTCGTTTTCTTTCCCATTTGAGTATGGGGTTCCGGAGCTCTGCTATTAATCAGAAAATACTTCACAATTTGATGTTTACTTTAAGCCTTCTGTAGGCCTGGCTTCCGTGATCAGTTTGTTTTGATTTGCTTACCTTTGGTGCAGAATAAATTGTTTCTAAATTTTTGAATTAAATTCTAATATTCCAGAAATGTTTTAGCAAGTGCTTCTGCAGACCACTCTGTTATTTTGTGGGACCTCACACAGCCAAAACCTGTACACATTTTAAGACATCACAAAGATAAGGTAATATTTGTTCTTTTGCAATGTAAAACTAAAGCAGCAATCTTGTAAAAAGACTAAGTTGGAATAAAACAGGTGGAAGGGATAATATGTAAATAATTATTGAGAAGTTGCTAGATAATACGTTATGACCAAATGTTCAGAACCAACGTTAAATTGTATGGCACTAAGCTTAACTTGGAATTAAAAAGGCTACATGCGTTTTTGATAAAAGCAATCGTCAATATGTAGAATTTTTTAATATTGGCATACTATTTTTCTTCAAAAAATAAATAAATAAAATCTCTTTTTTTAACGTGGTAGCACAATATTGTTTTGACCAACAAACCTGTGGCCCTCGGATTCCTGATCGAATTGGAATTTAGAAGTGTTTGTTTTTGTGGAGGGAGGAAAACCAGAAAACCCGCCAGAGAAAATCCCTCGGATCAAGGAGAGAACCAACAACAAACTCAAACTGTTTTCATAATTCTTTGTTTTAGGTTCAGTCATCACAGTGGCATCCTTATGAATCACAATCATTACTTACAGGATCTTTTGATAAGTGAGTTTAACCTGGTTGAATTTGTTGATTAAGACAGTTAAATACACTGTAGAGAATGACTCTACGGGGGTTGTCAACTCTAAGAAGGGCTGTTTCGGGAGAAAAACAAAATTCTTCCGGGAATCTGAAGATTTTGCCGGGAATCGGGTGACCTAGAAAATTTTCAGGGAAACACAAAGTAATGAAGTTAAAATTTAGGTAATTTTGAGATTTTTTGAGGAATTTCTCCCAAATATTTGGGACGATATTCCTGATTTTCGGGAGGACTTTTATTTACACACGGTACTGCTCAAACAGCCTTTGTTAGAGCTGTCACCCCCTAAGACTCTGGCTCACGTCAGTATGCCCTCCCTGCTAAGAGGAAACCTTTTTAAGTTTGGAATTAACAGTGAGCATTTCTTATTTCATGTTTCAATTGATGCACTTATCTCAACAGGAAGGCTAAAGCAATTGATTGCAGAAATCCTGAGGTAACTGTCTTTCATTGTGTTTTTTAGGTATAGTGGAACCTTGCTATTACATGACGTTCAATTTTTTTGGTACTGGCGAAACACATACATTTTCTTATAATAAAACCCGTTAATACGGCAAACGGCCACCTTCTGAAATTCCAACCAGTATAATCCTTTATACTTTTACTCCGTTTTATTGCGGTAAAATGCGGTCACTCGAACCACATTGTACGCATTCGTAGTAGTCCAAACAATATTTAACAATGCAGTAAAGTAGCATGATGTTAAGTCAGAGAATTCAGACCCTTTGTTTTTGAGAAGAATATGTAAAGCCAAGTCTGGTCTAGTTTGGATTCAGTTACAAAGGGTCTGTCCTGTGGAACAAGATTCCATCGGAAATCAGACACCTACCTAGTTTAAAACTGTTTAAAACCGCACTAATTGGGAAAGATGATTTATAGTGCACTGTAAATTAGAGAAACTTTTTTATTACACAGGTTTTTACTGAAGGTTAGTCGATTAGTTTGTTAGTTAATGTGATGTTATTCTGAAGATATAGTTAATTTGTTCTTTGTAATTTTTTACACGACTCCTATGAAGACCATTTTTATGATAAGATTTTGTGTTTAAATAAAGATTGATTGATTGATTGATTGATGGAAAGCTCCCTTGGTTACCACTGTCTGCACTGTCTGAAATGTATCTGTAGGGACTAGTAATGAAATTTGACCCTATCCCGTCAATTCGGCCAAATTTTCATGGCCCCTTTGCAGTTGGTTACCGTGTTATCAGGGTCCCACTGTGTTGCTACTGTAGGAAAGATGCCCCTTTTTCCAGGTGTGCAAGAAAGACGCCGGACCCCCGTAATTTTGCGGCCAAATTTTCTCAAAGGCTGCCTGTTTATTTTGTTAATGTTACTTCGATGTGTACCTAGTAAGTTTTCATCTTTTCCCAGAGTAACATCAAATCTTGGAAGTTCGATGCGGAGGTTGAAAGAGTTCTGTGGAATCATTTTTCACCGTACAACTTTTTAGTAAGTAGATCACACGAGTACATCACTTTTGTACCTCCTTATGATAGCTTTTAATTTCTAGGACATTAAATCGTTCAGCGCGATGCATGTCACACATGTGCAATTAAATTTATAAAATTAAAGAAGCCATTTTATGGTTAACCCATAACTTGTTTATTTGTGTGCAGGTTAGCACAGAAACTGGTCACGTGTTTTGCTGTGACGTGAGAACTGACGCACCAGTATTTACCCTTAAAGCGCACGATGACGCGATACCAGGTGAGCAATACTCTCCCTTCCCTCTCCTCCCCTCCTCTATCAAATCGTTGATGGCGTTTCCATTGAAGATTGAGCTTGCAAATGAACAAGAAATTAGATGAAACGAATAATGTTTTGCATTCATAAAGGCAACTTATTCAAATTAAAGAAAGGAAGAAAAATCCTTGTGACAGTTCCTCTTTAATACGCACACGCTAATCTGCATGGCAATTGCAGAAAGAAGGCTAGAGCAGAAGAGATTTATTTTAATAATCCAAGAACGTCAAAAAGACGAAAAACAGTTCTCTTCCAATCCCTCTCCGCACCATCTCTGTTCTCTTGTTCTGCTAAGCAATCTCTTAGATTAATTTTCGTAAAACCAAAACTAAAGCGAGGAGTGCTTTTAAACCAAATCCAGTAATCACTCTGGCCAACGACAAATGAAAGAGACAATCCTTTGAAACCGTCAAACCTGAAAGCAGAGAAGCAAGAAGCACAGGAAAACTTGCGTCAAGTCACGGTTGGTTTTGGTTTTACATACTTCCGATTGAACAAAAAAAGTGTGAGTATTTTAAAGCGATCCCGCTAACCGTAGTAATGCAAAACCAGAGCAAATGCGAATAACTTTCGACACTTAAGAGAAAGCCGCTCGATCGTCTGCCATGTGAGCAGCCTCGTTGCCAGGGTTATTTCCGCTTTCAAAAGCTGCGCACACACCGATCGTGGTCACGTTACATTGTCGAGATGATGTTAAGATGTGGTATAATTTTCAATAATACTTACAAACAAATCACAAACAAGTCTGTTTTCCCTTCTGGACTCTTTGTAGGACTTGCTCTTAGCAGCCAAGTTCCCGGATGTCTAGTTACTGCATCAGCTGACGAGACTGTCAAAGTGTGGGATATACAGGTCACGTGACACACCACTAGAGCGTTTTTCTTCAAAGATTGAGCCATGTGGGCGTGTTTGTTAACGTAACATTATACACTTATTGGATTCGTCCGAGCCCAATATGGAAAGATATTTAAGTCGAAACTTCAATACCTTTCCATGTCGGCGTGGATGAATCCTACAAGTATTTTTTTGCCGAAGAAATAGTTCACCAAATCAAAAGGAACTGACATTTAATCGAATTAACTTTGAATTAAGTAGATTTTATTCAACAAGGCAAAAAGGTTCAACATGGAAGAAATTAAAACAAACACACCTGAAACACATCCTGTTTGCTACCTCTTAAAATGAGTAGCTCCGGTCTAAGTTGAAGAGAACTGAATAATATTTTGTCCACGATTTGTCACAGTTTTTCGCGACCGCGCGATCTACGAAATTGCTGTATTTACGACTTTTTAATGCCTTGAGCATCATTTCTTGAAAACAAATTATCTTGGTCCGAAAGCCTCTGTAGTCAATTTTTCAAATATCTCGGACTTGGAGTTACTTCTTTCGAACAAACGAAAATGTCATTCAGCAGATGGCGCCATGTTTACTTGCCTGTCCAATATTTTGCTGTCCAGTAGAATGCTGTCCAACATAACCAAATATTGGGGTTTTCCTCGGTGTAAAAACCTGTGACTTTTTTCATTATTTTTGAGCCATTGTTTTTCTGTTCTATATTGTTTTGAGTTCTTTGTTGTCTTGTTCGTTCTTTGTTTTGCGTCACTCGTGAGTTTCACAGGTTTTTACACCGAGGTATAATAAAACATAATTATCTTGTTTTATTATAGGATAACCAACCGTCATTCATAGCATCCAGGAATCTTCAAGTGGTAAGCTGATACAGAGCTCAATCAACATTACAGTGTCTCTTTTTAAGGAAATCTATAATACGTTATTGATTTTCATTGGTTCTTTTTTGTAGGGAAAAATTCTTAATTGCTCTTGTTGCCCTGATGCCGCATTTGTTTTCTGTTTCGGTGGCGAGAAGCAAGGTTCGAGAGTCTTCGATATTACAGAGAGTAACCCAGGTAATTATCAAAGTTGGTCACCCAAATCGTCAGTCAGTCAGTCCGTCCGTTCGTCTGTCAGCCCGTTCGTCAGTCAGTCAGTCAGTCAGTTAGTCCGACGGTCAGTCAGTCAGTCCGTCCTTCAGTCAGTCAGTCCTTCAGTCAGTCAGTTAGTCCGACGGTCAGTCAGTCCTTCAGTCAGTCAGTCAGTCAGTCAGTCAGTCCTTCAGTCAGTCAGTCCGTCCGTCCTTCAGTCAGTCAGTCAGTCCTTCAGTCAGTGAGTCAGTCAGTCAGTCAGTCAGTCCTTCAGTCAGTCAGTCAGTCAGTCCGTCCTT
The DNA here is from genome assembly GCA_947652115.1 of Blastomussa wellsi. Classification (NCBI taxonomy): domain Eukaryota; kingdom Metazoa; phylum Cnidaria; class Anthozoa; order Scleractinia; family Plerogyridae; genus Blastomussa; species Blastomussa wellsi. Next base: position 22,250,326 of record OX393562.1, on the reverse strand, counting down.
CAGTCAGTCAGTCAGTCAGTCCTTCAGTCAGTCAGTCAGTCAGTCAGTCAGTCCTTCAGTCAGTCAGTCAGTCAGTCAGTCCTTCAGTCAGTCAGTCAGTCAGTCCTTCTGTCAGTCAGTCAGTCCTTCTGTCAGTCAGTCAGTCAGTCAGTCCTTCTGTCAGTCAGTCAGTCAGTCCGTCCTTCAGTCAAACAATGTCTAGATTGGTTTTGCCTGAATAAAAAAATATTTTCAAGAATTTAACTAGCAAGGTTTCTCGTTCCTTTTGTCACTTGTCTCTCGGGTGGAAAACGAATCAAAACGATATCAAAGCTGAAAGGCTTATTGCAATAGTTCTTCCTTCTAACTGTGTAAATCTTCTTGTTTTTAAACGCTTTCCAGCCTAAACCACTTTTATTATACCTTAGTTCGTCGGCACTTTGAATCAAGGCAAAGACTGGTGCCTGTATCTGCCAAAACGGAAGCAGAACCTAAACATGAAGAGAATGAGGTAATATTTGTTTTAACTTCTTTAATCTTATTCCATTTCGTTGTCAAACCTAACGCGTTCATTCATTTACAGGCTACTGAAGCTGTGGTGTCATTAAAAAAAGTCAAGCCTGAGCCCATGGAAGAAGAGTCTGCGGCTGACGCCATGGCAGCTTTGAGTCTGAGTGGCACTATGAACAGCGGTCACTCGAAGAAAAAGAAGAAAAAGAAGCGGAAATAAAGCCAAATCAATAGGCCTGTTCCGAGTTCTCTTTTGCCTCAGTGTCAAAACGAGTTTGAGTGCGAAATCATTCAGATGAAAATGTTTTTTACCTGCACGTTCATTTTCATGCAAAGCAAATTCATTTTCATATGAATGGTTTTGCACTTGGACTCGTTTTGAAACAGAGGAAAGGGAACTCGGAAATGGCCTATTTGTTAGGCAAAATTTAGGCGTTGCTTATTGAGCTGCAATTTGTGAGCAACTGTAAATACCCTAATTTTCTTATTTTAGGTAAAATGCTCAGAACTGTATTTGTATTAAACTACCAGTATTGATTTAAGATGGCTGGTAGCGGTTTCCAGAACTTCCCATCTCTTGTACTATGACTAGTCAATGCTACAATTCTTTGTCAGCAGTCGCTACATTAATGGTGTCAAACAAATGCCCAATCTTTGGTGAACATCTTAACTTTGCTGGTTACCATAGCAATATTATAACTTGTTAAAGACTTCCTAGCTAGTGCTTGTAACTTAAAAACGAGCTCAGTGATCTTCCCCCATCCTTTCCACAATCGAAAACACAATTTTTTCACTCAATCTTATTTTCTTTACAAATCTTTACAGAATATTTTACAAAACGCATGCGTATAATATAGAGCGTTGTACTTGTGGTTTTTAGTATTGATAGTTCTTACAATAGAAAACCAGTTAAATCTTAGTAACATTTAATCATTGTAATCTGAATTACTTATACGGGCGAGTTAAAACAAACCAAAAAATCTTTCCGTCGTCCACGTGGAGGAAAATATTTGCAATACGATAGCAACTCTGAAAGCAATAAATCAGTTAAGATTCTGTACATTTAATGAACACGTGACTACATCGTCACTCGGTGATCGGTTTATTTTTGATCATGTGTTGATAAACAGTGGAACGGTGATGAACTCGCTGTGCCTCATTCCGAAGCTGAATGTTGGTGCAGAAGGTTTATTTAACACGACCTGGAAAACAGAAAAGACAAGCAAAACATTATAAGGAAGACGAAGAAGCCTGGAATACTAAAACGTTCGATGCAATTTGTGAATGCCAGTTAGTAAACTTGTTTTCTCCACATGATGGGGGCATAACGTGCGAACTATTTATAGCGCTCACGTTTCTTCAGAGTTGGGAAACATTTACCTTTGGAAAATAAACTAAATGTCCGTTGCTTGATCATATAACAAGGGGAATTGCCTTGTCAACATCAAGCAGTTAATAAACTACATGTAGAAAGGTGTAAAAGGACTACTACCTTACTGCACTAACTGCTCTACAACCTATCTTGTACCTCGAGCCTAAACAATTACAATAACAACTCTAGGCCCCTTCACCCAGCTCATTTATGCCAAATATGAAGAACGTTTTCTACTAAGATTCAGTTAAAGTCCTCTTCAAACTACATACAGCGAGTCTTGTTACCAGCTAATAAAAGATAACAACACAACTCTCCCGAACGGTTTAGCTTTATTCATGTCTTACTAGCTACATGTTTTCCCTGCCAGGATTGTTTCTTCCTGGCGTAAAAGAAATCTGATCATGTGTACAATAGGTCGCCTCAGTCGATAGATATATCGACCGATACATCGCCCGACTGTCGACCGAGTATCGGTCACTCAACCGATCGGCCGACAGTCAACCGATAAATATGTCTATCGATACATGACCGATACTTCACCGACAGTCGATCGCTACATATCGACCGATATATCGGTCGACTATCGGTCGGTTTTGTCACTGAAAAAGTAGGTACTTTCTCTTAATCAATCCTCGTGGACTCGGAGCAAAGCATGATCGCCCTGGAAACCTTCCTCGTCATTCTTGCTGCCTCAATGACTACTGCGAGCTCGGAGAATTTTCTACAAAGGGATGTCAACGTAAAATGGTACTCAGTCCCTCATGTTTTCTAGCTGCCTCTTTCTTGACACTCGGTTCCACAAACAGGCTCATCAAAATCACTGACCTCTCTGACTGAAGAACGGACAAAATGTTTAAACTATGCAATGGCACCATTTATCAGCGATTACAAGCACGCGATACAGCGCTATTCGGAAGATGACGTGAAGTTACATGTTTGTCACAATGTCAAAGGATGTGTCGAATGATCATGACGTCATGGATTGGAGAAGGAAGTGTTTGTTAGTAAGGCTCGTTTGAATGCCATTAGAATGACGAGACAAAAAAAAAATGCGAAACGGATGTTGATGGTCATGGAAAAAAAGAAGTGTAAGTGAAAGGAAGGTTAAGGAAAACCGAAGGTGGTCTATCAGTAGATGGAAATAATTGGCCTAGCTGTTAACAGAGATGAAAAGTGGTGGGTGGTATGGAGTAAACGCGTTGGACACACTGTGTGCGGAGGAGTGGGTAGCGATTACCTCGCAACCTGTCACGTTAATCGAATGGATCTTCTAGAATAGGCATCGTGTGGTGAGAGTGTCTAATGCCAAATGAATAGCTCGGTCCTTTGTCAACCTGTTGAGTGACAAATTAAGTTAATCATTAATTTCTTTACACTCTAGAAGCAATTTTCCTTCTCCCTCGAGATGCGCTACGCGCAATGCAGTGCACCTCAATGCAAGAACCGGTAAAGGCAAGACAAAATCATTGTGATCACCGAGCAAAATAACCATATCTATAATCGTTTGACCCACATTCAACCGTTGTGTTCCGTTTAAACTTGGTTAGTTTACCTTAAGTCACTATTGAAATGTCAATAGCTTCTTATTTTGCCAGAATAGAGGATGTTGAAAGGCGCCAGCAAGTCTTCACACTTCACTTCCTTCTCGTGCGCCATGGAAGAACGAAACGAAAGAACTGAACTAATACTCGTTGTCTACTCGAACAGATGTCCTAGAATTACCAGTAGATTGAAGTTCGGTTGAAAAAATATCCCGAATACTTGCCAAACATAGATTTTCCCCCTTGGATGCAACGCTGCTTTATCTATTCTGGGCGTGTTACGTCAGTTTTCACGTAGTTGCAGCCTCGCTGTTGCGCGCTCAAAATGGCGGCCGGTCTTTCTGGTCGCTGTTTTCGAAGCATTTCCCACAAAAACCGCCTGAAGGCTACGCTGTATTTTTGTGACGCTTTTTTTCATTTGTCGGCCGGCTGATACGATCTCTTACAGATGCGTCGTCGTTGACGGTCCCTTGAAAATCGCGTTTTTAGCGACTGTTAATTCAGTTTCTATGTGTTTAATAATTCCGCTTAGATTCTGCACTCTGATTGGCCAAAGTTAACATCGCTTGGAAAACGATGTTTTGTTATTTCGTGTGCGTTAAGTCTACATCATAAAACACACAAAGATACGGTGGCCCACAACTGTCACGGAAATATCAAATTCCTCACGGCAAAACCAAAAAGGCTCACGGCAAAACCAAAAAGCTCACGGCAAAACCAAAAGGCTCACGGCAAAACCAAAAGGCTCACGGCAAAACCAAAAGGCTCACGGCAAAACCAAAAAGCTCACGGCAAATCCAAAAGGCTCACGGCAAAACCAAAAGGCTCACGGCAAAACCAAAAGGCTCACGGCAAAACCAAAAGCTCACGGCAAAACCAAAAGGCTCACGGCAAAACCAAAAGGCTCACGGCAAAACCAAAGGCTCACGGCAAACCAAAAAGCTCACGGCAAAACCAAAAGGCTCACGGCAAAACCAAAAGGCTCACGGC